>JBAMBQ010000056.1:0-525189 GCA_037044495.1 Stegana nigrithorax | reverse complement strand
GCAAGCTAAGAATGCGGTGAGATGTGGTCGAGCGGCAACAATTATAGCCAGCGTGATTTCGAATCAATATGTTAACCTGAAGATGGTTTTTGGAATCTGGATCACTTTTTAGAACAAAAATAGATTAAAATTCACTTCTCACAGTATAACATACATTTACACTTGCACTAACTATCAATAAATTGCCACGTGCGCAGACTATTTAAAAGAGCGGTTGTTTTCGAAGTAATAGTGTTGCTATAAGAAACGCCTGTATCAGTATGTACCATTGATGCTAATTGATGACTGTACTTTGCAGGTTACGGAATGCGGCAAGCTAAGAATGCGGTGAGATGTGGTCGAGCGGCAACAATTATAGCCAGCGTGATTTCGAATCAATATGTTAACCTGAAGATGGTTTTTGGAATCTGGATCACTTTTTAGAACAAAAATAGATTAAAATTCACTTCTCACAGTATAACATACATTTACACTTGCACTAACTATCAATAAATTGCCACGTGCGCAGACTATTTAAAAGAGCGGTTGTTTTCGAAGTAATAGTGTTGCTATAAGAAACGCCTGTATCAGTATGTACCATTGATGCTAATTGATGACTGTACTTTGCAGGTTACGGAATGCGGCAAGCTAAGAATGCGGTGAGATGTGGTCGAGCGGCAACAATTATAGCCAGCGTGATTTCGAATCAATATGTTAACCTGAAGATGGTTTTTGGAATCTGGATCACTTTTTAGAACAAAAATAGATTAAAATTCACTTCTCACAGTATAACATACATTTACACTTGCACTAACTATCAATAAATTGCCACGTGCGCAGACTATTTAAAAGAGCGGTTGTTTTCGAAGTAATAGTGTTGCTATAAGAAACGCCTGTATCAGTATGTACCATTGATGCTAATTGATGACTGTACTTTGCAGGTTACGGAATGCGGCAAGCTAAGAATGCGGTGAGATGTGGTCGAGCGGCAACAATTATAGCCAGCGTGATTTCGAATCAATATGTTAACCTGAAGATGGTTTTTGGAATCTGGATCACTTTTTAGAACAAAAATAGATTAAAATTCACTTCTCACAGTATAACATACATTTACACTTGCACTAACTATCAATAAATTGCCACGTGCGCAGACTATTTAAAAGAGCGGTTGTTTTCGAAGTAATAGTGTTGCTATAAGAAACGCCTGTATCAGTATGTACCATTGATGCTAATTGATGACTGTACTTTGCAGGTTACGGAATGCGGCAAGCTAAGAATGCGGTGAGATGTGGTCGAGCGGCAACAATTATAGCCAGCGTGATTTCGAATCAATATGTTAACCTGAAGATGGTTTTTGGAATCTGGATCACTTTTTAGAACAAAAATAGATTAAAATTCACTTCTCACAGTATAACATACATTTACACTTGCACTAACTATCAATAAATTGCCACGTGCGCAGACTATTTAAAAGAGCGGTTGTTTTCGAAGTAATAGTGTTGCTATAAGAAACGCCTGTATCAGTATGTACCATTGATGCTAATTGATGACTGTACTTTGCAGGTTACGGAATGCGGCAAGCTAAGAATGCGGTGAGATGTGGTCGAGCGGCAACAATTATAGCCAGCGTGATTTCGAATCAATATGTTAACCTGAAGATGGTTTTTGGAATCTGGATCACTTTTTAGAACAAAAATAGATTAAAATTCACTTCTCACAGTATAACATACATTTACACTTGCACTAACTATCAATAAATTGCCACGTGCGCAGACTATTTAAAAGAGCGGTTGTTTTCGAAGTAATAGTGTTGCTATAAGAAACGCCTGTATCAGTATGTACCATTGATGCTAATTGATGACTGTACTTTGCAGGTTACGGAATGCGGCAAGCTAAGAATGCGGTGAGATGTGGTCGAGCGGCAACAATTATAGCCAGCGTGATTTCGAATCAATATGTTAACCTGAAGATGGTTTTTGGAATCTGGATCACTTTTTAGAACAAAAATAGATTAAAATTCACTTCTCACAGTATAACATACATTTACACTTGCACTAACTATCAATAAATTGCCACGTGCGCAGACTATTTAAAAGAGCGGTTGTTTTCGAAGTAATAGTGTTGCTATAAGAAACGCCTGTATCAGTATGTACCATTGATGCTAATTGATGACTGTACTTTGCAGGTTACGGAATGCGGCAAGCTAAGAATGCGGTGAGATGTGGTCGAGCGGCAACAATTATAGCCAGCGTGATTTCGAATCAATATGTTAACCTGAAGATGGTTTTTGGAATCTGGATCACTTTTTAGAACAAAAATAGATTAAAATTCACTTCTCACAGTATAACATACATTTACACTTGCACTAACTATCAATAAATTGCCACGTGCGCAGACTATTTAAAAGAGCGGTTGTTTTCGAAGTAATAGTGTTGCTATAAGAAACGCCTGTATCAGTATGTACCATTGATGCTAATTGATGACTGTACTTTGCAGGTTACGGAATGCGGCAAGCTAAGAATGCGGTGAGATGTGGTCGAGCGGCAACAATTATAGCCAGCGTGATTTCGAATCAATATGTTAACCTGAAGATGGTTTTTGGAATCTGGATCACTTTTTAGAACAAAAATAGATTAAAATTCACTTCTCACAGTATAACATACATTTACACTTGCACTAACTATCAATAAATTGCCACGTGCGCAGACTATTTAAAAGAGCGGTTGTTTTCGAAGTAATAGTGTTGCTATAAGAAACGCCTGTATCAGTATGTACCATTGAGCTCAAAACAGAATTATCCTAAATATAGCACAAGGTGCAAGAATCTACTTTGTAATATTCACGATAAAATTAAGCAAGAGTTACCATATAAATATCACAGTAATCGGCTGTACAAAACTGCACATTCATCATGTTGACCCACAAATTTCATCGTGTGCTGCCATATTAACAGCAGATTATTCGTTCCAGCAGATTATTCGTTCCAGAAGATTATTCGTTCCAGCAGATTATTCGTTCCAGCAGGTTACTCGTTACGACAGATTATTCGTTCCAACAGTGTTGCTACAATACATGGATGTATCAGAATATATCATTTGGCTTGAAACAGCATTATTTAGTATATTCCCCAATAGAACGCGCGAAAATGAAGTTGGCACTATTTGAAATGACATTTAATAAGAATTACCATGTAATTAACACAATCGGCTGTACGAAATTCCGTAGTAATTATTTTGAACCATTGGTGTAAGAATTAAAAGGCGATGCAAAGAATTTACAGGTTTGCGTCGTTTACATTAGAACATCGCTATTTTACGCTGCGTAACATTAACATATGTTAAAATATTTAAATTTGGCAAATGTTACTTCTGGATTAAATCGGAAGGCAGAAATCATCACTGAACCACAGCACTATAAGCGAATCAGCTTTCTTATGTTATAACTAAACTGTTGCAGCCTAATGCCACTAGTTGCAAAAAGTCCTTGCTTTCTTTATTTAAGGTTTGGATAATTATTTATTTTTTTATTTACATATTTTTTCGTTTTTTTCAATGCATAGGATGTAGACGATACAGCGCAATAGCATCAGTTTAGCTCTAACATATAAAAACAATATTAAAAAAACTAAGTTCCACTCGGCAAACTGGTGCCTGAGTCCCTCCGTTGCACGCTAGTACATTTGCTTATTGTTAATGTCACCAAAACGATATAAATAAATAAGTAACTATTAAAAAATCAATAAAAGTAAAAAACAAACATAACTACAAAAAAAAACCGGTGTGGTTTCGGCGTTGAAAACTATAGAAATCATTATTAATAAAAATAATAGTGTCACTCATGTTGCAGGCTTGTGATGCCACTTATGGTTGAAGTCACACTCTTAGCGGATGGTAGATCTGATGTTGTAACATGATGGGGCAAAGGCGGTCTAGCTTGGCTAATAGGTTTGAGTGCTTATCGTCAATCTGAGTAGGAAGCCGCGGCGATCTACACGATATTGAGAGCCCAGGCACAACAGAAGTTTTTGAGGGCAGAACGTGCTTTTCTTTTGTTGGATCAATATTAGTATTACCTGAGCTAAGTGAGGTTGTTGCCATATTCGTAGCTGGATTAGAATTGTTTGTCTCAGATTGTGGACTAGTGCTACGACGTCCAGAATTTTCTGGTACTTCATCTGCTGGCACGGTCGACGTGTCTGTTGAACTAGCAGCAATAGTTGAGATTTCTGAAGGCGAAATGCCTGTTGTGTGCTTAATCGCTTCAGGTGGAGAATTATTTTTAACTGTGACCAATGTTATTAATATGCTGTGTGATAGGCTGATGAATCTTATTACACTCACTGACTCCTGCGCTGCTCGCATCGACACCATTTTGCTGGTGCATATGTGGCGCTATGCTGCTGCTTGTTGTTGAAGGCGCCTGATTGCTTGAGCTCGAATTTGAGCCAGTTAGATCAAGCGTAGCTGGTTCATGAGAGATATTTATTGACGCAGTGCGACTTGGTTTTTCTACATGTGTCTGATGTGTAGCAAAAGAGCCAGTTATTTGTTGGCGCATGACATGCGGACTACCTAAGGAACGACCTCCATTTTGGCTAAGAATAAAACCACCTGAAGATGTAGGTGTCGTTACTTTTTGACTTGTGGGTCAAACTGAATGTGATTGATTTGCGTTTGCAATGTTTGTAAGCGACATCGATATAGCACCCGGTGCTGATGAGACTACCGCCGATGTTTAGTTTTGGTGGTGTGCTGCAGTAGGAGCTACCAAGGCTCCAGTAGCAGCCAGAGTTGCTGCAGCGTGCACACCAGCTAAATGATAATATAGTCCGTTACTTTAACCTGGAATGTGTGACTGTGGCGTATAAGGCGTAGTTATAGAGTGTACAGACGCTAACGAGTTTAAGGTGGTGGGTGGTGCAGCATGTATGGTTGCAGCGGCTGGTGGAATACTAGTTGATAGATAAGGCTGTTGTGTGGTGAAGCCGAAACAGCAACAGTATATGCAGATGTTGTAGTGGATACTGTTGATGCAGTGTGGCGGGGGATTTGATGCGAAGGTGTATGATGTGGCGATATGTGAGGATGATTAAGATTTAAACTATGAGGATGTGGTGCGAGGCCAAGGGCTGCCGCAGCTGAGAAACTGGGATGCGTTAGTCCAGCTGCAACAGTTGCAGTTGCAGTTGCAGAATGTGTAAGCCTGAGTGCAGCTTGCTGCAAGTGAGGTGGTAAATTAGGTGGTTCATGTGTCATGTACGAAGGAACCAGAAGGCCCAAGAGTTTTGTCCAATTGAAGCAGCCTGTGCGCTTGTGGCATTGATTAGATGCGTGATAAGGAGATATGCCATTGTAAAGCCAGCGGGCGGCGTAACGTTCACGTTCATCAGTGTTAGATGTAGAAACACTGCTACCGCTTGCAACTTATACCGATTAAACTGTCATTAGATGTCAACCCAATGCTGCGTTGCGAGTTTCAACTTGTCACTAAGAATAGCTTTGTTTTTCTCATACAAAGTTGTGTGCTATCACCACACTGGCTCGAACCACAGATCTTCAACATTACAATTGAAGTCGTTACCGCTGAGCCAAAGCGGCTACTGAGTGATCTAGCTCTTAAACGTACTAAAAATGCCGAAATTAGGGTTGCATCATATTAGGAGCTAATCAAGGCTATACGAGGATGTGGTGCAGCTTTGAAACCAGATTTTTATCCGCTGAGCGAATAGATGTTTACACATCAATAAATAATCATAATTATAATATGATTAGGTAACAATAATAATAAACCTGACCTAACCTTAGAAAAACGTCAGCACTTACATTCAAGAACAGGATACAATCAAGATTTTACTTTGTTCACCACTATTTGACTGTAATAGAGTTTGCAGAGTACGAAACCGTTCTATCTCACTCAATTGAAGCTCACTTCCACTTTGAACGCCAATTCGTGTTTAAACTGCTGCGCGTGCAGGCAATTAACGCTAACACTCTATTATTGGGCTATCACAATAGCAATCTGCAAGCATTAGAGGTGCTGTCATTTAAATGTCATCTTGGTAAGCAGCCTAGTGCGAAAAGAGTGGCGTGCAGCGGTCAAGAACAAATAGATTTATTTCTTTTATATTGCAATTATACATACACATATCAATATTTGTTTATGTTAATATTTTAATATATTGATAAAGCTATCATATAACCACACTTGGGATGCAATGCAAAAAACAGCCCGGGCTGCAAAAACTGCCTTACTCAGCTTATTCCCGGTGCGAGGTACTGCACCTTGTAGCAGTACGCGCAAATACCAATAACAATTGTAGCTGCCGTTACAATAATGGAGCGTGGTGTTACAAAATAAGGTAACCATTGACCATTTTTTTTGGAGGAGGTCCTTCTTTTGTTACGGCGTTCAAGAATCGCTTGCTCTTCAAGATGCTGCTGCTCCTTTCTGGAAATGTTTTTTTGTTTAATTTAGATATCTACAAATTGTAATCTCACATACTCTTTTTGCACAAGTTTGTCTACCTCTTTTTCGATTTCCGTCAATGAATATTTGTCGTATAAAGTTCTTGACCTCTTTAATAACTCCTCAAATGGCAAATCATCTGGAAGCTGATTAACAATTCGCAATTGAAGATTATACTATTGTAGTTATTCTGCCTACCTTTGAAAGCAAGCAATGAAGGGATGCCATATCACAATCCTCTAGGAAAATATCATTAGCACGATATAAAATAATCGCTGCTGTTACAAATATTGGGGAATACATTGGTGAAGCAAGAAAATAATCATATAATCGCACAACTGTCTTATAATTATTAAGGCTGTGCCCAAACCATGTCAAATACCATGGTAGCGCGAAGAGGATGCCTACACCCGATCGTTCCAAGAACTTAAAGAGGTCTGGATTTTCGAACTTTACTATAGGCCAAATGAAGAGCAGGCGCTTCTGAGTTGCTTTCATCGTTTCCTGCATGCACTCGGAAAAATGCGTTGTCGATAGTTGCTCCATTACTGCGTACGCTACTTCTTCCCCCACAACCAACAGAAACGTAACAGCCACATCATGATAGCCTTGGTAATATCGTAAATTCGGGTATTTTGTTATGACGCGAAGAATAAGAATAGTTAGCTGATCTTGCAATGAAATGCGCTGCTCATACGGAATGCCAGGCGGAAATCGTTTAAGGGATCGGTTAACATCAAGAACCACTTGCTGGTATTCAGGGTGGGACTGAAGCTTGGCTATGCTCGGCGCAAGTTCCAAATTCGCGGTATCTACACCCGCCAATATTGGCCACAGAACGCGACGCAGATCATCATTCACAAGACCAAATTCGGATAGTGCTAAATTTTGCAGGTCAGATAAGTTTAGATCACCTGGATTTTTAATCAATTTCTCAATCTTTAATCGCTTTTTTGATTCACCATCACTTTCGGGAACTGAAAAAATAGCTTACAATTAATGTTTGACTGTATAATGTACATATATACTTGCATTTATCAAAACTCAATTCAGATGATTGAATGATTTTAAGTGCTTCTTCGCCACGCATATTGACTTAAACAACTTTAAACACTGTTTCACAATTTCCTTGTAATGATTTTTATTCCAATTACTTTAATATTAAACAAAACAATCTGTTTTGTTGACATATGACGCATTTTTAATTCACATCGTACATATCATATGTCAGAGTTGTCAGGGTGTAAAAATGCTCACACTCATAACATCGGTGGGGTATACGAAAAAGGTGCACGAGCAAGGTATACGAAAAAAAAGGTAGCACCAAGGTATTACAGTTATGTGTCGCTCTCATTACAGCGCCGCCATTTTATGTTTGTGACGTCCTAAAGTTTTAGTGCATTTTTGAAGTTGAAATTAGTGTTGAATAAAAATAGAAAATGTAATGAAAATGGCAAACTTAGTGTTATTATGAATTGGATTGGTTGCATTTTGGTCAGCTTTGTTATTGTGAAAAAAATTAATATTTAAATAAACAATGTATTGTTTACTGGAAAGTTGCAGTACTAAAAGGACTTGTAATAATGAAATCGAGATAAGTTTTTTAGCTTTCATTGCCGTTGAATTGGCGAAAAATGTTCTTCATTGCTTGCATTTTTTCCATCAAAGGCATTTACGGTTATGAAAGACCGCCCCCTCTCAATGTTAAACTGCAGATAGAAAGACAAACAACCCTTAGTTTTGCTTGAAAATTTCTTAGGCTGCTGCCTGAGTACATTTTATCTAGGTGCTAAAACTCGCTGCTTAGGCAGAAAGTGAAATTTTACGTCGTGACAACAATGCCAATTATATTAAGGCAAATAGCTTGTGCTTTTGGCAGAAAATATCCTGTATATGTAGCAAGAAATGAGTGATTTAATATAGCAACGAAGCCTATAATATTACCAAAAGATATTAAACATATAAATCAACTAAATGCTGTTTATTTTACAATTCTGTTGGTGAGTGAGTGAATGAAAGGAAATGTCCATGAAGAAGGTGGATAACTCTATTACCCCTGGGGGGCGTGCGCAAGGCGATTTATTGCGATTTAATATTTTGGCACAAAATACATGCAATTGTTGTCACCTCGTCAGAATGTGCAGGTTGCTCGCTTATGACTAGTTTGACTAGTATACGATTTCATCATAGAGATGTGCAGCATTTAACATTGTTCATTACTGTTTTTAGTGATGGTGCAAACAGGTAGAGTTCCCACAGAGCAGAGCACGAAAATCATTCTATCTCATTCTGATGCACTATGCTAGAAATAATCTCTCTTCTTCTCTCTCTGACAACACTCAAAGCTATGCACTTGAATTTCGCTTTTCTGCTTGTATTGTATTCACGTAAATATTAGTTCATATACCAACGGTAGGGTGTCGCAACAAAGGAAAATCTACTTGAGAAACTAGTCAAAAGTCGTTTCTAACAAAAAGAATCTAATAAAACTAAAAAAACAAAAATTGAAGGAATTTTTTAATAATATACCACATTTCTGGCATATGGTGGATTCTTCTACACCACCTTACAGTAGAGAAGAGCCGGAGCGTTTGTGTGCGCTCGACAAAAGGGCAAAAAATAGTAACATATTGTTGAAGAAGCTCCTTTTAACTGAAAGAAAATAATAAAAATATGTCATGACTTGTGAAGTTTACGGCAATAATGTTAAAATGAGTGTTATTTCTACCAATACATTAATTACTTTAAACAATGTCAAAGAGACATTTTCAATTTTTGATATCAACTGGGAAGATGTGCTATTGCCTAATGTTGCGCATCACTTGGCTTTAAAAGATCTCTTTAATTTGCGTTCGTGTTCACATACGGCGAAGCGGTTTGCTGAAGCAGCTCTTGAAAAACGCAAGGAGATAAATTTATCTGGAAATAACAGTGACAATATAGAATTAGGCTTCAAAGTGCTTGGACGTTGCTGTCGCAGATTAGAAATCCTGCAATTAGCTCGCTGTCTTTGGTTGTCAGATGACCTTTTATTGCCTATGTTGTCAGACAAAAAGCAGCTGCGTGTAGTGAATCTGAACGAATGTGTTAATGTAACACCTCTAGCGTTACAGCCAGTTATTATTGATTGCAAAGAGTTGCGTGTTTTAAAGCTATCGAAATGTCAGTGGTTAACCACTGGCGCCTTGGACGCGTTAACATTGCATCAAAGCAAACTGGTAGAATTTGACATTTCACATTGCAGTGCAATTGGAGAACGTTCTTTGATAATATTCTTCCGTAAACTAAACAAATTGACAATATTGTCGCTAGCGAATACGCCGAGTGTAACGGACTTGGTGCTCTGTCAAATTGCTAATTATTGTCGCGAACTTGAACATATAAATTTAGTCAGCTGTGCTGCGATTTCAGACTATGGCATCCAGTAAGTTATACGTTGTCAGTTTCCGACTCTCATTAAAATTTTTAATATTTTTTCGCAGGGCTATATCTACACATTGCAAGCGACTTCAATCGTTGCTTGTTAGACGTTGTCCACGCGTTACAGAACGTACGCTATCACCGTTGCGTAGGCGTATCTACATTGATAGACCTCAAAATTACGAACACAATTTAAACGATTTTTATCCTAACGATTTTCTAGTCTGCTAATCTTTATTTTTTTCTTTTAAACTTTTTTGGTTTGTTTGTCTGTACTACAGGGTTTTAACGTAACCTCTTAGAAAAGTAATCAATTTATTAGGGATCTGTTAGCCATACATATATAACATGTATTTGTAGTTACAATAGTTGTATGTTTGTTATTCCTACGATTTATTTAAGTGAAATTGACCAATAAAAAGCAGCTTTTACGTAAACATGATTTTATTTTTAAATATGTATATATTTATGCTTTTAGCGTTTCCTAAACTGATGTAGTTATTCAAAATTTTGACACGATATCACCTTTCTGATTTTATAAACGATGATGTATTAATTTTTTCAGATGCATCGTTCTTAGTTTTCTTTCGGTTTGGCGTCGTCACAGTAGATACATTACCAGAATTGGCATACATATCAAGCGCGCTCTCACTGGAAGTGCGCCACGACTGGTGCAACTTTTTAAGTAGTTCATATGCGGCCATTGAAATATTTAAACTTGGCATAACAGCTATTAAACCGGGTTCTTGTGTAAATGCTAAACCACATAATCCAAAATAAGTGTGAAATGGGTCAGTAGTAGATTGTGGCCACTTAGCAAAACCACCGATTACTTCATCTTGCGTTTCTAATATATATTTACGATTCTCAATATAATCCGTTAGTTGAAATGCGTTAAGCATTAATAAAGAGGCGCCAATCCAAAACGAATAGCATGTGTCAACTGGTTTATTTGGACGACCTTGAAATCCATCGACTTGGCGAAAGACGAGCCATCGTTTTATACCTTCGATCATTTGAGAATCTAACTTCTGTAATTGGCCACTAAGTTCGAGAGCAGCGAGTGCACAAAATGTGGTACCGCCATGAGCTTCACCTTCCAATTGCTGGCTAAATCCATTATCATATCGCAAGCTTTTGATAATGTACTGATACATGGTTTCACGATTTACCTCGCCCCAATAATCGAGAAAATAACATATTGCAGCTGCACAGTATACAAAACGCATATCGTTTTCACTGCCATTCACGCAAGCACTAAAGCTTCCATCAGCATTTTGCACAGCAGCGACTCCTACAGAAAATAGATTATTTTTATGGTATTATAAAAAATCCTGATAGGATTTACCATCTACAATACTTTTGCGGTCTAGCCGACTTAAATCATCGCCAAGTGTTATCAGCACGCTTAAACTGGTGTATGTCATCGCTAAGTGTCCCCATTGAAAGCAACGAATGCTATCAAGAAGCTGTTTTTCTTGAGTGGCTAATACCATGGAACTAGAACCCTACAAGAATAAATGTTATTTGTAAATTACTTTAAACATTATCTGCACAAATAATAATTTCAGGATGTAATTAAGGCCGCAGAAGCTCACAAAGAATGAGCTTATTCCAAGAAAGTATACGACCCGATTATAGCTACCTTGTAGATCTTCAACTTCCCACGCCTGATTCTGAAATTCAACATTAAAGTTTTGATTTCTTCATATTCCCTCATCTATATACATACGTATATCTATATATACAAAAATGAATCTTTGTGTGTATGTTCCCATACGCAATTCAAAACTACTTGACCGATCGGGATGAAACTTTGGGAAGTTGTTGAGTTTACTCCTGCGAAGGTTTCTGGCACAGTAATTTTAAGCTACCTCCCCACGACTGCCCACCACCATATAAGCGAAAATTAAAATCGTTGTATCTCTTATAGTATTTAAGGTAGGTGGATGAAGTTTGGTATATATGTAAAGAACATCGGAAGAAATAAGTGCATAATAAAAGTGAGCGGTGACACGCCTATATATATAAAAGACAATAAAAATGCATTATATTTAATGAAATTTGATATAGCTTTAGAGGACACCGGGGAAATAGGATACATTATAAAAATGGGCAGTATAATATCTGCCAGGTCCGCTATGTATTGTAATCAAAATGAAGCAATATTTTGGATTGCATCTTCATGTGGAAAAAGGGCAGTACAACGTCTGCCAGGTCAGCTAGTGCAAAATAAAAAATTTTGTTTGTCTTCTTTATATAAGCGAAAGTCATGATACTTATATCTTTTCAAGTATTTGACTTAGATTGATAAAAAAGTAAAGGACACCGGGAGAAATATAATCTGTTATAAAAATCTTGGTATAAGAGAATAAACAATTTAACAATTTGTTAAGCGCATCGGAAGAGAACTGAAACCAAATTTGCTAAATACTTATTTACATGGGAAGGATTTTATTATAAAGCTAAGAAGCTTCTTATTTGCTTTAAAACATATCATTTTCGGTCTATAAGAAATCTAAAAAAAGAAAAACCACAATGAGCAAGTTCAAACATAAAATTTGAAAAAAAAAACCAAACAGCACAACTTCAAACCTAACATTTGAAACTATAACTTTTTTTGGTATTCTCTGCTGTGTTAAACAATTAGTAAGGTAACACGACAACCATAAACTTTTTTGTTGCTTAAAGTCACGTAAAAAGAGATAATTTAGCGGATGTGCAGATCACTTTTTCATCATGACATCAAATAACAATATGACGCATAAGGTCTTGTCACTCACCATAAAACCAGCACATTGGAGTTCGTTATCTCGTGGTAAGACAAGTCCGCCATAAATCCAATTTATAATGTCTAAACGTAGTTGTGGCGTTAATAAATGTAAGGAATTTAGTACGTCTAGACCACAAGTAGCGAAAAAGACAATGGTTCCTCTATGTGTTATATAAAAATGTGGTTGTAACAAAAAATACTTCATCTTGTTCAAAGTTTTAACTCTCACCTTGTGGAATCATGCGAAGATAAGCGCCCTGGTAGTAAGTGCAGGAATCGCAATAAGTACTTGGCATGCTTGGAGAGTAAAATCCGTTGTGTTCCTTTATTTAGATTTTCCATATCTAATATATAACAGGACATATTTGATTAAAAAATTTATTCAAATTAGAGTTCAGAGTAAATGTGTTCACTAAAATTAAACTTTTGTTTGGACGAGCACCGGGTATCTGGCTCATTGAAAGTTGAAAGATCTACTATTAACAATGGCTACTTTGTATACTGCGACATCGGTTATCTCATTATCTTTACCAGCTGCCGCGATTCTCAAAATGTGTATTTCTTACTTTACCAAAGTAAAGTTAACTACAATTGCAAACAAACAAAATAGCTTCACAGAAGAGAGTGCGGTAAGCGTGAAAAAGAATGATTTCGTGCTCTGCAAACTCTATTCAGTGAAGCAGTGGTGAACAACGCAACGGAATAGTGTTGCCATGTCGCCACTCAGCCGCAAAAGTCAGGGCGAGCGGTTTTACAACTGAAAATTTAGTTTGAAAACCAAATGCCAGTACCTTATTTGATTAATAGAAGTAATTTAACCTGCAGTCAGTTCCGGGCTCTGCAAATTCTATTCACTTTCAACAACACAGAAGCAGTAGTAAACAAGGCAGAAAACTGCTTAAAAAATTCCAAGGGAATATTCCCACATACAAACGACTTAGGAAACATTTTGGAATAAATTAACGTCATGATGGTTCACTCTCACGATATGATTTCAGAAGTATATCAGTATATACAACGCTGAAATCACGCATTTTAGTATTGAGCATAGAGAAAATGTACTGAAAGCGGCAAAATTAGTGTTTCACCATGTTATAAAGTCAACAGGTTGTGCACTCAGCTGGCGAATTGAGCAATTAAGAAATCGAACAGAAACTTGTTTAAAGCAAAAAAAAATGCGAAACATATCACTTGTACCTTAATAACCCATTTTGAGGTGTTTTGAATTAATAGTAACCAATTTAATGAACCAATAATATACCCAGCTCTATGAGTTGCGGTAAAGTTTGCGAGAAAATACTGTTTAACAATTTATTGTGAATATATGTACATATGTATGTATATATGTACATACCTGTATATTATATATGTATGTAGTAGCTACATTTAAACTTTAAATTAATGCCATTCAAATAAGATATAGCGCCATCATTAAATATACCGTTGTAATTACTAGTTGGCCTAACATCATAGGAAAACAGATTTTGATAAATCTACTAAAAGAGACTTTGTATCCATGTTGTGCGGCACAAAGTGATGCAATTACATTAGAAGAGGCACCATAAACAGTCCCATTGCCTATATATTAGAGAAAGTTCGTAGTTAACAAGAGGCACAGCAATTACACAATAATTGACCAACTTACCATCCAAAGAGCTATGAATATTGCAATGGCTAAGCGGTTTTTTTTTATCGAAAAACAATATTACACTTTCCGCCAGTTCACTTATGCCGGTGAATAAACCTAACCGTTCAAAACACTTCATCATTACGAACATAGCCGCGAAAAAAGTAATGTTGTCCATTCAATACGATGCATAAGATCTTCCAAATCATCGCGGTCTAATATAATGAGCAACAAAATAACTCCAAGTAAGGCAACCCAGCCGAGAAGAAGAGTTCGCATACACGGTATCAATTGAATGAAGAAACAAATAATAATAAAGCTTAAGCCGCCAGCCGCTTTTAGCAATACGTTTTTGTTTTTAATCGGATACTAGAAAAATAAGGAAGTCCAAAATAATGTTTTTGAATATGAATTTAAAAAGTTCGAATCTTTTACCTTTCTCCTAAGGTAGTCTAAAGTATTCTCAAACGTATTTTTCGAGCCAACATTTAGCTGCTACTGACAAAATGGACGCTTCATCATCATAATCTTGAGCTTGTTGTTATTCAATATGCGACTTACAAGTTCTGTGTCCTTCGTGAGCGTGGATATGTCATTTGAAGCGCGTTGCCAGATTTTGACTTTGCTTCGGAGGACTTTAACTTCCTTAGAATCCTTTAAGTTTAAATTGTGTACGTTACGAAACATAAGTCTTAAATAAACGCAGTCCCATATAGCGATTAGCATAACGCCCCACAGAGTATGTTTGACAAAATTGATAAAATTGATATCCTTTAGAGATACTTACTAAATATTTTACACGTTTTAATTTGATAAAATTTTACTTACACTTTCTGCAATAAGATGATTTGTGCCAATTATAATGCTTATCGGATCACCAATGGATGTTAATGCTCCTCCAATATTTATATGAACAATCAAAGCCATGACTATTGGCACTAGATCTAAGTTCATAAACTCGCATAGTCTAATTGTCACTGGTGTTATAAGCAGAGTTGTGACTACATTATCCAATAAACTTGAAATTGTACATGTAACGAAGCATAAACTGTAAGTCATAGGCCAAATTTTGCCTCCAGATATTTTAAACCACAATACGGCCAAATAATCAAATACGCCAGTCTCCGTAAGAATTATTACAATAACCATCATGCAAAACAGCAATGTAAGTAATTCCATAACCATCCATTGTATAATCTCATCCATGTTTGGTCGGTCATTGAAAACAGCCAGCACCGCTACAGACAATATGGAGCAGATCATACATACAAAAGGGCGCTCAAGAATTTGCCAAACCAGGAACGTATGGAAAACAATCAGAATAAGTGCAGCCATTATGCTACCTATTTGAACATCAACAATAAGTGGATTATTGCTTAACGCAATTGCTATATCTGTTGCCAAATTAGTAGTCATATGCAGGCGTACTTCAGTATCATTGTGTTTAAATACAGAAAGTAAGTCTGGCGAAATTTTATATGTAAGATTGTGGACAATAATATTTCTACGTTCAATTATCTCCACTGCAATAATTGGCAGTCGTCATTGCTGTAGAACATTCTATATTAGAAATGAAATAAAATAATATTAGTTTTCTATTTATGATTAATATTATTTCTATTCTATAATTTATATTATATATGAATATATATATACGTATATATTTTTTAAGGTTTCATAATGTATAGTTAGTCCCAAAACTATGGGAAATGTGCATCATAGTGAAGGACAACTGATTTTGCACATTCACCAAATTAAAATTTCCAGCTAGGTCCTTATACTTGCTGACATTCGACTAAAAGTCAACCGTATTAGCAACGTTTTACCATTTATATTAAATTAATATTGTTATATTGATTTAATATCTGGTCATTATCATTTCTGCCGCATTTAAAGCTGATTGTGTCTATGCAGTGCTAAATCTTAATATTTTCAAGTGTTCAGTAGCACAATTTTGAGACAAATTTTGTGATTCAGACAAAAATTCATTTCTAAACATTAAATGGACAAATGAAAAGGGAGCTAGAAAGGAAGGGCAGTTGCCGGGCACACCCGACTATAGAATATAGTAACCGATATTTATCATATTCAGGTATATGATTGGGTATCACCTAAAATTATTAAATCAAAAATTTAGTAACGATATCTCAATAAACAAAAACCTTTTAGACATTAAATCTTGTGTTTCGGCCAATCGTTCCTATGGCAGTTATATGTTATAGTAAACCGATATACATAACATTGAGATATCTTGAAAAAAAGGGCTATGTGTTATAAGTTGAATATCGAAAAAACAAAATAAACTCGTTAATGCCTATGGATTAGAAAAGTCTCCATAACAAATTTGGTAGTTGTAGGTCTAACCGACAAACGGACAGACAGAATATATATACTTTATAGGGCTTATCACGCCATAATATAGTCTTCACCATATTTTGGTGTAGGGTATAGAAACGCTAGATTTGTGGATGGTGTCAGCCGCTTATTTAAGGGGGGTGTCCTTGCTTTGAAACTACCATGGGTTTTTGCCAATTTGTGAAATTAAGAAAATCACTTTTGGTTATTGTACAGGTGCGTAAATCTTCCTAAATTTATTATTCTGATTAAGAGAATGCAATATTTTGTTGTCAACGTAGGCTTCTTTTGAATATGCTGTCTGCAAATTCTTTTTTTTTTTTTCTTTTTTTTTTCGCAGACGTTGTGGTAGCGAACTACCAAGCAAGAGGACTTACGAAACCAGACCTAGTGTCTGTTCCACAGCTACGACCAAATGGTCAACAGCTGCTTTATCTACTTAACAAATATTTACTTATAGATTAAAAAACACTAATTACAAAAACTAAACAAACTAAATTAAAATTAATACGACGATTAGTAGTCTAAATTAAAATAAGTATCTAATTCTTTGTAATTTCATTAAGACTACAAGTAAGAAAAGATTTTAAAGTGTGGGAAAAGGCTATGTTAGAAAATAAATGATAGTTAGAGTTATAAGCCTTTTATAATATAAAAGGGATCATGCAATAGGAAAGATGATCGTGCAGTGTTTAGTCTAATGGGCAAATAATATCTTGTTAAACACGAAGGCACGTTAAAATTTATTTTCCCAAGAAGATAAGGAGAATTGACATTGCCGTTTATCAGGTTATGAAGAAAAAGAATACCTAACACGGATCTCCGACTAGCTAAGGTAGGAAGATTAATCAATTTAAGGCGGCAATGGAATGAAGGGAGACGAATTGCAGAATTCCAGTTTAATTCACGCAACGCAAAAAGCAAAAATTGTTTTTGGACAGATTCAATTCGGTCAGAATATGTTGTGAGTTGGGGATTCCAAACACATGAAGCATATTCTAACATCGGACGAACCAAAGAAATGAAAAGCTGTTTGGTGGTATACGGATCAATAAATTCTTTAGACCATCTCTTAATAAAGCCAAGAACACCTCTAGCTTTATTAGTGGTCATGAGAATGTGAAAACTAAAGTTAAGTTTCGGGCTCATCAAAACACCTAAGTCGTTAAATTCATAAACACGTGCTAAAGTAGAACCGTTTAAGGAGTAGGAATACAACCTAGGTTTGCTACGAGTGAAAGACATTACTTTACACTTTTCACAATTAAGGTATAGAAAGTTATCCTTACACCACTTTGAAAGTTGATCGAGGTCTTCTTGAAGAAGATTCTGATGAAGAAAAGAATCTAGAGTAAAACATCATTAGCAAACATAAGCACATGAGAATGCTTAAAAACCGATGGAAGGTCATTTATGAAAATATTAAAAAGCAAAGGACCTTAGTGGCTGCCCTGAGGGACACCAGAATGGACATTAACATATTTAGAAACACAGCCATTAAATAAAACTTTTTGGGACCTACCTCTTAAATAACTATCAATCCACCTTACAAGTTTAGGCGAAAAGCCAAATCTATCTAATTTGGTAAGAAGCAACGAATGGCAAACACTATCAAATGCTTTACTGAAATCTGTATAAATAACATCTGTCTGACAACAACGGGCAAAACCACTGGAAACAAGTGAAGTGAACTCCAAAAGACTTGTAACTGTTGAACGTTTTTTACAGAAGCCATGTTGAGATATACTCAAATTCGGAATAATACAATGCTGAAGCTGGTCAGTAATTATATGCTCCAGCAACTTTGGTATTGCGCATAGCTTAGCAATACCTCGGTAGTTTGAAATATCCCTTTTACTACCTTTTTTATGAAGAGGCAAAATGTAGGATTCTTTCCATACAATAGGAAAAGAAAAGGTCGTAAGCGATAAATTGAACAACTTACGAAGAGGAATAAGTAAAGCGCTAGCACAGTACTTTAAAACACATGCAGGAATACCAACCGGGCCAACAGAAAAAGTGGGTTCAATAGACAATAAATAAGACAGAAGTATTCTTTCATCAATAACAGGGCAATTAATTGGGTAAGAGGCCCCATTACTTGGGTCGGAATAAAAACTACGCGAGACAGAACTATCACTGTAGTTACTTTGGAAGAAGCTAGCAAATAAGTTAGAAATATCAGCATTATTACATCCCTCAACATTACCTAGCTTCATAATGGAGGGAAAAGAATTAGACCTGCGTTTTGAATTAATAAAATTATAGAATGACTTAGGATCACGTTTAATATTGAGTTTAACGTTAATCAAATACGAATTATAGTAAGATTTATTCGCGTGATTAAAATTGTAGCGTGAGACAGTATAATTTGCATAATCAACTGCCAAACCAGTACCCTTAAATTTATTAAAAAGACGATTTTTACGATTTTTCAAACGAATTAAATCGCGAGAAAACCATGCTGGTCTATTTGACTCAGGGAAAACCTTAACTTTAGGAACGCATTTTTTGAAAAATTTTAGTAAAGTTTTATTAAACTACTGCACAGCTTCATCGATATCTCCCATGGAATTTAAAGCCGACCAATCAGTATTTAAGAGAAACTGGTTAAGTTTACCAAAATCAGTTTTTCTAAAACAAAAAGATTTACTAGCTTTCCCACTAGGTGAATTCGATGAAGATGTCTTCATAAGAATTTCTAGCTGAAGAGTAGGGTGGTAACTATCTTCAGGGGTAGATAACGGATTAGACCTACGCACTGAAAAATGTGTGGCGCGATCAGTAAAAACTAAGTCAAGTGTACGATTCATACTATTCTTAATAAAATTTATTTGCTCAAGAGAATCATCTAATATTGCATCAACAAATTTACACGAAGAGCCAGGTACAAGGGAATTAGAAAGCTCAGAGGGGGACCAAGTTACAAGTAGGAGATTAAAATCACCCATGACTAATAAATAGTCAGTGGTTTGTAGAAGAGAGTGGACGAATTTTATAGAATCCACATGAGCCGTGTAAGTAATATCATCAGATGAAGGTGGAATATAAGAAAAAGTCAAAAATATATTGCAATTATTAACGAAAACTTTAACACAAAGAAACTCAATATTATTAGAGAAAGGGGTAAGCATTTCATCGGCGCATAGAGACGAACTGACAGAAATCAGAACACCACCACCAATTCTCGCGGACCGATCTTTCCTAAGAGTTACAAAATTACTATTAAAGATTTCTGAGTTCAGGACTTCAGGGCGGAGCCAGGTTTCAACGAAGACAATAATATCAGAATCAAAAGAAAAGCTATCGAGAAATAACCTTTTAAGTTTAGAATTAATTCCTCTAACGTTTTGAAAATATACCAACAGAGTTGACAGCTGAGAATTATTTACTTTTTTCTTTGTTTTGCCGCACTTTTTGAGTTTTTTGGTACCGGGACTAAATTAGCTACAATAGGTGGAGCTTTTTTCCGATCTTTGTAATCATATTCATGCACAATACAATTACTAGGCCAAAAGCCGGGTTTAAGCAATTCCGCGAAATAATCGGCCGGAACTATAATTTTAAACGAAGAAATAGATCGCTTATGTGCAAACTTAAATTTATTTATAATAGTATTAGAGTTAGATGGACATTTAGAAACTATGTAATGATTAACATCACATTCCGTAGTGTCAATGGCCAACCGGGAGACAAAGACTTTGCATATATTAGGTGTTCGAAAAAGTTCGTTAACAAACTGTTGGTAGATGGTTACAAAATGTAATATTCCTGGTAATATTAACTACATCTGGCAATACTATAACTTGTTTGAAAGGTGATATTTGAAGCTTCCTTTTGATAAAAGACATTTTTAAAATCGCATTATTCTGTGAAAAGTTATCTACATCTAACTTTACTTTTACTTGTATAAGTCTACGTTTTACTTTTACTTGTATGGCTAATTTAGCTATTGTGGCTTTTTTATTGTAGCAAAGTCAAAACAAAAACGCCTTCAGTCTTGTAAACATTGCGCCATGGTTGTCAGGGTGAAAAAATTCGCACGCTCGTAGGAAACCTGAAGGTCAAATGTTCCAGTGGGCAACCCCGTGGGCATAAGCAAAGACGATTTACGTTGTTCACTACTGCTTTTAGTATTATTGGCTACGAGCACTGCTTATTATTTCGCATATTTCTCTAAACCAAAACAATTGAAAGCAAAGTTGTATTCAAATGTTTTACAGTCGAAACTTAGAAAATTAGTAAATTTTTGTAAATTAAAGTTTAACAAAGTGAAACTTGCTTTCTCAAAGTAATATGCTATTTACAGGTCTATTTTAGTGCAGTATCAAAAAAGTCTTAACTTTGAGACAGTAACAAATTTTGTATCAAACAGGTATTTTCACACATACGGTCTCATTATAAAAGTTTTAGTGTTGGAAAAAAGCTCTTTTGTGTGTTTAGAGACTGTAACCTTCAAAGTGACTGACAAGTGCTTCTTCTTTACAAAACTTCAGGTCAATGTGATCAACAGCTACACAACAAGTTAGTCTGTGGTTGTTTTTCGCAACAGCGAGACTTACCAGCGACACAACAGTTTTTATCTACAATATTTGCTGATGACAACTTGGATTTTATAAATGTTATTTGCCATTCAATGTTGTTTTTGTTGTGACCAATACTTTTCGTTGTTTGCTGAACAAAGAGCCGAAGAATATTGTTTACCGCTCGCACTTATGTTCTTGTTGCTATTTCTTTAAAGAAGCAAAGAAGCACATACACATTAATTGAAAAATTAATTGTGTGTTCTCTGCAATTCAACAGCAATGCAAAGCAAAGAGCTTTGTACAGCAAGAAAAAAATGTGTTGTATACAAAAACTAATATGATTTACCGGACAGTCTCGATAGTAGAATACCTTAAAATAGTACCCTTTTCAAATATATGTAATTTAAAAATGTTGTAGGCTTTACTGTTCATATCGCTAAAATTCAATTCTGTGGTCAAGGCGAAGACTTATATCACCCATTCATGTTTAATATGTACAACGTATATGAAGTAGGAAAGAATCAAAGCAATTCACTATTGCACTCTATTGTCACCGGTGCACAGTAGTACAAAATCGGCGATAAAAGTTATAGAAATCATTACTATATTAGCATATTAGTAGTCACTCATAGTACAACAACAACAACATTCACAAAAAAGCTAGATCTAGCGGGAAAAAAGCCAAGTTGGCAACACTATATGTACAACAACAAAAACATTCATACAAAATCTCTCGGAGTTTTTAATGTTTCCACCCTTATTAGCAGCAGCTAAGCAAAGCAACGACCTATTACACAGCAATAAAAAATTACTTCGAGCTCACTCAACCAATAGAGTATAAGCAAATTTTATTTTTGTGAGTATAATTACAACAATTACAATTTCTGTTGTTGTATTTACGAAATCGATAACAATTTACTTACCAACACACCAAACTAACTTTGGCAAACTGTTGTGTAATTATTTCAATAATATTTGTGTACCAAGGACTTGTTGCGTATAGACTCTATTTGTAAAAATATTTGTTAACCTGTCCGTTATTACATTAAATAATTCCGATGTAACTGCGTGCAGCGCAGGTACTTCTAGCCACCTTCTCCCATCTTTACTTTTTTATTTTTGTTTTCAGCTTAGTTTATATTTTCATTTAAAGAAGAATAGGAAAACATGAATAGAAACATTGAATACAGTTTTTTTTCTAAATAAGTACTTATATATGTACATATGTATGTTTGTATATATCTTCCGGTTTTATACACACCTCTTATCAACGATATCAAAATCAAATTCTTTTTTTAGATGCCTTCACTGGAATTACCAGAGTTGTGGATATTTTCAAACAATGATTTGTTTGTATTTTTAAGTGCTCCTGTTATCATGAAAAATTGAGATAAGTTGTGTCATTGGGTTTAATAGTTATAAGTTTTTAAATTTTGTTATTTAAATAAAATATGTAACTTTTCTTACTTTGCACTCTAACGTCCTCCATTCGAAAAGAAACCATACTAGAATCATATTTAATCTCTAATGGCAATTTTCGCCATAACTCCAGAGATTTTTTTGTCACTTTTGTTGGTTGACTAATCTCCGTGCCTTGCAGCTCAATGGCATTACTTGTGTTCGCCTCTTGGTAGACTTCTGTTACAAATCTGAATTTTTACATTTTAATTTGCATAACAATAACAAAACACAAATGACTATATATAAGTAACAAAAAATATTGTAAGAACTCTTTAATTAAATATTTGGGTCCCTTAGCATATATATTTTTAATTTATTATAAAATAAAATTTTCGTTTCTTGTTCTTATTTTACTTGCTGTCACATTTAAGTACACGTGAACATTTTGAAACGAAAATTGAGGTATCACAAGTTTCTTCGATGGATGACCAATACTATTGGTAGATGTAATGTCTATTAATAAGCTCGCCTATTTCGTGACTGCTTTTTAAAAGTTTTAAAACATTTGTGGTGATTTAACCAAATTCTGTTAATTGTTGCAATGGTTTTGCCGCCAACTTGTAGTGCATTTCAATCAGTTACATTCAATTTAGATTCTACATTGAATAAAAATCTTTTGTTGAACTGTTATAACTGACAACACTAATTCAGCATTCAATATTGAAGTCACTTTCCAGTAAAATTTTCAGCTATTGCTGGCAGTTTTATAAAACAATTTTTAAATCTTGTACACTTTTTTAATCATTACACTATGATAATATAAACATCTAGAATACAGTCAATGTCGAGCAACTGGTAAGAAGTTCGGTTATATGCAAAAACTGTTTGTACGTAAATGGAACTGACACATTTAGTCAATATTTTTCAGCCCTTTAAGCTTTAAATTAACAATAGACATATTATAAGAATACGAGTTGGCGAATTAGAAGCCTTAGCAACGTTAGTTTACCAACAACAATTTCTTACAAAACAAAGAACAAAGAAATAAAGTGCTCGTGCACTCGTTCCTATCTTTAAACGGCATGTTTTTAACTTTTTTCGTTTTTGTATTTTCGCCGTAAGCTTGTTCGAAAAGATAAGGGATATGAGCATGGATGGATGCGGCTCTTTTTACTTTTGTATAGTAAGATAGCTTTCTCTAAGTTTATTGTTGATATTTCTAATTTGTATTCTTTTTTTATTTAATGCAGATTTTGGTTATTTAACAGAAAAAAGCATATGTTGATCATTATCGGTCGTGTCTGTGAAACTAACACTAGGTGTGGTTTTATGTCATCTAGTTTGGTGGTGTGATACACGTTTGCGAAAAGTACAAAGAACAAAAAACAACAATTGTTGAATTCGTGTGATGACGTAGTCAGTAAATGAGTGTGCTCAACTGGTACTTTTAACAACCTTTTTAAGTTGTTTTGAATTAATCACAACTAATTCAATACAGAAATAATATATGTCAAATTTAAATTTGACTTTTTACCGTATGTTAGTGTTGTGAAGCTTAAAATTTAGAAATCAGACCAAAGATCAATTTTGAAATGACGTCACAAATATAAAATGGCGGTGTTCTAATGAGAACGACACAAGGGTACATTTTTGGCGCCACTTCTATTTATTACACCATGCACAAAAAGCAAGGTATAAGAAAAGAAGGTAGTACCAGGGTTTTACAGTTACACATAGTGTCGTTCTCATTGGAAGACCATGAATAAAAAGGTACTAACAAAGTTTCAAGCCAAGGCAGAAAGAGCTGTATTCTGAATTTTTCAGTACATCGATTCCTAATAATCGAAATAAAAGTAGACCACTCAATTTTAAATATTTTGTTGTAAAATTTTTTGTTGCCTCCCGAACAAACTTTTCGATGCAAACTAATCGGAAATTTTACAGAAATTCGCGATTCGGTTTTAATTCACAAACCCAAAATGTTGTGATTTCAAATCACAAAAATTCTTCTTCACATGTTATCGAAAGCGTCAGATACAACGTCCCATCTGAGTAATGAAGAAAATGTAAAAATGGAAAAAAAAAATGTGGTTGTTATGTTTGTTGTATTCTTCATTTATTTTTATACCCTGTACCAAAAAATGGTATCACTTGTTGAGTAGTGAAGTTGGCTGTGCTGCTGTATTATCAGCTGACGTTAAATTTTAAGAATGCTCGCAACCCTCAGGACTGTATTGATTTGCTTAAAGCATTTGCCTGCCTATATTTTGCATGGCCGAGTGATGTGCTTAAGCAAATTGAGAAACTTTACTAGCTGACAATACTGACGTTCAATAAAATCTTGTTAGAAAGTGATACTCATTTAGGCAAAGTGGGACGTTGGAAAATGCTGCCGACATAGTATATTTGAAGGGATTAATAGCTCATTATTATTATTATATACGTTAATATACGTGTATCACGCTATTAACCCTTATTATTATTTTAGGGTATATAAAAGTTGTGCAAACATATGTAACAGGCAGTAAGAGGCGAGATAGACCCCACAAAGTGTATATATTCTTGATCAACATCGAAAGGCGAGTCGATCTAGCCATGTCTGTCTGTCTGTATGATCAAACGGATCTCTGAAACGTTAAGACCTACAACCACCAAATTTGGCACGAAGACTCGCCCAATCCATAGGCATAAGAAGTTTATTTTTTTTTTCGATATTCGACCTATAACATATAGCTGCCATAGAAACGATCAGCCGAAAACCCACATTTAGTAACCAAAACCCTTTTGTTTTTCAAGATATCATTACCAAATTATGTATTTTATAGTTTTACCTAATGCCCAATCACATATCTAAAAATTATGTGTATCGGTTTACTATATCATATAGCTGTCATAGGAACTATCGGCCGAAAAACAACATTTACTGAGAAAATCTTTTTTGTTTATTAAGATATCGTTACCAAATTTTGGATTTAATTATTTTAAGTAATATCCAATCATATTCCCGAATATGATAAATATCGACTTACTATAACATATAGCTGCCATAGGAACGATCGGCCGAAAAATGGCTTTTACTAAAAAAAAATTTTTTTTTTCTTGAGAGATCCTTACTTAATGAATAAAAAATATTAAAGCAACAAAAAAATATATTCAGTTTTGAATTGGGTACTGGGTTTTCTATAGTCGGTTACGCCCGACTTTAGCCCTGCCTTTCTAGTTGCTTTTATTTTGTGTTGAATTTTTTAACAATTCCCATAGGGAATACATCACAATTAAACTGTATTCAGAAACACATAAATATGCGTGTATATATGTATGTATAGACTGTCCTCCTAGCTTCTTTAATTTGCATACTTTTGGAATATTAAACAAAGATTTTTTTAGACATTTTGATTTTCAGCAATACCGTAAAAATTATCGGTAAATAACTACATATATATAAAAATATAACAGCACAGTTATAAATTTAAAAGACAATAATATATTTTCTATGTACAAATGAAGTAAAAACTTATATATGAACATACATAAATAAAACAAAATAGGATTAAATCCTTCTGTCTACGATGATGATCGAAATCTAAACGTTGAATTATTTTCAAACTTTAAAGATGTTATTAACTGGTTACATCAACATCATGATAATTGATAGATATAGGTTTTTTTTATGTGAAGCATCTTTAATCTCGCTGCAGTGAAATGAAATATTAGCGGAACGTCACGCTACAATTAGATGTAACACATTAATCTAAACCGAATAGCCTAAACACATAATTAAGCTGGCTTATTGTCACTATGTGTCATCAACCACAACATTCATATAAAATCTCTGAGTTTTTTTTATTGTTTCCACACTTAATAGCAGCAGCTAAGCAAAAAAAAGTTATGGTGTGCTCCCACAATTTTCCCTTGAGGGTAAAAACATAGTATTAATTAATAATGTCATAGACAAGGGCGTATGCAGCTGCCAATTTAGGGGGAGAAGTTTATTTTTCAAAGTTTTTGAACTATAACTTATAAACGCTACTGTCCCTGAAAACATCTTCATGCAGCACTAACTGACGTCTTTACTTAGAAAACCTAATGTATACATAAAGTATAAAATTTGAATAAAAATGTATGATATTAATTTAAGTCACAAACATTTAGGGGGAGGGAAGGGGAGGCAGGCTTCATGGCTCAGTGGTAAGGGCACTTACCATGGGAACTGTTGAGCTTAGGTCCAAATTTTTTGGCGAAAACTTTTCGAGTTAGATTTCAATTGATGTGGCATGCATTCAAATTTTGGGGGGGACATATAAAAATATTGAAAATTAATGTTTTTACTTACATTTCAATTAAATTGAATATTTTGCTTTTGTTTCGCTCTCTGTGTATATTATTTATATAAAGCAGCTATTGACCAATGCTTGTTTCACATCAACCCAAAGGGGTTTAGGTTACTAAATGTGGGTTTTCGGCCGATCGTACCTATGGCAGCTATATGTTATAGTTCGAATATCGAAAAAATAAAAACTTGCTATGCCTATGGATTGGGAAAGTCTTCGTGCCAAATTTGGTGGTTGTAGGTCTTACCGTTTCCGAGATCCGTTTGTTCACACAGACGGAAACCCGGACATGGCCAGATCGACTCGCCTTTCGATGCTGATCAAGAATATATACACTTTGCCAGTCCTCCTTCTGCCCGTTGCATAAACTTGCACAACTTTAATATACGCTTTACAATTTTTTGGTACAGGGTATAAAAAGAATCCAATATCATTGAAGCAATGGAAAAATTTAATGTAAACAATCATAACAGAGTGACCTTTCATAAATATGTATTTTGAAGTCTCAATAATGACGATTTGGTGCAACACTCTGAGAATGAGACAGGGATGTGATCTATTTTTTTAGCAACACGAAGCTAAACTTTTCCATAGTTGGAAGTGAAAATGGTTATTCAAACCAAAAATAAAGTTGAGAATAAGAAAATGTTTTTTAATTATTTAATCCTAATGTATAATACACATGTGTCAAGCTAAAATAAAATTTTATTAACTGTTATGTTAAATCTAGCAAATGAAGTGCAATTACAGAGTTTCAAGTAAACAAAGAAAAGTATTGAAAAAATAGTTCATTAAGAACAGCAAACCGAACAAAGTTTTGGAGAAAAGAAAATGAATAAGACTGCTGAGCGCAAATTGACAGAGAAACCAACGTCAATAAGCTAATCATGCAAAGTTTGACAAAGTAACTGTATAATATGATGGTAAATAAACTACAAGTGCGTTGCCAGCGCACACTCGAGATCATTCGCACAGAATTATCATCTTTATGTATGTGATATCACTGTGATAGATTTAGAAGTGTACATACATTATTGCGAATAACAAGTAAAGAGCAGAATAAAACAGAATGTCAGAACACGTTGTTTCATTAGCTCATTTGTTGATTTATTCGTCAGTCTATCTTTCACTGGTTTCTGTTACTGTATTCTGTGATGCTTGCCTAAAATAACCACACAATAGGGTAAAATTTTGCACGCTAGTTAGTACTGCGAAGGTGGCTGTTGTGTGTACGACGTCTTCTATCTTAAAAATAAGATAGAAAAAACCGGCATGCGATTATTGTCAAATCTTAATGCGCTTAAATTATTTAACGGTTTATTAAGATATGCGTGCAAGCTATTTAATATTGATTAATTCCAAAAATAAATTGTGCAATACCGTTGGCTCATTAAAAAAATATGTTCTTTGAATCTTAATGAAATTAAATAAATTCTTTTTAAATATGTGAAAAAAATATTATTACAATAAGCCAAAAATGTCATATAACTATAACAATAGTTCTGAAGATTACTCATATAAGGATGAGTATGTTTTTTTTAATCAAAATCGAAATAATTTTTTAAATGAGTATTTAATCTTGTTTCTAAATCGCTTAGTTGAACTCTTTCGAAATTTGTATACGTATTTATTTTTTATTTCGTTCTTTTTGAAATGAAAAATATTTTGTCTTCTTTGAAAATTGCGGTATCGAGGAAATGTCTTTTTTAATGGCTTTAAAGTATAACAAGCGGTTACTTGTGATGCTAAGTGGCACTTAATAAAATATTTTATTTTTCGTTGGGGACATTTCGCGAAAGCAATAGTCATGGTCAATAAATGTATTTAAATTGCATAAGTCCGTAGTTTAAAGATGATTTATTCCATTTGTAGATGTGCACACGTGATGCGCAATTGTGAAGGTATTACTTTCAAGCATAAGTAGAATGCTGCTAAATTAAACAATTTGCGCCGTTCAAAGCTGTTTTTAATTGCACTAAAGAAACATACCACTCGATTTACATAAAGGCGACAAGAATAAAGCTTTACCAATTAAACAGAAAACACAAAATAATTCGGTACAATTGTCAATCCGACCTTAAGTTAAAATATGTATCCGGTCACAATTTTTTTATACCCTTTACCAAAAAATGGTAAAGGGTATATTAAAGTTGTGCAAATGTATGTAACGGGCAGAAGGAGGCGTGGCAGACTCCACACAGTATATATATTCTTGACCAGCGTCGAAAGCCGAATCGATCTACCCATCACATTTAGTAACCTAAAACCGTTTGTTTTTCAAGATATCTTTACCAAATTTTGGGTTTAATACTTTTAGCTAATTTCCAATTAATAATATGCATATCGTTTTACTATATCATATAGCTGTCATAGGAACGATCGACCGAAAAACCACATTTACTGGGAAAAATTTTTTATTTATTAAGATATCGTTACCAAGTTTTAGAATTGATGATTTTAAGTAATATCCAATCATAGTCCGGAATATGATAAATATTGGTTTACTATAACATTTAGCTGACATAGGAACGATCAATCGAAAAACAACATTTACTGCGAAAAACTTTTTTATTTATTAAGATATCGTTACCAATTTTTAGAATTGATGATTTTAAGGAATATCCAATCATATTCCGGAATATGATAAATATTGGTTTACTATAACATATAGCTGCCATAGGAACGATCGGCCAAAAATTACTAAAATAAAAAATTTTTTTTTCTTGAGATATCCTTACATAATGAATACAAAATATTAAGCGACAAAAAATATATTCATGTTTGGATTGGGTACAGTGTTTTCCATAGTCAGTTACGACCGACTATAGCCCTGCCTTTCTAGTTTTTAACTAAAAGACAAAGAAAGACGTGTTCAAAAGTTGTGATTGTCCAATAAAATACCGCTAAGCGAATTTACAATATAATCTTATTATAAACTACTATTTTTAATAATTTATAACCAAATTTTGTTTTGTTATATTATACTCGATACAAATTTAAAGGAAGCTGCCAATACCGAATAATAATTTTCTATTGAAATTAATAAGCAATTACACATCTGCTTAAAAGCAACGATTATATTTTATGTGGAATTAAAATAATTCTTTTATGCTCGTAGCATTTAATATGCGAAGAAAATAAAATTTGTACATTTTATTATCAGCAACGTAAAATTTTTCTTTGCCGGATCAAAAACTAAGGAAATTCTCTTCAAAATAAAACAAAAGGTATTCCCCCGAACTTTATTTAACCAAAGAAAACTTTACAAAATAAAACGTAAGAGCGAAATACAAAATTTCGCGAGAACTGAGTTAAAATTTTTTCAAATATGTCAAGTTCTGAATACTTAATGTTAAGAAAGTATAAGTCGCAGGATTTGGAAGAGTGCCAGAATCGAATACGTTTTATATGCTAGTAAATAAAAATTTATTTTTTATAAATAATACATCTTTTAAAGTAGATCATGATCATATTCTGAATAATGGATGCGTATTTGTAGTGAAGTAACAGAGGGCGCCTTACAAGTGTGGCGGACATTACCCGAACGTATACGCAAGGATCCCAGTTTAGCAACGTTTCGACAGGAACACGAACGTCTACATGGTGGTAAGTAGCAGCATTCATATTTATAGTCAAACAATATGGTTTCCGTACACCCTGTTTTAAATCCTGGATGTGTTTGATTGAAATGATGTCGGAGGAGTGTGGGAATAGATGCAATTGCTTACAAAAAAACAGTTTTACCTTGGGACTATCTTTCTAACAGTTGTCTTAGTGAACAAAAAACTTTTTTCTTTAAAGATATTGCTATATATCTACTAATCACCCTATATCCGCAACCGTGATTTTCTATCGAAATAAGACTTTTACATGCATCGTCTTCTTGGTCATTTCTCACATATTTCTCAAGTTTTCACTACAGTAGTCCTTAAGATTCAAATATATTGGATATAGTTGTAGTAGCTGAAGTTGTGAAAATATATTTATTCTTGATCAGCATCGAAAGATTAGTCGAGCTAGCTATGTCCGTCCGTCTGGCCGTCTGTATGTCTGCTCGTCTGTCTGTCCGTCCATCTGATTGTCTATCCGTCTTTGGTACGAAGACTCTACAATTCCTTAAGCATAACGAGTTTATTTTCTTTTTTTGATATTAAACCTATAACATATAGCTGCCATAGGAACGATCAGCCGAATAATGTCTTTTACAAAGATTTTTTAGACTTTAAATTGGGTACAGGGTATAGTCGGGTGTGTCCGTCTTTCTAGTTGGAATAAGTTTCCGCGCCAGATTTTTGCAAATGCTTTTTCTAATTCAATACAAATTTCCATGCAGTACTTTTTATCATCTAGGTCTGATAGTATTATTTGAGCCATTCTACAAACTTGTTGAGTGAAGTTGAAACAAAATAATTGGTGTTGACAAATTGCTTTTTTCTGACGGATAACTGTTTATCGAATATTTGGTTTAGTATCGCTAGAAGGCTGATAGTTCTGTAGGACGTCGGTAGAATGGGATCAGTTATCAGGTTTGTATATCAAAATAATTTAATAAAAAGTAATATTTGTAACGTTGAAATTTTTTCCCTCATGTAATTCATCGCTAATTTTGAATTTATTGGAAATAAAATTGTGATTTTGTCTAATAGTAAGATAGTGCCTTTTTCGGTATTGGTTTTTTCCTAAGAGCCATTGATTCTCCGTCAGCGGTGGCAGGAACAGTACATGATGTAAGAATAAAGAATATTCTCCCATAGCAGCATCTTTCCTTCTTTTTAATTCTTATTCTACAATTTTTACATTGCACAATACCAACATACGTTAAAGAATCAATCATTTTTTCTGTCAAATGAAACATTCTAGCTTGTATGAAGGTTTCCTTAGTTTCTTTTTATTCTAAATTTAAATAAGAAAGAGTTGGGCATGATACGGAATTTCTCAAGCAAACAAAGCCCTTGTCATTAAAATGATTTTCGCAACGTTCACAAATCATGATCTAAATCAAATAAAAATCTCCATCTAATTTGAAAAATCAATAACAATATTAAAACTAGAATTAGGAGGATCTATTTATCTACTGTACAAAATGTACATATGCAGTATTCTACTGTGATGAATGTTGTCTATCTTGTTAACTCATTTTAAAGGTATTACTCTATCGTCAAATCTTCTAAATTGAATATTTTGAAGTTTTTCAATGCCTTTTTTAGTAAACTTTGTAATTATATAATAAACAGGTTACGAATTGTCAGATGTGGAACCGTTGTCATCTGAAGATATCGGCGAACAGGATACAAAGAAAAACATTAGCATTCACAGTATTTTTACTCAGATCAACATAAACGCCATCAATGAAAGTGGACAGGTCCACATGGTAGATGGCAGGTTCGTGGTTCAATAAACTTTTCTAATTGATTCATTATTAGTTCAACTAGTTTGCTGTGATTCTCACATGTAGGAATATGGAAAATAACAACAAAGATCAAGAAGACAACCATGAACAAAATGACAAATGCAAGGTATGTATGGCAAGTACGCTTTAAATCAGATCTATAGTTAACAATATTTATTGATGAAGCTGAAAAGGTATTTAAATTGGTTTAAAATAACTATATTACTTGGTGTGTGGTGCCTATTTACTGCATTTCTTATGTCCAACAATGAACACATGGATCAGCTAAGTCTATTAAGTGTTCCTAAAAACGGTATACCAAGAGGTAAGAATGCTTTGGCCCTTCTAACAAAAAATTATTATATTAATTCTAATGTGTAAACGAATTTCAATGTTTTCTCTGTCAGTATTTCTCATTAAAACCGCGGCCGTAAATAGAATCGGTTTACAGCTAAAGGGTCCATTCCGTTTGCAAGAAAATTTCGAATACATCAATAAAAGTGGACCTCCACCAGTTCTTAAAGTTCAAATAATGCGTAGCTATTTTAATGATTCTGGTATAGAGTTGCACACTGAAAATGCATCGAAAGCTTGGCATCTGGATGTCATGTATCCAGAAAACTTTGATTCTACTAAAGATTCAAAAAAAGTTAAAACTTTTGAACTCTTTCCTTTAAATGACTTGTGGAACGCACAAAGTAATTATTGCGTACTGAATTTCGTGTTTGTTACAACGATCGAAGGCGAATTGCCATTACTACTTAACGTAGACGAATCACCTATTTATAAAAAATATGGTGTTATCTATGCGGCAATCGTACTATGTGGTCTTTATGTGATGATCATTTGGGAAATTGTTAATCGCACCTTTGCGGCAATTATAGCTTCGACCCTCTCTATTGGAATATTAGCTGCATTGAATTCGAGACCATCGATGTCAACAATAATGAGTTGGATTGATGTAGAAACTCTCCTTCTGCTGTTTGGAATGATGATATTGGTAGCCATACTTTCTGAGACTGGAGTCTTCGATTATCTTGCGGTGTATGCATATAAGGTGGCTATTATGATAAAGAAAAATTTCGTTTATCTATTATATTCTCGACCACTTGCAGATTACCAATGGTCACATTTGGCCACTTATAAACTGTCTTTGTCTTTTCACCGCTGTATTGTCATCGTTTCTGGATAATGTCACAACTGTATTGCTTATGACGCCGGTGACTATTAGACTCTGTGAAGTTATGTCGCTTAATCCGGTACCAATACTAATGTGCATGGTAATTTATTCAAATATTGGAGGCGCTCTTACACCTGTTGGCGATCCACCAAATGTGATAATTGCTTCAAACAGCTTTATTTCAAAGAATGTAAGTAATTAAATTATAAGGTAACTGCTTACAATATAAAGTCATCTCTTTAAGGGAGTAAACTTTGCCGTGTTTACTTTACATATGCTACCTGGAGTTTTGTTGGTTATGCTGCAATCTTACTTACAGTTACGAGTCAAATTTCGCAATATAAGCGACCTGCAATTTAAAGATTCACCTGAAATCGAGGAACTGCGGCATGAGATTCACGTTTGGAAACGAGCCGCTGCCAGTTTATCGGCTTACTCCAAAGATGAAGAACTTGTGCGTCAAACGCTCATGAAAAAAGTAAATCGTTTAAAACGCAACCTAAAAAAACGAATAGCTAATGTCGTAGAACCTTGTTCCAATTATCAACAAACATTAGAAAATCTGCAAGCGAAGGTATTTATTATTGAAAATTTATTATTGAAATAATAATTGATGCTAATGTGCACTATTTTTTTGTGTATAGTATCCTATACGTAACAAACCGTTGCTGGTCAAATGCACTGTTGCTTTAATCTTCGTTATTAGTTTATTTTTCTTGCATTCGGTGCCGGAACTGCAACGCCTTTCACTAGGATGGACTGCGTTGCTAGGAGCAATTTTTCTTATTATACTTGCGGACATCGAAGACATGGAGGCCATATTAGCACGTGTTGAGTGGTCTACTTTACTATTTTTCGCTGCTCTTTTTATACTTATGGAGGCGCTTACAGAGTTAGGTCTTATTGAGTGGATTGGAAATATGACAGAAGGCATTATATTAGGCGTCGGGGAAGAACAACGACTTACGGTAGCCATACTTATTATATTATGGGTCTGTCATACATTTTGACAAATATAAAATTTTTAATAATGGAAATTTAAATTTTGGTCCCAGGTTTCAGCAATTGCATCTGCCTTTGTAGACAACATTCCACTGACTACTATGATGGTTAAAATCACAATTTCTCTTGCACAAAACAGTACTCTTAATTTACCATTGCAGCCGTTAATTTGGGCGCTAGCGCTTGGAGCTTGCTTAGGCGGTGCGTGTTAAAAGCCAATTCTTATCAGAATACATTTTTATTTTAACATGTTCACTTTGGGCTTTCAAGGAAACGGCACGTTAATCGGAGCTTCAGCCAATGTCGTTTGCGCTGGTGTAGCTGAGCAACACGGATATAAATTTACATTTCTTCAATTCTTCAAGTAGCCATTCATACATACATAACTAATATGTGATTTGCTTTTTGATAAACTGCATTTATTTTCAGAGTGGGTTTTCCGATAATGATCGGCAGTATTATAATGTCTACAGGTTATTTACTACTCTCACATTCACTCTTTGCATGGCATTAACAATTGGCTTTCAAAAACGGCAAAAGGTATAGATAATTGTATTGGTAATGTTTTATTATTAATGGGAATTTATTCGTTATATTGTTTTATTACCGATTTGAAAACATGAAACAACTATATTCAAAAGTACATTGTATAACAATAACATATTTATTAAATAAAAAAAAATTTAAAATATATCAATTGTAATAATCAAAAATTGTGTATATTTATTACCAAATTAATGGTATGGACATAATTTTTGTACTAATCTTCCTTAAAAGAAAGTAACTTTAATTGTTGTGTATGTTGCAAAAATATTTCGATGATAACATTGTATGAGCATAAAAAAGCATAATGTTCATGTAAATTTAATTTTAGCTGATTTTGTTGCTATTTATTAAGTATTATTTTGTTGTTAATTTAATAAGCATTAATCACTTGGCAATTAATTTGATTTTTGAACCAAATTAGGAAATTGCTTCATTTTTATTTAGTCAGTGATACATTTCATTAGTTTTTAATAACGAATAAATTCAAAATCGAGTTGGTGTTCACTATTTGGTTAATGAGTTCAGCTAACCAAAAGTTTGTAATCTTGGGTGCCATTTCCACAATATGAGAACTAAATTGAAATAAATTTTTTTATTTTTTAATCGGATGTCATTTTTAAACCGAGCGTAGATTGGTTTCGTTTATGGCGCTTTCAATTCCCTAGCGATGTCCCACGCCGAAATGGGATCGTTGCTCCGCAAGGTCAAAAGATATGCAGCGACTACGATCACTTATGGTTCCTAATTCAGAACGATGTGGACGCTGCTTTTTGTTAGGTGACGTACAAGGTTGACAGCCCCACCGTTGAGTGATGGAGGTTATATTGAAGCACCCGTAACATCAAGGTTAAAGTTACTGGTTATATTCACCATGTCTCTCTCAGCATCTTCTGGATCAGACACCAGTAGCTCCGCATCAGTTAGATTGGCTTGCTCCACTACTGTCATCAATTGATGCTCTTCGTAGCGTTGAAACTACAACGGGGTGATGTGTAATTCTTCTCACAGAGGAGGAGAGATGTCCGGGTTTTTAATATATATCCCAGCTGTTAAAATCCTTTTTTTGCGATCTGCCCCTAAACTAAAACTGAATGTTTCATTTCCGGTTTACAAAATCAACTGATTTGTTGTTAATCCTAAATTTAAAAAAATGCGTTAAAATTAAAAAATATGATATTTTCAAATTTGAATTTGCTTTTCGAGTTGAAAAGTTGGTGAAAATTAATTTCGAAAACAGAACATTTCACCATGAAAAGGAAAAAAATAGCGATTTTTCTCCAATTACAATTAACAGATAACTTCGCCAACGGAGGGATTTCTTTTAGAATTTGTTCTACTGGTGTCTTGCTGAATTGTATAATGATTTTCTCTAAATTAATAAACATCAAGAATGTTATATAAGCAACTAGCAGTACCCGTGCAGAATTTTTTTTAACCCAGTATAAGCGCTGGAAAAAGGATCAAGTGTAATTGCTTTGCTAACTGTTATAATTACTTTAATCATCTAATTGATCGGATTTAACGCCGTTTTAAAATTTTGTACCACTTATTGTTTCATAAATTAGGTCTCAGAGTATCAAAAAACTATGACCAACAATTGTTGCTCCTTGTTTTTACTAATATGCAACTTTTGACGTCACGTCACAAGAATAGTTAATGCTTTGCTTTTTTTCCTTCAAAAGTTGCTATAGTATGTGTGAGGTAAGTATGTATGATAAGGTGTAATATTGCGTCGCACTGGATTGTCACCTCTTCATCACGTTAATTTATTCTTAAATGTGTGCTAAGTAGTTTTACGTCAGAATATCCCTTTGGAATTTTTGAAAGCAGGTTTTGCCGTTGTTTTCTACTGATCCAGTGTTGTTGAAAGTAAGAGTGAAATAGAACACAAAAACCTCCTTTTGAATATTGCTTATCACACTTCCCAAACATAAACCCTTAATATCTACGTCGAAACATTTGACAATTCTATTACAAATTACCCCACATCGAGGCTTTCCTTTTAAGATTTCCTGTTTTACTGATAAATTGCTTTTATACTTTATTTACTTTAAAGGATTAACAACCACTTATCATCGCGCATAGAAGCAAAGGTATGCAGTCTGTTTTATCCCTTGTTTCTGCCATATACTGGTAATAATAGGCAGCCCGAAAGCCAATAAAATGACTAGTTAGGATGACAAGCTTGGGTGAGAGCGGTAAAGCATTTGGTTTAATTTCCAAGTTTTTATGCCTCACAACACTAACATATGTTAAAAAATAATATTTAGCAAATATAATTGCATTAAATTGGTTATTATTAATTCAAAAAATAAATTCAAAATGACTCAGCTCCAAAAATACACTAAATACTTTTGACGTCACAAACATAAAATGACGGCGTTTTAATAACAGTGGTCTGATTTCGAGAGAGAAAAAAGCCGAACTGGTAGAGGTGTCAAACTATCGATGGTACTATCGATAGTATCGATAGTTTTAATTTTCAAACACTATCGATGGTTTTAAAATACTATCGATAGTCACTGTAATGTAGCATTGTGAACTTCATCACTAAAATTTCTCTGGATCATTCGATGCGCAAGTAATTTCCCCTCCGAAAATTCTATTTGTTGAAATAGTTAAATTTTGTGCAATTTTACAATTTTTCGGTGGAAGTGCTGATTGTGCAGGTAGTGCTAATTGTGCGGGTGGTGCATGTGGTGCTGAAGGCGTGTTATTAATACAGTTTTCGAGATGGCTGACGGTAAGAAAATTTAATAGGTGATACACCACAGTTGTGTAAACGCATAATGAGTCCATATTACATATAATTAATATTTTTGCAGGTTCCATTAAAGATTTTTTTTTAAATTTCTTCTTTAACGATATTATCGCGATAATATCGATAGTTTTTTTAAAAATATCGAAAACTATCGATGGTGTGACCATCGATAGTTTGACACCTCTACGAACTGGCACTACCTCTAGTTTATTTTACCATGTATTTCAGTATCGTAACAACAGTGTTGGTACTTTTTTAACAATTATGAACACAGCGAAAACAGCTGTTCAATTGTTAATTTCATTTGAACTGATTAATTTTAATATTTATTGAAATGAATTAAAATTTGTATTTCATTGAATTAAAAATGATATTTAGATATTTAGCTCATGCAAAAAAGATCTTTTCCGTTTAATGAAATCTCTTAAATCACACATTTGAGTGTTGATCACAACCTGAAAATGGCGAAATTGGTGTTGCACCATATTATAAAATCAACAGGTTGTGCACTCAGCAGGTGAACTGCATCAGCATTCTTGTTTTCCTATTCTCTGTGTCTTTCGTTGTCAGAGTGAAGCGCATTGCGTCAGAGTGAAAAAACGATTTCGAGCTCATCAACATAACTGAAGCAGTTGTGAAAACGCACAATCCTGCTAAGGTTGTCACTTCACCCGACTGAGTCTCCGACCTTAAAGTATCATACTGCTTCAGTTAAATAATTTAATACACATACTCAAAAATAGCAACGCTGAAGCGGAATAGAGTTTGCAGAGCACGAAATCGAATTTTCTCTTTCTGACGCATGGTGAAGAATTTTATTCTCTCATCTGACAACTTAATTTTGTCAACTGATTATTGCTTTTTGGAACTCAGTACTTCATGCGATAACTTGCAAACAAAACAGAGTACCTTCTTATTATTGCACCACGATTTTAAGGTATGGTTAGTAAATCTATAAAAGTAAAAATGTTCGTTTGTGTATCTATGTATGCGCTTCAATGATACAAATTAGCAAAGAGTAATTAGACTAGAACACAAAGTACGAAATATTCAGTCCCGGTTTTCTGAAACAGAGAAGTATATAGAAATGAAGATAGGAGTCTAATAGATTAGACACCGTTCTATCCCATTCTCATGAGCCAAATCAGCAAAGGGAATCGAATCAGCACATTAAAATAAACTAAAAACATGAATAAAAACAGAAAAAAAGTTTGCGATGAAATATAATTGCAAATTTATTAAATACTAGTAAGCCCTGGCAGACGTTGCCCTGCAACAGACTGCACTCAGGTACGGTGTATGAATTTTCTTGACAATAACATAGTTGGCCAAAATGCAACCAATTCAATTCATAACACTAATTTCGCCATTTGCATTACATTCCCTCTTTATGTTCAACACTAATTTCAGCTAAAAAATACTTTAATTTCGTCGTATGACGTAACAAACACAAAATGGCGGCGTTCTAATGAGAGTGGTCAGATTTATGTCAAAAATTGGCGCCACCTTAATTTCGTACACCATGGCTTTTAGGTCAGTTGGTAGAACATTTTGTTGGATCATAGCAACACTGTCATCTCTGAGCACAAGCAAAAGAGCATAATCAATGATCAGTACTGCGTAAGAAAAGAGCATAAGCACTTTTTTTTGTGAATATAATTACAACAAATTAGTGAAATTTCTGTTGTTGTTGTTTTGTACGAAATGTATAAGCAGTGATTCGAAATGTGTAAGCAGTCCGCCCCCCTTCTTGTAATATGAATTTTTTTCCCCAGTATTCTTTACATCTGTACCACATTTCATCCATATAAATCAAATACTTCAAGAGATACAACGAATTGAAAATTTCGTTTATATGGAGGGGCGTAACTAAGCCCACTTTTTCACCGTAAATATCATAGAAACCTTCCAAGGTATGCACATAATAACTCACCAAAATTAAACCTCAACCGGATGTTTGGTATAGAAACCCATAAAGGACGTACAAAGCACACAAATTCACAGATAAATACTTTTAATTATATAGATTTGCGATTCACAACAATTCTTTTACATTTAATTAAGGACACCAAATGTTTCGATTTGTGGCCATTTTTCATTAAACAAAAGAATTTGGTTACTAGAACCTAGGGCACGGAGTCTTCATATATCTTGGTCTGATGTTATTGGTTGTATTGATTCACTCATATTTGTACTTTTGGCCATTTTGTAAAGTTGATCAAGTTGAATCGGTAAATCAAACTGCTGAGTGTTTTCATCATGGGATAAATTTGTTTTTGATGCCGTTTCAAGTAACTTTCGGTGATTCATACTCATACTCCATGATTGCAGCCAATTTGTGTTTTTGCCTGCAGCCGTTGACAATAAATTTTGTTGTAAAAATTCATGATTTTTTTTATGCCGTTGAAGAACAAGATCACTCAGGCTGCTGATTTCACGCTTGTTATATGACTGGCTATTTTTTTCTGGATCACCAATTGGCTTTGTTTCCTTTTGAGGACCAAGTTCTACTAAAATCTGAAAATCTGCATGTTCACCAAGCCGAAATCCGAATCCCAATCGTGAATCAGTACCTACGATTAAAAAATCGTTATATTTTTATAATACATCGCGCTTGGTTGAAGCTCATACCTTTTTTGATAGGAGGTATGTTTGAATAGACAAGCGATAGCAATGATGGCAATTCTTGAGGAACAACAAAAGCCCTTCCTTGATTAACTAAAAAAAGAAATAAAAAAATGTAATAGATAACTTAAACAATAAATAAAAACATATTATAAAAAGATATTTTTTAAAAATATGATATTGGATGATTTAGACTACATTAGAATTCTGCAATTCACCACCAATCTTACCATAGCTACCTGAAGTTAAATAATCTACCACGTTTGGTGTCCTATTTCTTTAGAACTTTATAAACGAACTTGTTCATTCTTCATACAATCTCGACAGCTTTAACTTCAGTGTATCTTTGAACTTTATTTGTTTCATGGCCTTTGGCTTTTAGCCTAATATTGAAACTTCTTCCGTTTTTATAAAATATATTCTAGCTCGCAGATTAAATGTAGTAAGGTATAATAAGATACTATATTGACAGCTATCTATAGTTGTGAAGATGCGTGATTTTGTTGACAAAGCAGATAAAACAGCTTTTCACCTTTGCCGGTTGCTGCTGCTGAAAAGTCATTAGGTCTAGTATCGCACGGCAAGAGTGGTTTGGTAATTCGCAACCACCAGTCGGGCGAACCCGACTATAGAATACCCTGTACCCAATTCACAATTCAATAACTTTCTTTTTTTGTTTTAATATTTTGTATTCGTTATGTAAGGATATCTCAAGAAACAAAAAAGTTGTTCTTAGTAAAACTCATATTTCGGCGGCTATATGTATGTTATAGTAAACCGATATTTATAATATTCAGGTATATAATTGGATATTATCTAAAATTGTTAAATCCAAAATTTGGTAATGATATCTTAATAAACAGAAAAGTTTTTCTCAGTAAATGTTGTTTTTCGCCTGATCGATCCTATGACAGCTATAAGATATAGTAAACCGATGTACATAATATTGATATATTTGATTGGAAATCATATAGAACTACTAAATCCGAAACTTGGTAACCATATCTTAAAAAAGAAAAGGGTTTTTGTTAGTAAATGTGGTTTTTCGGCCGATCGTTCCTATGGCAGTCTAACCGCTTCCGAGATTCGTTCGTTCATATGGGCACATAGACAAACAGACGTATATCTCGATCGACTCGCCTTTCGATGCTGATCAAGAATATATATACTTTATGGGGTCTGCCATGCCTCCTGATCGTTACATACATTTGCACAACTTTAATATACCCTTTTTACCATTTTTTGGTACAGGGTATAAAAAGAAAAAAAAAATAATGACGCTAATATAAACTCTGAAAATTTTGCTAAACGTTTATACATATATAATTCTTCATAACCTTGACATAAAAATCAATTTAAAGCAAAACATAAAATTTGATAGAGTAGGTTAAAAACCGGTTATAGAAAAAAAATTATTTGTATGTAAGTCGATTCAAGTATTACTCACTAAAATAGTAGAAGAATAACAGCCAAATACCAACAGTCTGTATGCAAAGCATTTTGCAAGCCACAGTAGTTGTGGTGGCGCAACTTTAAGGAAATTTATAGGTTTTCTAAAACATATCTGCAAGTAATAGTTTGAAAATCTTTAATTTTAACAGAGTATGTACTTACGTCGTAAAACATTTAAAAGATGAAATTAAAGTATATCTAAAAATATTTGCGACTTTAAAAATAAACTTTCTTTTGATTCAATTTGATAATCGCAGTAGAAGTCTATAAAGTAAGAAACATGGAAAAGTCAATATATTATATTTATGTGTGTACGTACATGTGTACATACTGTTTTATGCACTATTTACACTTGGGCGTATCCATTTTTTCGTACAATTTATTGTTTTTGCTGACATTAATACAAAGTGCATTGGTTAAAGTTTTTACAAGTTCATACTTTTAAATGTATGTATCTATACATTTGTATGCCAAACAAAACGGATGACTAAGGAAAGTCGCACTCTGAGTTTTAAAACCCATTTTTCAAAAAAAAATTTTTTTTTTATAAACACAAAGCGAATTTTTCGGTTGATTTATATATTTCTTCTTTTAAATTTGTAGGTAGTAGCCCCTATTTCAAATATATTGATAATGAAAACATTAAAGTTGGTTTCTATATAATGTACACACACATTATAAACCAAATTTATATATAAATTTATTATATCTATCTATATGATTGCAATGATATAAGACTATATTCCATTTTTTACACTTAATAAATTTTTACTTGGCTGCTTACCACTAAAATGAAGACACAACTTGTAAGCTTCGCGTTTGCGCATTTACTGAACAAAAAGTTTACTTTAAAAATTTTCGATTTGAACAAAACTTCTGCATATACTACTTACTTTCTGTAGTCTGTGTGCAAGCTTTTTGTTTGTTTCTTTTTGTTAAAATTTCTTTAATTTTTGTATATATGTGTATATGTATATATAAGCTTATTGTAATAAAAATTGACAAGAAATTTCGCTAATACTATTTTCTCTATTTTTGCCTATATTACAAGGTTTAGCGGGTTATAACTTTTATTTACTTAAATTTTTTATAAAAAATACTTTATTAAACTTGAAATGTATTAGTCACATGAAAGTGTCTTAAGAAAAAAAAATTTCGTGTGCATTATGTACATTGCATCTTGCTTTAGTTTAAATTAATTATTTAAGTATATAAAAGAATGAGTTTTGGTTGAAAACGATTTGGTTTCTTTTTTTTCAGTTTCTATTCATGTGTATAGCTTAGCAAATGGCTGTGTGTATAGTTAGTGAACGTTGTTTTTCGGCCGACCGTTTCTATGGTAGATCGACATAATAAGAAAAAAAATAAGGAAATGGGACAAAACACTTTTAAATGTAAAAATGGGGTGAAACGGGGGGTTTTCTTTTTATTTAAATATAAACAAATTATAATTAAAGTTTTAAAATTATAATAAATTATTTTCAAACGAAATATGTAAGTAGGTCAATTTATTATCGAACGAAAAAAGTAGTAAAATAAATAAAATTAGTAAGAACAAAAGTAAAATGTCGATTCCACAACTTAGGATGCATGTTCGATGGGACTTCATTTCATGCCGCACATCCCAACAAATGAAAGTGAGCATTTATATAGCAAATATCTTCCTATACTTATACATTATTAATGCTTCATGTCACAGCCATAACACAATACCTGTTTAATAAAGGATGATTCATTACGAGTTTTTTTTCTCAACTGGGTTTCTTTTACAGATCAAGCGTGACTAGTGTCATGCTGTCATTTTATTTTTATTCAGTAATGATTGACAAATCATCGTGGAAAGATTCACACCGCAACAACGTCTCCAAATGGGCTCTGGAACAGCTCAACGAAAATTCGCTGTTTTCGCGTTGAATTTTGTTCAGTGATGAGGCACATTTCTGGCTTAATGGCTACGTCAATAAACAGAATGGCCGCATTTGGGCTGAGGAGCAACCTGAAGAAACTCTCAAACTACCGTAACATCCGCAGAAATGCACTGTTTGGCGTGTTTTATGGGCTATTGGAATCATCGGACCGTATTTCTTTAAAAATAATGCCGGACAGAACATCACCGTCCATGGCGCCCGCTACTGCACCATGATAACGGACTTTTTGTTGCCTTAAGTTTAAACCAGAAGTGTCGGCGATATTTGGTTCCAACAGGATGGGGCCACGGCACACAAAGCGAGCCGCACAATAACTTCATTAAGAAATCATTTTGGCGAGCAGTTAATATCGCGTTTCGGACCTGTCAATTGGCCGCCTAGATCGTGTGATATCACACCTTTGGACTTTTTTCTTGGGTTATGTGAAGTCAAAAGTCTTCGCAGATAAGCCAGCGACGATCCAGGACTTGGAAGTCAACATCACTCGCGTAATTAGGCATTTACCGGTTGCAATGCTGGAAAGAGTGATCCGAAATTTGACCTCCTGAATGGACCACCTATAGCGTAGTCGCGACCAACATTTAAAAGAAATTATTTTCAAAAGTAAATTTTAGAGAATATTCTTTCTGGACTTAATAAAGATTCGGTCATCCAATTTCTCTTTGTGTGTTTTATTTACAATTTAAAAAAAACTTCGAAATGAATCACCCTATTTAAACAAACCAAAGATCATTTTCTGTGATGGTCAGGATTATGAGAAAATGAAAAGCGCAACGAGAGAGTTAATCACTAAGATTTACACACTAAGAGTAAAGATTCACATTGGCTTATAACTTATTTGATGCAGGGTTGTTGTTAATTTCAAATAACTTTAATTTCAGAAAAGAGTAATTTTTTCATTTATAATTGTAATTTATCAAAAAAATATTGAAAAAACCAATAACCAAAAACTAAAAGAAATTAATAATTTCATGTCACAACTTATTTGATTGACCCATTTCAGTACGGGGCTCTGCATGTTATTAGAATCAAACTAGAAAGGCAGGGCTATGGGCGTAACCGACTAGAGAAAACCCTGTACCCAATCCAAAACTGAATATTTGTTTTTGTTGCTTCAATATTTTGTATTCAATATGTAAGGATATTTTAAGAAAAAAAATTTTTTTTTTAGTAAAACCCATTTTTTGCCTATCGTTCTAAGGTAGCTATATGTTATATTAAACCAATATTTGTCATATTCAGGAATATGATTGGATATTTCTTAAATTATCAAAATCAAAATTTGGATTTGAAACGATATCTTTAGAAACAAAAAAGTTTTTCTTAGGAAAAGTTGTTTTTCGGCCGATCTTTCCTATGGCAGCTATATTATATAGTAAACCGATATACATAATATTTAGATATGTGATTGGACGTTAGGTAAAACGATTAAATCCAAAATTTGGAAACGATATCTTAAAAAACAAAAGGGTTTTGGTTAGCAAATGTGGTTTTTCGGCCGATCGTTCCTATGGCAGCTATATGTTATAGGTTGAATATTGAAAAAAAAAAATAAACTTGTTATGCCTATGGATTGGGCGAGTCTTCGTGCCAAATTTGGTGGTTGTAGGTCTTAACGTTTCCGAGATCCGTTTGTTCACACAGACGGACAGACGGACATGGCTAGATCGACGCTGGTCAAGAATATATATACTTTATGGGGTTTGCCACGCCTCCTTCTGCCTGTTACATACAATTTGCGCATATACATCACTTTGCATTAAAGAGTTTAACCTAACTTTAAATTTAAATCTCATAACATATAGCCCTATCTAATAAAGTTTGTTAGTGTTGGAAAGGTGAATTTTTCTTCTTTCGATCACAGCTAAACTCAAGTTGATCTATCGTCAGCTGATAAAATTATGCATGTAGGACCTGTTTGTGTGCTTGTGTCGTAAAAAAAAAACAGAACAAAGAGCAAATATAAAATTTTGTTCTCTGATACTTATGAAATGTAAAAAAAAGTTAATCGAAAAGAGTGAGAGCCGTACTCAAGTTTACACCTGATTTAAGCGATTTAAAAATGGCCGTCAGGATTAAAATGATTATCCAAGATCTAGCCGACCAGAAAGCAACCAATTGTGCTAAGTTGGTGGAAAAGTGCGTGAAATTATCGCTATCGATTCAAATTTCACTGTAAGAATGCTGGCAGAAAAATTAAATGTATTGTGCATGGTAATCTACAAAATTTTAACTGTAGCTATATGATATAGTGAATCGATGTACAGGCGGACATGGCTAGATCGACTCGCCTTTCGATGCTGATAAAGAATATATATTTATTTGGTCTGCACCCCTTTTTTGTGCCTGTTACATACACTTGCATAACTTTAATATGCCCTTCATTAAATTGATGTTAGTATATTACCTTAATACACTGCCAATCTCAATTTTGTCACGTTTAAAACGCTGCAGAATAATAACAATATGATACAAACAATATTTTTTGACATAAAGGCACTTTATTTGAAAATGTTTATGAGATTCAAAATTTTTATATCTTCAGATAGTCTATCATATTTTAAAACAAATTATGTGTTTTTAAGAAAAAAACGCTGCGTAAAACGTATTATGAATTATTTTTTGATAATTTCGCGTGATCATCTTTGCTTAAAATATAGACTAAAAATTCTAGGGCAAAACTGATTTCAGCCAATAGTCCAGCTTATAAACATTATTAAATGTCAAAATCATTTGTGAATAAATGAATGTGCCTTTGCTGCTGGATTCGTTTCTACATTCCATTTAGTATAATACAAGCTTTTATGTAGAGCTCGAGGAGAATGTTTGGTCATGAAATTTGATTTCTACCCTACACTTGAGCTACCGAGCCAACTAATAAAAGCCTTCAACGTTCTATAATTTATAATAATGTCAGTGTAAAAGTTTGGGCCTGTAATTCGAAAGCCTGCGTCAGAAATTTCTAAATATTGGGGAATAATGAATCTAAATAACACCCCAATTAAAGAGAATGCAAATTTAGTAGTGAAAGTGCCAATATCTTTGCTACATGGGCCAGTTTCTTGTTGCGCCAATAAAATGACCAGAAACTAAAATCGAGATTTATACAAGAAAACTTAAAAGGACTAACGTCCAAAAACATGAATAATTTTAAATTTTAATTGGAATAAAGTATTAAAAGTGCAAGCACTAAGATCGTCTTTGTACCAGTTTTCTCCATAGGCTTTATCAAGCACAACATGGTCCTGTTTTATATGACCTTTTTATTAAACGAACTGCATTTAATTTTTATTTATATTGATTGTTTGCAATTGAAACAGTTGAAGTAATCGATTTGCAATATATTATCAAGAACAACGCAAATCGCATAAGTGCAAATTTGAAATGGTAGATTAATTTTTGCATTTATGCGATCTTTGCATTTAACAGTACCACCAAGGAATTTCATTAATACGAAAAGCACAAGATATCTTGCATTTATGCGGAAAATGCAATTAAGCCTGCAATAAAGCAATATATACTGTATTAGTTATTTGCAATTTTTATCTCGCTTGCAGTAAAGCGATAGTTACTATTTAACGTTTTACATCAAGTTTCCGCAAAATTCTTAAAAATTAAACATTTTTAATGGCGGATTCGAATCGATTATATAATGCATGCTACACTTTTTGCCACCACGATATATTGCTTAGTATATTGAATCCCCTGAATTTCAGGAAGACATTTCACCCGACGGGGAAAAACATTTAGGGAATAGATATAGCAAAATTCACATCGTACTAAAATGGAGACTCCTCTTCTAATATTTCATGGGGTCATTGAGCAAAAGTAAAAAACCCTTTAAAGGTAATCCTTTAATGTATGAATCACCGACTCATTTAAATTTCATTCAAATTCATATTTCATTCTCATTGGTTAAATAAAACATTCAAATTTAATGTTCTTAAATATTTCTTCTTAATATTTATTTTTTCGATTTCTACACTTTATAAACTTACACAATTAACTATTTACAATTTGTTAAAACGAGCATTTTCATTTTATTGCATACAATTATATAAAAAAAAACATGTAATCAATTATAATAATTGCGTACTATATATTAAAGAGATTATTAATTGCGAATTTATGTGACTCAAAGCTTATATGTATTTACATATGCATATTTAAATACGATATTCACAATAGATTATCGCTACAGTTTGTAGGCTATCGATAACAGTTTTCACACTTTAACAATTTTTCTATGTATACAATTTATACTTGCTGTTTCAAAATATGGTGAAACAAGAGATATTATTAATGCGACTTATAACGGCGAAAACGATGAAGAGCTAAAATGTTAATTTTTTAGCTAGATATAAAAAAATGTTAAACATACAATAATGATCAAAAAAAGATATAAAAATATCGAATAAATATTGGTATAAATAATTCCTATTGAAACGAACACACAATTTTCTTTGCATTCATTAAAATAACCAATAATGCTTAGTTTTGTTTTATTTATATGCGCTTTATTTTACTTATAAACTTCTTAATTTATATAATTTATATATATTTGTTTTAAATCATATTATATTATATACTTAACTGTAGTATATACAATTCATTACCGATTGGCTTATTTAAATATTAATAATGTTTAGTTTTACATACATACATCATAAATAAATATTTTAATTATACATCAAAAGTTTATTTTACAAGTTGTTTCTTCAGTTCGAAATTATGAAACAGTATATGTTGTCTGAAAGTTTTGAAATATGATAAAAAGAAAAATTTATTGTCAAAACAAAATATTTATAACAACTTCGCACACAACTACAATATTGTTTTTCTTTAGTTTGACATACAATGTATGAAGTAAAAAATGAAGTTTGCAATATGATTCCGCTTAAAAGAATCGAATTGTTCAACACCTAATATATTTAATAGTGGCAGTGGTAAATCAAACTATACAGAAAGTAAAGTATTCAAAGAAGTAAGAGCATCAAAGTATTAACGCAAAAAAATATACATAAACATTTTTCTTTAAATACTTTAGGTTTTACGTTACATTTGTTAAAACAAAAAATTTGGCATTTCTGTGTTTAAATTTATTAACAATTAAATATTAATTTGAAAGAAGAGCCTCTTAACGGATGCAAATAATTTAATCATGATTAATCCCGATTACAAAGTTTGTAAGTTTAACATTTTATTTTTCATTATTAACAAATTATATCATGTAAACAGGAAAACCAAAAGTCAAACGATTTTATAAACAAGTTTGAACAGTTTCATCAATTTTATTGTATGAATGAAGCTAAAAAGGCATGTATCTAACAACTTTAAATTAAATGTGCGTTTTTATCGTTTACAAAACATTGCATAAAAAAAAAAAACCAAATTGTTAGTGATATTGATTTAGAATTTGACATTCCCATTTTTTTAAGATATTTTTGAGATCAAATACATAAAATGAATTCTTAACTTAAATTACAATCGTAATCATGCCATCTTTTTCGCTATTTCTACTATTTGTAATACGTGTTTGGCTACGTAATTATGTTCTTTAATAAATTTCCAATGCACTAGGCTCATTCAAAAAGTTAATAACATTAAAGATTAAAGAGAAACAAAAATATAAAATTTATTACTATTTATATTACAAAAAGATTTAACAATGACATTGATTTTAGTTAATTCAATAGGCATTGCGATTCGTTATTTAAAAATTTTTTTTTTAAATATTAAAAATTATAAGGAAATATTTTTACATTGCGAAGTTGAAATAATAAAAAAAGATAGTTTATTATAACTTCGTTGAAGTACAAATTTGTTTATGCATTTTTTCTGTTTTTGGAACCATGTTTTGTGAAGACGACCTTTTTAAGTTTCGCATATTGTAATATTTGTTCAGTCAGGTAAAGTTTATTTCAAGTCATAATTGATCATTTTAGTTTGATTTTTAAACCGTTGCTATAACGATCAGTAAATGAGCGATTTCTGCTACACGATTTTTTAGATCGGGAGCGGCTCGCTCTAAGTTCTCGTTTGCAAAGTCACATGAAGGGAAAATATGTACTACATATGCTGCTTGTTCGCCACCGGGAACTGGTATGTTTACAATACCAGCTGCCATCTTCTGCTGTAGATATGTTATAAAGCCTGTTTGTAAATTCCGTGAATGTTGTAAAACATCAGCATGATCGCGACCACAAGGTAATGCGAGAAGTATACAATGCTCATTTTCAGCCTGGAGAAGATTAAAACAAATCCTTTAGTATAAATAATACGTATATATTTTCTAAAAGTTCTGGTAAGGATTTTAGGGCAGAAAAATATATGAATCATTTAGTGGCCAATGCAATAAAGAATCTTCTATATAATAGGCAATGTTATTATTATTTTTTCTTTTTTTTTTTTTTGAGGTCATCTAATTTTGAAAAAAAAAAATAAAAAAAAATAGAAAATTTATAAGATATTAATGACCAACTCGGATGCAGTTCAGTTCATATAGCTCTGAAAAAATTTGCCTTGCGATAATAAAACAAAATATATATGTTTTTTTCAAAAGTAGTAAACAGTTTTGTTTATTAATTCAAATACTTCCAAAAAAATAGACTATCGAAACCTCAAAATTTATACAAGATTAAACAGTACTAGTTTATATAGACTTATAACTTTATTATTTAAAATTTCACATTTTAAAGAAAGTAAAAATCAAAAGAATTTATAGCGGCAAATGGATTGTGCATAGATCAAATTTGTAATGCGGACAGAACAGCACCTGAAAGAAAAACGTCAACAATTTCTGACAATACTGCTATTCTTATTTTTTTAAATCCCGTTATCTGAGCTGTTAACCAATATGTAAACTAGGAGGGTAAGTATTCAATTATTTAAAAATAAAATGTTCTTTAAATAGTAACACCAAGGGATCGAGTGAGACTTTTTCCATTTTGATATAGAACTAAGAATTTCCCGATATATGTACTTGTATTGAATTACTATCGAAATTTAAATTACAAATACCAACTGCAGTGCTTCTAATGACTTCTTATCGATTACAGAAGCGTGGAATATAATAAAAGAAACTAATGTGAGCGTTGGGATTTTCTGGGAGTGTTAAAGTTTTTCGGGATAATGGGAATGAATTATTATCCTGATATTCCCGGAATTTTTGACATTCAAAAAATTACATTGCAAATACATTTCTTTCACGTCTAGATTATAATCAATTAAAAGATCGCATGCCTTCCTTCGCATATACAATACACTTACCTGCATTTTCTTGGTTACTCCCTCAAGTTGTGTCTGTTCCAAACGCATTCGTTGCGCTATTCGCAAAGGTGGAGTGCTCCCATCGGTCAGGCATGGCAATGACGCTCGAGCCACATGAGGGTTGCCATACACAAAATGCATTTGCACAGCAGCCTGATCAGTTTTGAGTGCTAGAAGGCCTTGCCACATGACTGGATAACGTTGCAATAGAGTTACCAAGGAATCGCTTATTGGCGGAATGGGTGAAAGCACTTGTTGGTTTGAATGTTGCACGGAGTCTATCTCTATAATCTGCGATTGTGGAACATGTAAGTCAAGTTGATTTCCTAAAAGTAGAATTGGAAAATATTGTTTTTTAAGTTTTGTAAAGTACATACAGCCAATAGTTACAGAGTACAACTATTATTACAGCTTGTACCAAAAAATGGTGCAGCGTCATCATCACTTGTTGTTGATTGAAGTTGGCTGTGCTGCTGTATTATTATCAGCTGACGTTAAATTTTAAGAATGGTCGCATTTGCCTGCCTATATTTTGCATGGCCGAGTGAACATTTGCTTAAGCAAATTGAGAAACTTTACTAGCTGACAATACTGACGTTCAAGAAAATCTTGTTAGAAAGTGATACTCATTTAGGCAAAGTGGGACGTTGGAAAATGCTGCCGACATAGTATATTTGAAGGGATTAATAGCTCATTATTATTATTATATACGTTAATATACGTGTATCACGCTATTAACCCTTATTATTATTTTAGGGTATATAAAAGTTGTGCAAACATATGTAACAGGCAGTAAGAGGCGAGATAGACCCCACGAAGTGTATATATTCTTGATCAACATCGAAAGGCGAGTTGATCTAGCCATGTCCGTCTGTCCGTCCGTCTGTATGAACAAACGGATCTCGGAAACGGTAAGACCTACACCCACCAAATTTTGCACGAAGACTATCCAAATCCATAGGCATGAGTTTATTATTTTTTTCGATATTCGACCTATAACATATAGCTGCCATAGGAACGATGGGCCGAAAACCCACAGTTAGTAAAAAATAATCCTTTTTCTTTTCAAGATATCTTCACTAAATTTTGGGTTTAACAGTTTTAGCTAATGTCCAATTACATATTTTAATATTATATATATCGGTTTACTATATCATATAGCTGTCATAGGAATGATCGGCCGAAAAACAACATTTACTGAGAAAAATGCCTTTTACTAAACAAACAAAAAATTTTTCTTGAGATATTCTTACATAATGAATACCAAATAGTAAAGCAACAAAAAAATATATTAAGTTTTGGATTGGGTACAGGGTTTTCTATAGTCGGTTACGCCCGACTATAGCCCTGCCTTTCTAGTTATAACATATAGCTGCTATAGGAACCATCAACCGCAAAATGATTTTTACTAAGAAAAACTTTTTTGCCTCTTGAGATATCGTCACATAACTAAAAAAAATATTAAAGCAAAAACACAAAAAATCGGGATGCACCCGACTATAAGTCCCTGCCTTTCTAGTCTTTACCTGTCGCTATAGAAGATAAGCGTTCATTTTCACGCTCTTGCTCCAACAATTCAGAGGATGTGTTCATTTGCGAATCACTGGCGATCGGTGGTGTCTGGGGCTGAGTGCTATTCAAGGGACCACCAGCATTATAAGGACTACTATTTGATACTGAAGGTGGTGGCACTACCACACTGATAGAAGTTCCTGAACAGTGCGCAGGAGGCGGCTCGAGCTGTAAGGTAGCTCGACTTGCAGTTTCATAAAAACCACCATGCACTGCGACATCATTGTAGTGTGAATGAGGTGGCGGTATCCGATTATTATGCACGTACACCTGAGCCATTTGAGGTGAGTCTAAAAGCACAAAAAATTAAAATGTTGCAAAGGATTATAAAATAGAATATCCCATATATTTTACCTGTTGAAGTACGATCTTGTGGACTTTGAAGGTTATGGGGAACTGGAATCGTACGGGGTACACTGCTTGGGCGCCGTAACTCTAATGGGGGACTGTTGTCTATTGGTTTGTCCTCAAATTCGTTGCGCAACATATGTTGATATATTATATATGGATCACGCGGTGGTACGCCACGTAAATTCCCAATCGTAAAGGAAGTATCACTCTGTAAACCCGAAAAATTATAAGTGAAATATACATGAGTAGTTAAAATAAAATATATTAAGATTATCTATGCTTTTAATATGCAATTTACGTATTTTACCGGTGTTATTGGAGAAGCCTGTTGATGTGCAGGTGGTGGGCTCTGAGTAAGCCGACCACTTGACAAGCTAGGACCAAAAACTCCAATATCATGCTGCGTCCATAAAAAATATGCATATATATAGGTCATATTTCAGTTATTATTGTTCAACATGTTTTGCATTTTTGTTAAATTATTAAGCTATTTAAAGTTTGTTAGACATTGCTTTATATGTTATCATATTAACTTACTATGTTCGAATCAAATGTTGGTACTGGCATTCCCGTGGAAAGTATAAGTGATGCCACTCGTGCTTGGCTTTGCGGTGTTATGAGAGGTAAGCCCGTAGATATACTACCGCTAGGCGAACTATGCTGTTGCTGGGGGTTTAATGTAGTTACAACTGGAGGCGGGCTTGCTAAGGTGTTCTGCATTAGTTGAGCTTGTAAATTGTGTACCACCGAATTGGGCTTTCCATTTTGCGGTTGTGAAGGCGGTGAAGGAGTCAATTGGTGTTGTTGCGGCTGTAGATGAGCGTTAGGCTTTGATTGAAGTATAAGTGCGGGGTGCGTCGGCAAATTCAGCATGCCAGTTGGTAAAGCTACCAAATGTGTAGGCTTTTGTTGAGTTACTTGTAATGGTAACGGTTGTAAGTTGTATTGCTGTTGATTTGTAGCTACTGGTGGAACTGGCACAGGTGCATATGTAAATTGTTGCTTGTTTAATTGATGATGTTGTTGGGCAGACAAATGTGTCGTTGTTGACGTAGGGGTCTGTTTTGAAGTGATGGAGGCTTTTGAGCTTACAACATGTAATACCTGCGGCGGATGTTGTGGAAGATCTACTGTTGGCGACGTCTGTTTTATTACTAAAGTTGATTGCTGTGACTGGTTTGGCGTTAGCCTTGGTGAGCTAATTGCAGAACTGAGGGTAGATGATGCAGCTTGAGCTGGTATATTGACCATCAGTTGCTGGGGCTGTTGTTGTGACATCATATGCCTCGGTATAGTATTTGACTGCACACATTGATTAGTGAGTGGTTTTTGCAGTGATGATTGCTGTTGAATGCTACTTGGAGACACATGAGGTGGTTGATATGTTTTTTGACTATTTAGTACATGTGCTTTTAAAGTCGGTGGCCGCACATTTGTGTGATGAGCATGTTGTAAAACCGTTGGCGAATGTTGTTGAAGTACAATTGACTGTTTCGCAGTTGGTTGTGCTGGTGGTGATTGCTGTTGAACAGTAATAGACGATGATTGAGGTAAAAGCGCAGTTGTTGTAATAGTAGGTGCGGTTGATTTGACAACTACACTTATTGATTTATTAAGCAGAGAACCCGATGATGAAGATGTTATTACAGGTATATCAGACTCAGCTGATAATGTTTTTGTCAGCAATGTAATCGGCGTGCTGTTTGCAGGAGTGTGTGTGATAATTGAAGGTTGTGATATATTTATATTTGTAGTAGTTGCTAGCACTTGAGAAGGTTGAATATGTTGAGATTGTTGTAATACATCTACAACTGTTGCCTTCTTTGAATCTATTGGCATTTTTTGTATATTATTACTACAAGCAGTAGCTGCCGGTAAGCTACCTTCTTTGCCTTGCTGCATACTAGCTATTATAATTCCGGTTACGGGATCATTCAAAGCTTTACTGACTGCGTCCGCAGCCCCACCAGTAAGTTTTTGAGTTGCTGGTGCAGCTGTATGCAAAATGGGCGGACCGCCTATTGGTATAGACGAGTTTATCGCTGCATATGACTCAATTTCAGCAGCCGCAATTGCCTTCTTTTTCGGATGTTGCGCTATAGTTATAAGGGGCTGAGGAATTACTGGCATTGGCTGAGTTACGGATACCTCAACTTGTAGTGTTGATACTGGTAGTCTTGTATCTGACTGCACGGAGATGTCTTGGGATAAACTTTGATCTAAAAGTGTCTTTTGACTCACTTCCGAAACTGGCTCTTCAAAATGAGCCGACTGATGTGATATCGTTATTTCTTCATTAGAAGATATTTCAGAAATGATCTTGCGTTCTTTTGAACGACGGGGACGACCAATGGCGTTCGTTAGTTGAGTTGGTTGATCTAGTTTCTTAAGTTGTATGTTGCGACCAGAACGTCTTGGTGGTGTCTGAGCCCCTTTTGGTATCTGGTTACCTGCGGCAAGAGTTATCATTGTAGTGTGTGTGTTACGCACAACATCTTCAATGATGTCGTCAATTGTGCTTCGATCCTCTTTCTCTTGCAAACGTCGTGATTTACGTGTACTTGATGACTCTGAGTCCGGAATTGTTTCCAAATCAAATTGTTGCTGCACATTTTCTGACTCGCTACTTTTAATAATTTGCGCGCTTTGTCCAGTTGTTTTATTGATTGTTAATATTAAACGGGGTCGTGAATCATCCGAAGTTTGATTTGATGCAGCCGCTTTAGCAGCTTTTGATTCTTCTCCGGAATCATCATGAAACTCGTAAATATCCTTACAATTATTAGGTTCATCCGCGTTCAATATTTGGTTGCGAGCCTTCTTTTCGACACCCGGAACCACAGACGTAGAAGGCAGTGATTGTTGTTGCTCTAATTGTTGTTGTTGTAACTGTTGTTGTTGTAGCAACAAATTACGGGGTGGTCGTCCTTTGCGACCCCTTGTTAATGGTACTGTGATTGGTTTTCGCAGCCGCGTTTGCACACCGTCTGCTGACTGATCAACGTTTTGACTGCTATTGAGAATATGTGTTGTCAGATGTAGGCTAGATTGCTTTTTAGCACCACGCGACTGACGACCACGCTTAACGGCTCCACCACGAGTGCCTGGCGGGCGTCCAACCGGTTTCGGCTGTGGTTGACGAGTTTCCGTCTCATCTTCAGTGTCATGGTCCGTCATATTACAAGCTGGCATAATATTCGAAGTTTCAGATTCGTTTTCAACGTTAGGTTCAAATTTCAAAGATGGCAAACATGTATGAGACAATGTAGACATTTCGTCTTTTTTAACGATTGAATTTTCTTTAACTAATTCCCGTGAATTCATTGCTGTATCTAGCTTTTTAATTACTGACTCCATCAATTTTACCTCCTTCATGGATGAGCAATCGTTATCAATTTCTTTCAATTTTGGCGTAATTTCGTCTTTCTTTAATAATTGGATATCTTTCTCTACGTTTAAAGGTGAAGTGTGTGTTGTTTTTGCGGATGGGGAGGTAACGGTCGGTGTTGACGTGCATATAACTGAAACGCTCTCTGAAAATTTTCCTTGCTCCAATGTAGAATGTTGTGGAGATGATGTTGCAACAATTGGCACTGAAATTTTTTCAGTTTCAGGAGATTTATTTTGTTGGCATTTTATCTCAGCAGCCAATGTGCATGTTTGCAGTTTTTGTTGAGGTCCTGTTGATTGCGTTTGATGATAGTGCAACGATTGATTTGAAGTATTTGCATATTGATTAATCTTGGAAATGTTTATATGCTGCTGCATAACATTTTCTAGTGTTGCAGAACTACTCTGAATTCCATTTTGCAATTGTTGCTGTTGATCTTGTAGTGCCGGACGAACGATAAGTTCCGGCTGTGGTGTATTTATAGAACCTAATATACTAGAACTCTGGTCTTGGTGCGGTTGCTGTAGTTGGGTGTGAATTTGATGGTTGGTAGAAGTAGGATTTATATTTCGTGTTGTTAATTGTTGCACATGTTGTTGTATTTTTTGCAAGTTCATTTGTTGTTGATGTTGTTGTATAATGCGTTGCTGTAATATATGCTGTTGTGAAATTACATGTTGTTGTTGAACGGTAGATGCTGAAGACAACTGATGAACTAATTTCGGAGAATCTTGTGGATTTAACTGTTCTGATTTCGACTGTGCATTCACATTAATGAGTAAACTTTTTGGAGTTTCGGCAATTCCGTCTGAGTCTAGTCCTGATGGTATTATTAATGACTGCACTGCATGTTGCGGCTGCACACTGACTACTTTGCTAATTATAGTTGTGTGATGCTGAGAAGGGATTGCCGGAATTTTTTGTACAGCTATTGGAATTATTTGAGTCTGGTGCTCAATAACTGACTTAGATACAGTTGGTATCTGCTGTTGTTGTGGAATCGTCTGTACATTGGAGGCATTAATTTGTGTATTGTTAGCTGTCTCAGGATGTGAATCCATAGTTGTAATTTTCGGGGAATTGTCTTGATTATCTTGGGAGTTATTACTAGAAGGTGACAAAGAAACATTCGTTACAATGCCGCGACCAGTCGGGCTGGATAATGGACTGATGGTCTTAGAACATGAATTAGTGGTTACACTTTCCGAAGATAACGGTGACATCATTAAATGCGAAGGTGGCTGAAGTATTTGTTGACGTAATGTTGACGATTGAACAGCTGCACTTAAATTGTGAGTTGGAGTGGTAGTTCGTGGAAAATGTCCTGTTGCTAACAGTGAGCTATTCGGCTCTGCTGTTTGAATATTAATAAACGCTGCTCCTTGTACCGATTGAGTAGATTGTATATGTTGAAGATGATGAGGCGAAAGTGTTGATTGATCACCAATAGATGTTCTCGGTGACAGAACCATTTGTGGAACTGCAAAGTGCGATTTAGATTCGGGTATGGATATAGTCGGAGGTTGCAATGTGAGCGACTGTACACTCTGGATTGAAAGTGATCTAGACGTCGATGCCGAAGGCTTTTGGGGTAAATCTAATTTTTCAACTTTAGATGGTGATGAACTCTTGGAATCAGATGTATCAAGAGTTGCTTTTGCTGAGCTGCAAAGTACTTTAGAAAGATCTAAGTTTAGAGACGATAATGATGTTGATACTGGCAAAACAGATTGTACTGGTTGTACTAAAGGTTGCTCTTGTTGACTTATTGTTGGTGGTTCAATTTTAGTTGCAAGCGGTTTTTGTGTAAAGAAATTAGTTGTAGTTTTGATATCTGCTAATATTTCTGCATCTGAATTTTTGGTGTCAGTTTCTTGTAATGGAATCTTTTTTATAACAGTTGCATTAAGATCAAGAGATGTTTTTGACTCTGATTTGTTTTCAGAATATTGTTCAGAGCGTTCATTTGAAGCTTCTTCAAGAAATGTGGATTGTATTGTTTCATCTATTTTTAGATTCGGTCCACTGCTATCAGCATCGTCCGGACTTTCTTCTGTATCAGTATCAATTTGTAAACCTCGTTCAGACTGTGGTGTATCTGCTTTAATGTCAATATCTTCATTGCGTAGACTTTGTACAGCTTTGTCAATTTCTTCAGTGTCAGTTACCTCCTCGTCAGGTTGAATTAGTCTACTGACCGTCTCAATAGTCTTAGCTGCAAGTTCGGTTTCTTCCAAGGATTCAGCGCTTACTGGAACCGATTCAATTTCATTGACAGTGTTCAGTTCGTCTAAACCATCTAAAGAGTAATCTGCATTGGAAGATGTTCCAAAACTTTCACCTAATAATGCAGAAACTGCACTTTCAGTTTCTTCCTGAGATATGGTAACACGCGATTTATTTTCATCAACTTTCTCGGTGTTCTTAGAAGTTTCTGGCGATGAGTCAACTGGAATCTTTGATTCTTCTACTGTTGAGTCTGTTAAAGGCAATGAAAAATCAGCTGAAATAGATTGTACCGCAGACTCACTTATCTTTTCATCAAGCTCACCATCAAAGCCAGGTATAAAAATATCTGGTTTCTTTTTTGCAAGAGCTGTTGCTGAAGAAGTACTGCCAACACTGGATGAGTTCTCGCTGGATTTTGATACAGTACCATCAGTATTTGTGGATGATGTTGACGTAGAAACAACAGATTTAAGGATAATATCATGCAAGGCAACTGACTTTTCACATTGATTAGAACTATTATCTATGGTCACCGCTTTAGGAATAGGACTCATAAGCAGTTGGTCTTCCTTCATTTTTGTATCTTCAATTGTATCGAAAGATTTATTTAAATTATTTTTTGCAGCCGTTAGCATCGTCGAAACCACTACATCGTCATCACCAATAAGACTTGGCAAACTTGGAGAAGGTCGGCATAAAGGCAATGTATTTTGTAAATCACGTGGATTATCTTCTTTTTTGTTCATTGTCATTGTTGAAATTGGCGTGTTTCTTGAAGAATCCAACACGTCGATGTTCAATTTATTTGTTGTTGTAACTAATGACTGTAGAGGTGGTTGTTGATATACTTTTGAGGATAAATCTTCAATACGTTGATGTAATTGATCATGCAGATGCGTCTTCAAGTCTTTAGACCGTTTCTTTTTTTTCTTTTTCTCCTTAATTTTATGTTTAATGATTGCTTTTGTATCCAATTTATCATGAGTTTCGGTAGAAGACTTTCCAGTGATAATTTCAATGGAATTATCTTCGCCTTCGGAGAAACGAAACACATCAGTCATATCACTTTGAAAAGTGGTTGCTGTGGAAGGTGTTGCTTCCTCAGGGACTTTACTATCAAAATCTTCCATAAGTTGTGCCTCTAACGCACGACCAGCTTCATCGAGATCCACACTGTTATCATCATCTATTTGTTTAGATAACTGATGGTATTGCAACCCTAAAGGTGCTTGATTTTCACATGTAGGTTTTTCGCTGCGCTCGCGACGTTTTCTTTCTCGTTTATCTTTTCGATTATTTTCACGATCGATATGTGTTAAAGTATTTATCACATGGTGTTGTTTACGTTCGTTCTCGTCGTCACAATGAGTCTTATGTGTTATAAGTTCTTGCTTATAAGTTTGTAAAGCGGCTGACACTATCGGTCCTGTAGTTGTAACATTAGAAGCAGTGCTTGCCACCTTCTTTTGATCAACGTCATTATTGAATTGAGTTTCTTCATCGGATATTACACCAAATATATATTCCATTTTGTCGTCATCTCGTCGTTTAGAACATTGTGTTGTAATAAATTGAGAAGTAGGTGTTGGTATGGCGGACAAATCAACTGAAGTTGGTACAACCGAATTAAATATTCGTAGCTGATCTAAGCTCTTTGTCTTCTTTGATTTTTTTAGGCGATGACGATGCTCCTTAGACAATTTTTGTAGTTCAGTAGATCCAGTAGCTTCACTTAAATTACGTAATTTCTCCCGCTTCCTTTCCTTACGTTCCTTATGTTTACGTCGATCAATATTTTCAGTGGCTGCTACATTAATAGTGCTATCACTCGTTTCCTGAGGCTTTAGTGTATTAAAACTATCGTTCTTGTGTTGATATTGGGACACAATACACCCTTTCGTAGAACAAGGAGGTGGATTGTTGTCTGTAACATCTCCGACAACTTCGATTATTGCAGTTTTTTGACGCTTTTTACTCTTTTTATGTTTCTTTCTTAGCTCTGGTGAATATTGTGACTTTGATTGTTTAAAATTAGGCGTATCCTGCGTCCCGCTGCCAAAGGCGAAACTATCATTCGCATTGCCCAGTAAATCGTCGAACTCTTTTTTAATCTCAATCTTGATTTTTTTTTCTTCGATTATTGACTGGGATTCATGCCCCAATTTGATCTTTTGAAGGGTTAAGTCCCCCATTGGCTCCTGCTTTATATCAGAATTACACTTTATTTCAGTACTTACTCGGTCTTTACTTATTACCTCATCAGTTGCTGGCTGTGATTGTGACTCTGAATCTGAGGCAATACGCGTTGAATGGCAATTACGTCTACCACTGATATTATGCTTACTAAGGACATTTCGACGTATCTCATCTTCTGAGCTATCATCGCACACTCGTTGTAAATGTTGCTGCATTTTAATGCGGCTAGCATCTATTGAGTCCGAATCAGAGAACATATGTAAGCTGCTTTGAATTTTGGATACAGTTTGACAGCCTCTAAAATCATGATCATCATCATCATCGGTTGTTGAAAGTCCCACACTATGATGATTGCGTAAAGCAAAACTGTCACTACCCCCACTGCGGTGATGCCGTTCTTCAAAGTCAGAATCACTATCGCCGTCATAGCTTGTAGAACCTTTTTTCTTTGCACGTGATTGTTTTAGCTGGGAAAATTTTGCTTTTATTTTTTTTTCTTCAGCTTGCTTTTGCATGTTTTTACAAGAGCGTGCCTTAACTTTATCATACATTGATACGTTTGGACAATCAACGGGTATGTCAAAAATAGAATGCTTCTTCGACGTATCATCAGAGTCATTAGAATCTGAGCTAAGTAATATCTTACGCGAGTGCGCCGAGGATTTAAAATGCGGTCTATATGTAGGGGTACTTTGTTGATTACCTTCATCCGAACACCGAGGTGATTTATGTTCAAGACTATGACGGTTTCTATTAGAAAGTGTAGAACATGGTTCTCCAGCAGAAGAACCAGCTGCAGATGCACGTCTATGTGGGTCGACCAATACTTCGTCATCGGTGTTAGTTGATTCAGCAATTGAACACCGTTTCCTTTCGCGATGATGATGTTCTCGTTTATTTTTATGGCGAGAAGAATGATGATGATGATGGTCACGTTGAATAATCTGCAAAGTTTTTGTTTTTTGCACTTGGCCAGTTTCATCGTCGCTGGTGTATACGTTCTGTTTTAAACCAACATTCAATGCGACGTCACCCGACTCCTGTTTGTTCATCTGTTCTGTAGTTTTCACTGCTTCCACTTTAAGATCACATTCAGTTGTCTTCAACTGATTTATTGCCTGATGTTTATTGTGATGATGTTTTTCACGTTTATGGTGCTTAGAAGAAATGTAAGACGAATCACGGGATTTTAAAGACGATTTTTCGTTGTGATTCCCATGGCGTTGTTTACTTTGTAGTTTTCGTTCCTTAGAATCCCGAAATTCACTAAGACGTGAATGTTTGTAAGTTGAATTTTGATTTTCTATTCGAACCCGTTTAGCGAATTCATCTTTGAAATTTTTTCCACTGGCGCTACTTTTATTGCTGTCTTGAGAGCTAAGTCTACGTTTGGGCATACGGTCCGGTGAATTACGTAGTGATTTACGAATGCGATCTTTGCTACTGCCTTCAGAAGTTGTTGCGTCGTTAGCATTTTCCTTGTTATGTTGTTGTTCAATTTCCTGTGTTATTGAATTACATAAAAATTCTTTTGTACTCAAATGCTGTTCCTGATTACCACTGCTGTTTGTGTCACTTTTTTTGCTACTACTGAGGAAAATACCACGATCTCCCATCGAACTTAGTGGATATTCTTTTTCGGTTTCATTTTTGTGGGATATATCACGTTGCTCATGCTTCGAACATTTACGATGCTCAAGCTGCTTTATTTCGTGATCTCGATATTCAGAAAATTGTTGATTTTTGTTTTCTTCAGAGCGAGAAGTACTTTCCCTTTCTTTTAGTTTACGCAACAAGTTTTCTGGTTTTTGCTCTTCATTTTCTTTCGGCTGTTGCTCTTGATAGTCCCGTACTTCAACTTTTTCTGTAGGTTTTCTTTCTAATTGAATTTGAACTAAATATTCTTCCCGTTCGCGTTCATTTTCAGTTGTACATTTTTTTTCCAATTGTTCCTTTCGGTCCTGATCCTCTTTAACATTTCGTTTCAGCAGCAGTTGCATCTCACGTTCTTCTTGAATTGCATTACGTTCTATTTCTTCTTTATCTTTATGTTCATATTCATCATTTTCTTGCTTCTTATGATCTATTTCTCGTTTTCCCCGTTCTTTTTGTTTTTGACGATTTTCATTTTGGGATACCTTTTCTGTTCCATCACTATCAGTTAGTTTATCTTCAACCATATGAATTGATGACTTTAATTGTTGTAAAACATAGCAGCTCTTGCGCTTTTCTGAAGATTTCTTTGATTTCTTCTCTCCTTCGGTACGGTTACTATGTTTATGTACTTTCTCATTCTTTTTTAAAGACATATTTTTAATCGGACTTTTATGCTCGCTTTCAGTAGATTTCTGTGCATTTGTAGTCGATATGAAGGATTTATTTTCGGAAGAAATGGTTTGTTGGTTAATATTAGTTGTGATGATATCAGAATTTCCGCCAACCAATTCTGGTTTATATAAAAGGTTTTGCATGGTTATATCCTTTGTAGACGGATCACTTAAACTTTTCGCAAAACAAATTGCTTTTGATTTATTTAAAGTCAAAATTGGAGAATTATTAGATGACACTTGTGACGGTGTAGTAATAACTGATGTTGACAGCGGAGGAGGTGGAGCCGGCTGTGCAGCCAAAGGTGGTGCTGCAGTATTTGGCAATGGTGGGTGACTCGGGAATGGATATTGCAAACCCTTGGTAGCAGTTGTCGTAGATACTGACATTATTGTAGCTAAACTAGAACTAACAGAGCAGCTGGATACTGTTGTTGTTGATATCGTACTTGTTGGTAGCTTTGAGATTATGCTCTGATTACTGCCACAATTGTTTACTGATGGGGAAGGAGAAGGGCTGTTATATGGCGAAGTTGATGCTTGTGGAGAATTCATTGGCGACATGCTACTTAGCCTTAATAACACTCCTGACTTACTACAATTGGCAATTGCTACCGATTTAAACGTGGCCAAATTTGACATGGCAGGTGAAGAAGTACCGGTACAATTATTTTTATTAACTATGCTCGGGGTAGTTGAGGCATCTGAAGTGGTTGGCTCATACCACTGGTTCTTCTTTAAACGTTGGAGATCATCGTCGAATATGGATTTTTTTGCTAGCACAGATTTAACTATTTCAGATGGCTGAATTTCGTCTATGTCAAGAAATTTATGCCTTGTAACACCAAGTGCACTCGATGGTGTTAATTTAAAACTATTACTGTGCACTTGTGCACTTGAACTGTTAGAAGTAGAAGCTTTAGAAAATTGCCAAGATGACGTCTGATCAAGATTATCGTCATGTAAACGATTAGACGTATTTAAAGAAGTATTTGCACTGCTGTTGCCACCTGACCATCGCTCATACATTTCATCGAAATTTCGTAAACGTTCATCAAGTGAAGGGCTACCGCTATTTTGTCCTGGCACATCTGAATCACTTGAATTTGAGCTAAGAGAACGCGGTCGTAATGGGCTTACGTTGGCTTCCGTTGAACTACAATCTCTACTGGTTAACCCAGAATTGAGTTGCTGTTGGTGGGGAGAATGATTATGGTGGTGTTGCTGATGTGGTTGTTGTTGTTGATGAGGTCGCCAATTACGTGACGGTGGACTAGGCAAAAAAGCAGAAGATGTTAAAGATGAAGGCGTTATTGCATTTGCTGAAGATACTCCTGCTGTCGAACTATGACTAAGACTAGAATGACTGTTGTTACTGCTGCTATTACACAGCAATCCGGAGTTTGTAGATAATAAAGAGGAAGAGCCAATGCTGTTGGCGCCATGATGTTGTACATGAATACCAGAGAAAGTTACGTTTGTTCCACTGCCACCTGAAAACCCGAATCCACTCCGATGTTGTTGAAAAAACTGAATGCCAAATTTCGGAAGAGACAACCATATTGGATCACGAACTTTTTCACATGCCCGATCTCGCGGTAATCTTCGTGGTTCGCTAGGTATAACTTCAGGCCTTTCATCGCACAGAGGCGTGCCAGGCCGTGACCCATCGGCACTCTCACCGCCGCTTGCTTCGTGAGAGTGATGGGAATGTAGTTGATGGCCACGACCACGTGATGCATGGTGGTGGTAATCATCGTTTGAAGTTAAAATACCATTGCCACCACTACTGCAGCTACCAAGAAGGCCACTTACTGATGGTGAGGATGTTGGACCTACTCTTCGGCGTTTGGATGCAAGTGCCGCAGTTATTGCAGAATGATCAGTTGAACACACATTACTATGACGCTGCGCTGCCCCTGGTAAACAAGACATCGTAGCTAGTGAGCCTACATCAATGGACGGACGGCGGCAAAGCATTTGTTGCTGTTGCAGTTGATGTAGATAATGATGTGGTATATGTGGTTGTTGAGGAAACTTGACCATCTCAGACACGCGCCTTATCTCGCTTTTTCGATTTAGGGGGTCATGTATGACATCACAGTTAGAATTTACGTTAGATTTATTTAAATCTATAGTGTTGCTCGTGTCTAAAATATGCGGTTGCGACTAAAATAGCAATTAATAAAAAAAAAATTTATATATTAAAGTAATTTTAAATTTTATTTACTTACTACATTAGAATTGGAATGCTGATAATCCATTTTGATACGTTTTCGGGGACTAACGATATTTTCGTCACCGCTCGACGGGCATTCGTCTAGCTGCTCAAGTAGATGGGAACGCTCCTTTTGCAAGTAGCGCATGTCACCTTTTTGCTCCGCAGGACTTTTATCACAACGTCGTCGATTACTACTATTCAAAGGTACTTCTAGAGTCTCATTTGCGTTAGATGGCACAGATAATGAATTGCCTACAACGGGACCTAACCGCGACGTTAGCGGAGAATCTGAACGGAATCCTATACTTGAATAGCTAGTACTGTTGGATGCTTCACCGTCCTGAGGTGCACCAGAACCCTGTCCATATTCATCATAGTTTCGAAATCTACGCACATCTACAAAATCGTAATCGATAGTATGTCGCGCACTACGAGCCATTCGCAATCGCGTCTGGGCCATGGCCGCAGACATTGGCAAATTAGCTTGTCCTACAACTGATGGCAAACTCGAAGAGTTTCCGGAAGGTATAGTAGATGTTGTAGTCGTTAAAGTGTTATTGCCGGCTATAATTGTTGATGCCAGTGCTGGTGCGGGCATTCCGATTGCTATGTTATTATTTATACTACTGATTGTCTGATTACTGGGAGAACACACATCATTGGAGTTTTGAGGCCGGCTGAATGATGAGGCTCTTGGTCGTGATTGAGACTCATAACGATTAAAGCGACCTCCTTTAATAAAGAATGTAAACATCATTTTTTTTTTAAAAAGCTATTACGCTAGCAAAAATTTTAATATTTACCTGCATTTTGATTTTCAATTTTATCGTAAAATGCATCCTGACATTCGCGAGATGCAAAATCAACTTGTAATTTTCTGCCTCGCATTGTGGCTCCACGCATCTCCTTCACCGCTGTTTGCGCATATTGGATTTGATCGTATAGCACCAATGCTAACTGACGCAACCGATCTATGGCGACTTTTGTTACCGTGCCAAATCTCGCAAATTGTGATTGTAAATGCGGCTCAGAAACTTTTTCACATATGCCATCAATCCATACACAATTTGTTGGCATAGATTTACCAAATCCAAGTTTAATACGATTATTTCCCAAATGCTCTCCGTCCATTTTGCGCATTGCCTTAACAACTGAAATAATATCCGAATACTGACAAAACGCATATGCACTCATTCCTTGCTTTTTGATATCTATTTCAATTATTTCTCCAAAACATTCAAAGTGACTACGTAATCCGCTGGAGGTTATCTCTTTCTCTAGATTGCCAATAAATAAAGTACGTGTTGATTTTGGATGGTATTCATCAAGTTCAGCTTCGTAGGGTCGAAACTCATTATCTTCCACATCATACCCTTGATAAGGCTCGACTTCGATCTTACATCCAAAAAAAAGTTTGTCGTGAGAAACTTCAAGAGCTTTATCCACATCATCAGGTTTTTTAAAGCAAACTAGTGCATATCGTTCTGAATTTTGTCCTACTACCTTAACCCATGTTACTTTGCCATGTTTTTTGTACTCATGAAAAAGACCATCCTTAAGGGAAGTATCTGAGGAACGAGCGGGTAAATTGCATACACGAATCGCTAGCGGACGATTGTCTTCGGAATGCACGACAGGGTTTGCAGCTATGCAAGAACTGCTGCTACTGCTACTACTGCTGCTGCTACTGCTGCTACTGCTTGAGCCACATGTCGTAGCAGCATTGCCACTGGGGTTTGTTGAAGTACCTAAATTAAGATTTTAAATTGTTAAAAAAAAAAAAATTTTTTTATATTTTATTGTTAGCATACCTTGGTATGAGTTGGCTACAGCAATTGATTGCAAATTTTTTGAACTTCTCGCGGTAGAAGGTGCCAATGAGTTTCCACCGATCGGTGCTATATTTTCACCACAACCACTAGATATTGGACTGGAAACATGAGAATGGGACGATGACGATGAAGAACTTTGTGACGAACTATAGCTGCTGGGTGATCTAGAGTGCGAGCGACTAGACGATATTGTACTTCGGCCATGCAAATTACGGTGATGCACTCGCACTGCATTGACAGCAAATGACGACGACGAGGATGTGGGTGTATTGGAAGTAAAAGCGGGAGAATTACTACTGACGGCATTGTTTGTGGGGTCATCCGAACTATTGCTTATGGTACATTTATTACTATTGACTGCAGCAGCCATTGTGGCGGCGATATTTAGAATCCCGCTACCACTATTGACTTTATCTTCACATAAACCTGTCGAAACTGTTATCGCCGATGATGACTTTGAAAAAGTTGTTGTGGCTGTTGCCGTTGTTATTGTATTGATACTGCTGCTTAAATTATTGCTACAACTAATAATTGTTTTACAACTATTTAACACTGCTGGTGTGTTTATTGTTGGTGCCTCAGAATCCGAACGAGATGATTTTAGCTTATTAACTCCTCTATTTAAAAGCAAATTCTTTTTTAACACTGATGAAGCCGTGGTCAGTGACGATACCTCCGCACCAAGTACTATTGGATCATCCTTAAGTCCGGTACATATACTTCGGTGGTGTGTAGCGATTGCTGACATCGGCGATGATGTCGTCGTCGTCGTTGTTAAGGCAGGTGTAAACGAGGCGCTGTTGATGGGGGTGTATTGGTGTTGCTGCGGCTGTTGTTGATGTGGTGAGCATAGATTGCCAACGAATACTGAGGAGTCGACATTGCCATTTCCACCAGAATTTTTTACATGTGTTGATGTTGCAGCTTCGTGCCATGATGGCTGTACACGAATATTTTGATGTAAAGTATTGTTTATGTTGTTGCTCGTCACAGTCGTGCTCGTCACAATTGACGCTGGTGAAGAGGTTGAAAAAACAAATGTTCCATTTCTACTGAGCAATCGATCTCGTGTTCTACTTCTACCGTCTCCACCACTACTCAGGGTGGTGTGAGTTGATTGAGTTAAGTTATTTGATTGATAATTATTGTTGCTGTTATTTGGACGTCTAATATATGAATCAGGATCAGCAACTAAACGTGAACTGCGATCGTAATAGCCACTGTTCCGTTCTGAAAAGTTCGGTGGTGATACGTCTTCTGTAGACCTATAGCAAGGAAAATAGGGTAGAAATTTAAATATTTTAATTAAAAACAGTGAAATACATCCAAAATCTTATAGACAGTAATTTAAAGGAAGAAAAAACTTTCAGTTCTCGTTAAGATCGTAAAAGTTCCTAGAAAGGCGAAAAAAAGTATATTTTGGTGATTTTTTGACGTCGACATGAGTAATATAATTTATTAAATTGAATTAAATATTATTGTTGAACTTTTGAAGTATGTCAGAAAAAATTTTCATTAAAAAATATTGATAAATAAGCCGGTTTTACAGTGAACATTATAACTCGTTACCGGATCATGTGAAACAAAAAAATTTGATATGTATTTAAAAGGTGATGTATTTTTCAAGGTACTCAGGAAGTTTTTTTTCTATTTTTTGAGGCACTTGGAAGTGAAAAACGTGATTTTAGCTCAAAAAATCACGGTTAATTTGTTATAAAAAAATATAAGCAAATAAAAAAAAAACCAAAAACTTCCTGAGTACCTGGTGATTTATGTGAAGAGGTAATGTTCAAATTTTCAAAAGGATCGGTTCAGTAGATTCTGAGTTCTAATGTTCACGGACTTCAAAAATTACATTTTCGGAAAAATCGATTTAAAGTTTTTTATATGTTCAGCTCAGGTATCACGGACAGTCGTTTGAAACACTTTAACTCCGTTAGTTTTAGTCGGATTGACTTAAAATTTGTACACAATATTCTCGACATATTGTTCATTAAGAAAAAAAAAAAAGAAAAAAAAAAACTAGAAAGGCAGGGCTATAGCCGGGCGTAACCGACTATAGAAAACCCTGTACCCAATCCAAAACTGAATATATATTTTTTGTTACATTAATATTTTATATTAATTTTGTAAGGATATCTCAGGAAAAAAAATTTTTTTTTTGTCAAAAACCCATTTTCGGCATATCGTTCCTATGGCAGCTATATGTTATAGTAAACCGATATTTATTATATTCGGGAATATGATTGGATATTACTTAAAACAATTAAATTCAACATTTGGAAACGATATCTTAATAAACAAAAAAGTTTTTCTCAGTAAATGTTGTTTTTCGGCCGATCGTTCCTATGAGAGCTATATGATATAGTAAACCGATATTTATTATATTCGGGTATATGATTGGATATTACTTAAAACATTTAAATCCAAAATTTGGTAACGATATCTTAATAAACAAAAAAGTTTTTCGCAGTAAATGTTGTTTTTCGGCCGATCGTTCGTATGACAGCTATATGATATAGTAAACCGATATATAATATATTGAGATATGTAATTGGGCATTACCTAAAACTGTTAAATCCAAAATTTGGTGGAGATATCTTGAAAAACAAAAGGGTTTTTGTTACTAAATGTGGGTTTTAACCCGATCGTTCCTATGGCAGCTATATATTATAGATCGAATATCGAAAAAAAAAATAAACTCGTTATGCCTATGGATTGGGAGAGTCTCCGTGCAAAATTTGGTGGTTGTAGGTCTTACCGTTTCCGAGATCCGTTTGTTCGTACAGACGGACAGACAGACGGACATGGCTATATCGACTCGCCTTTCGATGCTGATCAAGAATATATATACTTTATGGGGTCTGCCACGCCTCCTTCTGCCTGTTACATACATTTGCACAACTTTAATATACCCTTTACCATTTTTTGGTACAGGGTATAAAAATTTTAAAACCGGGAGTAGTAAAAATTAAATGCTAGTGACAGCCCGTCGACGGAATGATATAATGAAACGCAATTACATGCAACATTTTCAAACTCATAAACAGGAAATGTACAGCATTCATATAATATAGAGAATTGGTCGAAAAACGTTATCTATTTATTTAGTGCTTCTATTCATGAATCCCGGAAATATGTGCCTTGTCCCTATAAAAAAAACCACTCTATATCCGAAGACAGGGGAGGTGTGTTAATGGTTATACCCTGTACCATAAAATGGTAAAAGCCATGTCCGTCTGTCTGTCCGTATGAACGCACGGATCTCGGAAACGGTAAGACGTACAACCATCAAATTTGGCACGAAGACTCGCCCAATCCATAGGCATAACAAGTTTATTTTTTTTTTTCGATATTCGACCTATAACATATAGCTGCCATAGGAACGATCGGATGAAAACCAATATTTAGTAACCAAAACCCTTTTGTTTTTTAAGATATTGTTACAAAATGTTGGATTTAATTGTTTTAGCTAATACCCAATCACATACCTAAATATTATGTATATTGGTTCACTATATCATATAGCTGCCATAGGAACGATCGGCCGAAAAACAACATTTACTAGGAAAAACTTTTTTTAAGTAATATCCAATCATATTCTCGAATATTATAAATATCGGCTTACTATAACATATAGCTGCCATAGAAACAATCGACCGAAATATGGCTTTTACTAAAAACAAATTTTTTTTCTTAAGATATCCTTACATAATGAATATAAAATATTAAAGCAAAAAAAAAATATATTCAGTTTTGGATTGGGTACAGGGTTTTCTATAGTCGGTTACGCCCGACTATAGCCCTGCCTTTCTAGTTTTATTTTCATTTCTTTGTAATATTATAAAATTTATATATTTCAATTTTTATTTTAATTAGTTTTCAATTAATTCGTTTAAAATAGATTTCGCACAAACAGCATCTCATACGTCACACGTATAATCACAAAAAGTTCATTGTCATTGTTGTACAAAAACCACACATTTGTTTACATACAAGCAAAAAAACTTAAGCTTTCATAGCATTAAAGAATTGTATATTCACTCGCGAGACTAAATTTCGAACAAACAACATCTCATACGTCACACGTATATTCACAGAGTACATTGGTGTACAGCAACAACACATTTGTTTACCTATAAGCAAGAAAACGTACGCTATAATAGTTCCCATAAATTTTATATTCTCTCTACCGCTAGAGTAGATTTCGCAGAAACAACATCTCATACGACACACGTATAAGCACGCAGAGTTCATTGTTGTAAAACAGCCATACATTTTTTTACCTATAAGCAAGAAAACGTACGCGATCGTGCGAGACGATGACGCGATTTTATCATGCGAGAATCTAACGCGATTTTGCATGAAATTTCAATTTCACTCCACCGCAGCTACAAATGTTAACACATTGGAAAAAACAACAAATTTATAAAATTTGTTTTGCTTTTCTCATCCGAAATGAAAAGTCATAAATAAAAGTTAATAACAGATGAAACTGTAAATTTTTTTAAAACAAAAAATACTACTACAGTACTGTGTTCACAACTTTATATGGGAAAATAGTATTTATCATATGATTTGATAGTTTAATACTTAAGATTCAACGACACTACTGCTACTGTTTTTCATTATGTAATATAAATCAATGGAAAGCATAAAAACATATAAGAGAAAAAAATCTCGGGCCTCTGAAATCAAGGAAAAACTTTGCGAGTCATCGCAAACTTTTACCACCTGATCAGGCCTTCATGATGGTAAAAAGTGACGGAACATAGGGTAGCGAATATGGTCGGCTACCTTTTCTTAAGTTTCGGAAGTATTCTTAAGTATAAGTATTCTTAAACAAGGAGGATCTTAGTTTTAAATGTAATTCAGCATTGTACGTTTATTTCCATAGATGCGGCTCTTCACACAATTTGTTTTATTTTTTTCTTGACGCGACTATTGATAGTTTACGTAGAAAATATACAGACCTTTTATATTAATTTCTTAACGAATATAAAAACACATGGAGGAGTAAAAAAAAAAAGAAAGAAGATATTTGAATGGACGGATGTGAATTAAGTTGGGTGGAAAAAAAAATTAAGAAAGGGCAGAAAACTGTCTGGCTGGCTAGACGAAGTTAAAATTGTATAATTTGTGAGTGAGAATAAAAGAAATTCATTGAATATAAAAAAAAATACATAAAATATTTAAAAATTTTTTAAATCAAATGAATTCGTGTAAAAAGATAAAAATTTGTACTTTGCATCTCGCGTTAGTTCAAATTTCATGCAAAAAAAGAATTAAGCTTATTCATGTTAAAGTGATTTTTCTTTGAAAATCATTACGTATCATTTCGCTGAAGAGTAAACAACATAATTTTTTGTGCTCTAACCATGAACCTTTGTGCCAACAAAACATAATTTACGGGAAGCACTGCGTTTTTTGTTTTAATTTGAAGAACGGTGCAGTCAATGGACACCGATTGCTGCGTGAAGTATATGGGGAACATGCTCCATCAATAAAGATATATGAGTACTATGTCCGTCATTTAAAAAATGGAAATTCTGACTCTAGTCACAAAGTACACGAAGTGAGGCCAGTAAAATTTGAATACGCTGAGTCGGAGGTGTTATTGGACCAAGATTCATTCCAAACTCAGGAACAACTCGCTGAAACTTTGGGAGTGACTCAACAAGCTATTTCAAAAACTTATGCGTACACTCAAATTACTATGTCAAATATACAGATTTTTACTAAAGTTATGCCTTTAGTTGTTGACTTTGGCCAAATGAAGCTGATTTGAATCGTAACATCGTTTATAAACGTTCATCAATTACCAATTCTATTATAAATAACTTTAAATTTATTCATAAAAGATCCATTTCCTCTTTTAAAATTATAATTCCTGACAAATACTTTTTTGAAGTGCTTAAACCCTACTTTTAGCTCATATTTCAAACTTACTGGCTTCTTCCAAAATAAAGGGTCCCTCATTAGCGACTTGACATTTTCAAACTTTGGTGAATGAACACTTAAACCGATTACCGAACTGTGAATGTCAGAATATTCAGTAAAGCCAACATTTTTATTAAGGGGGAGTACACGAACGAACAACGTTTACCAATAATTGAAATTTAATACCGAAAAATCGAGTCGGCAGTCACAACTTTAAGAGCATTAACGCCAATTTTTGGGCGTAATTCTCGTCCCAGTAAACAAGCAATTCATAGTGTAGTGAAAAAATTTGTCAAAATATTCGCTGCCAGTGAGTCTAAGTTTTGCCCGAAGTGTGGAGAATATTGCTGCCCTAGAGGCGTCCATAGCAAACGAGTCAAATCTAGGCCTTTCCTCCCAGACCACATTATGGCGAATTATGCGTAAGGATTGTATGAATTGGACTTAAGTGATATGTGGTTCCAACAAGACGGTGCTACAAACGGGTGCAACAACTGAGTTACTGAAGTTTCAGTTCGGTGAACGAGCCATCTCGAGATTTGGACCCATCGATTGGTCGCCGAGATCGTGTGATTAAACGCCTTTAGACTTTTATTATGGGGCTAAATTGAATAATTGGTCTATGTCAACAAGCCGATGACGTAAGAGGAGCTCAGAGCCAATATTGAACGGAAAATAGCGGCCGGATGTGCAGCCGAGTCATCGAAAATTTAATTCAACGTATCGACCGCTGCAATTGTTCGAAAACGAATTCCACTCATAAGTGTTTTGATACTTCTTCTAGCCATTAAATTTTTTTTTGATATATCTCAAGTAGTTTGCGTTTTATTTAAAAAAAGAAGTCAAATCCTAAATGAAACACCCTTTAATTCAATTCAAATCAATAGTTCTGAGCTCCCATAGCTTTCGATTCAACCCAAGTACAGAGGTCTCATCAATTTCTAAATGATGGAGAGAGCTTGATTTTGTCCAATTTTTTTCCATTGAACCCTCTTTTTGGGTTGGGAAGTAATATATGTAGTTCCTGGTGGTGTTTTAAAATACTTTGGTGATGCTTTACTTCTTTTTTTTTCGATATTCAACCTATAACATATAGCTGCCATAGGAATTATCGGCCGAAAATCCACATTTTCTAACAAAAACCAATTTGTTTTTCAAGGTATCGTTACCAAATTTTGGATTTAGTGGTTCAATTATGTATCTCAATATTAGGTATATTAGTTCACTATATACTATAGCTGGTATTGGAACGATCGGCTGAAAAACAACATTTACTGAGAAAAACTTTCTTTATTAAGCGAAATTGCGAGAAATAGGACTTCCTACATTATCAATTTCTGCCGAAATCGCCATTAAGGACTTAAAAGTATTTTCTTTATCAAGTCTTATTATGCGAAAATCAAGCATTGAAGTGGTCTACTATGAGTTTCCTTTCCCAGTTTCGTTTAAAAACATTTGATACATAGTATAACAACGAGCGCTGAAGCGACTCTGCAATATCTTGCAAAACTTTTCATTTTTTTCTGAGGCTTAACACCAATCATGCCTCTTCATCAGGGCAAAGACTATTAGGACCCATTTTTATCCTAAAATGCTTTTATGGTTTTCAATCATTTACATTATATTAAGTAATACTTACGTTTTTTTAAAAAATGTCCATAAAAATTGTGAGCTTTTACATTATAATGCACAGAAACGTAAGATGTACTTATTATTTTGATCAGGTCAATTTTGAGCATTGAGTAACAATTTATTTTAGTTTCTCAAATACCAATAATTCTCCTTGAAGCTCCTTGCTTTTTTTTTTAATGTTTAAGCATAGATAATACGAAATAATGTTAAATTTTAGAATATATTAGCAGATAAAGAATTGATGACAAGCTAAATTGAAAATTGTTCTATGCACTTATTATTTTGATCATGGGTGTAGCTGCCATAGAAACAATCGGCCGAAAAATGACTTACAAAGAAAAACATTTTGCTTTCTTGAGATATCAATACATGAATTACAAAATGTTATAAAATAAAAAAAAAACATCTAATTGGATTGGGTACAGGCTATACGATAGTCGGGTGCACCATTTTTTTATACCTTGTACCAAAAAATGGTAAAGGGTATATTAAATTTGTGGAAATGTATGTAACGTGCAGAAGAAGGCGTGGCAGACCCCACAAAGTATATATATTCTTGATCAGCATCGAAAGGCGACGAGCACGGATCTCGGAATCGGTTAGACCTAAAGTATTAGGTAAAAGTTTTTTTTTTTCGATATTCAACCTATAACATACAGCTGACATAGGAACGGTCAGCCGAAAAATGAGTTTTACTAAAAAAAAGAGATATTCTTTCTTTGATATATGTATATTGCTTGAGATATTCTTACATAATGAATAAAAAAATATTGAAGAAACATAAAAAAAATATTCAGTTTTGGATTGGGTACAGGATTTTTTAGTCGGTTACGCCCGACTATAGCCCTGCCTTTTTAGTTTTCTTTCGTATTAAGTCGAGAACTTCGTTAAACATTCTTAAACCTTAGAAAATACTGTCGAATTACGATAAACCGTTCCCCGATAATTTTAAAACCCCTCTTATTCGTAAAAGATGCTATTTCCGTGCAATTATGAATTATCGAGACTCGACTGTATTTTCAACAGAATTATATAGCTGCCAAAAGAACGATCGGTCGAAAAATTACTTTTACTAAGAAAAACTGATTGTTTTTTTAAGATATTGGGATTGGGATAAAGGGTATTTCATAGCCGGGTCCACACTAATTTTTAGTTTTTTATTTATAAAATGTTAAATTTTAATTTATACCTTAATCTTTTCAACACCAAAAAAAACTTTATATTAAATATCGCTAGCTACGCCCGTTATAAACCTAGTATAATAGTGAAAACATTGGATTTTGGAGCCAACTTTTTACTAGTTCACTGTATGGTGCATACACGACTACTATATAAATTAATGAATTTACCATATGATCCTGTCAGATGATGATGCCTGAAATTTTTCTCATAAAAGTTCTGGTAAATTCTTAAAAATGTACAATTTATTTTTAATTGTTATTGGTTTTAAAATTATATATATAAAGATAAATTTGGGCAGCAATTACTGTCAAAAATCCCACTTTATATAGTGTTGAGACATAAATGGCAATGATTTTTATTTTTAAAATTAACTATACATTTTGAGCACTTACATCACAATATTCATTTAATACGATCCGCCTCAGTTTCTTGTTTTCCTTTATTCCTTTATTTTATTTTTTAAATTTAAGGTAGCTTAATTCAGTTGTATGTATATTAAAAGTCTTTTTCTTGGGTTTTCTCATTTGAAGTCCTTCTTTTTCAACGGTTAAACATTTAACGGTTTTTTATTATTTGTAGTAATTTCTGATTTGCTTTTCTAGTTGCATCAAATTATCATATAGTTTCCTTTTTATCTGTGGCTGATGTAATCGTTTGTTTAAATGATTTAAACCCATTTTTTATTTATATTACTTTTTGTTTGTGATGTGACAATTTATGTAGTTATTTTTATATGTACCATTTCTCCGTTTTAGAAATCATATCTGGAAAACAAAGTAATAAATATAATTATTAGTTATACATCTGAATTGATAATCTAAATCAAAAATAAATTTTAAGCCAATCACCAAAAGATGCTATATAGTCAACCAAAAATAATACCACTGTTATAAGTTGCGATTTCTCTCTTTAAATAACATGTTTTCTGTTCGAATTTTTTTTCATTTTGCTTTGATATCAAATAATATCGTACGTTTTATCTTAATATTTGTGATTTCACAATGATAAAGGTTTCTCTATATTATACAATTTTAAGATTGTATGTATCAGTGGCAAACAAAAAACACACAATTTCTATGAAAATATTTATATAATAAAACTAGAAAGGCAGGGCTATAGTCGGGCGTAACCGACTATAGGAAGAACCCTGTACCCAATCCAAAACTGAATATATATTTTTTTGCATTAATATTTTATATTCATTTTGTAAGGATATCTCAGGAAAAAATTTTTTTTTTTTGTCAAAAACCCATTTTCGGCATATCGTTCCTATGGCAGCTATATGTTATAGTAAACCGATATTTATTATATTCGGGAATATGATTGGATATTACTTAAAACATTTAAATCCAAAATTTGGTAACGATATCTTAATAAACAAAAAAGTTTTTCTCAGTAAATGTTGTTTTTCGGCCGATCGTTCCTATGAGAGCTATATGATATAGTAAACCGATATTTATTATATTCGGGAATATGATTGGATATTACTTAAAACATTTAAATCCAAAATTTGGTAACGATATCTTAATAAACAAAAAAGTTTTTCTCAGTAAATGTTGTTTTTCGGCCGATCGTTCCTATGACAGCTATATGATATAGTAAACCGATATATAATATATTGAGATATGTAATTGGGCATTAGCTAAAACTGTTAAATCCAAAATTTGGTGGAGATATCTTGAAAAACAAAAGGGTTTTTGTTACTAAATGTGGGTTTTCACCCGATCGTTCCTATGGCAGCTATATATTATAGATCGAATATCGAAAAAAAAAAATAAACTCGTTATGCCTATGGATTGGGAGAGTCTCCGTGCAAAATTTGGTGGTTGTAGGTCTTACCGTTTCCGAGATCCGTTTGTTCATACAGACGGACAGACAGACGGACAGACGGACATGGCTATATCGACTCGCCTTTCGATGCTGATCAAGAATATATATACTTTATGGGGTCTGCCACGCCTCCTTCTGCCTGTTACATACATTTGCACAACTTTAATATACCCTTTACCATTTTTTGGTACAGGGTATAATCAAAGTTTCAGAAGGTTTCCTACAATGTCAAGTAACTGTTGTAAAAATATTAATTTGCCATATAACGGCAAGCATTGAGAGCATTTGTCTAAGAGCATGCACTTTGCCAATCAGCATTTGATGAGAAAACATTTTAAAGTCAGACAAATTTGTTGTCAAAATAGTTTTGTAAGATTCAACCGCATCTCGTTTTTATGTGCAACGACCAAGGAATAAAAAACAAAATAATCTGAATTTTCAAAACGATTAAAATCGAAGGTACAAGCATAATGTAATATGGTTTTAATCATGGAAGAGATCCAATATATTTGTTATAAAAAGATGTAAATAAAACTGTCAATATGAAATACTAAAAAGAGCGTTGCTGAAAGCACAGAAACAAACTGTGCTTAGACCGGTTTGCTAATCAACATTTTAATTGAATTTAAAATAAAAATTATTTACCTAACCTGACAGTTCCCATAGCCGGACAAAATGATCATGACCGCCAATGTTCGGTTACGTTCCTCAAAAATCATTACATGTAAAACCGCGCAAATCGAAAACCCGAAATAGAAATACAGACAAAAAGATTTCATATGAAACCCTAGAACACATGATGAACATCCCGAAATAACTAAAAATTTAGATGGGTTTCTAGTCATATTTTCAATTTGGTAAATATTTTCGGAAGCTAACTTAACTGAATATCAAATAAAGCCATTGGAAATATTTAGGAGAAAATAATTTGAGGTTGTTTACCCAAACAAAAAATTCCCAGTTAGTAAAAATACATAAAATTTATCGCTAAAAGCACAACATTTATTTTAAAAACTCAAATACAAAAACAAAGAATTCTACGAAATACATAAATATAACATCATGACTTTAGATATCTATATATCTAAATAAATAATTTTTATATAAAAGAAAGTCGTCTTAGTTGTTACACTATTTATAAGCCAAAAACGGCTGAACCGATTTTTATGATTTTTGATTTATTAGATTTGCCTCTGCCGGTACTTCCCATTAAAAAATGGGAATCGGTTAATAAATGGGGGTGTAATCACCGCTTATAGATTTCGTATAATTGCTTAAAGATATCAACAACAAAAACTGCAATTGTTGTCACAAAAATAAAATTCGCTTATGGTCTTTTGGTTGAGTGAGCTCTGCTTATGCTCTTTTGCTTGCGTGCGCTCTCAGTAATTTTTTATTACTGTGTAATAGATCGTTGCTTTACTTAGCTGCTGCTAATAAGGATGGAAACATTAGAAAACTCAGAGAGATTTTGTATGAATGTTGTTGTTGTTGTTGTACATATAGTGTTGCCAACTTGGCTTTTTTCCCGCTAGATCTAGCTTTTCTTAAAGTCGATTAGCGGGAAAAATTTGAAAACAGCGGGCAGCGGGAAATCTAACTTTTTTCAATTTCGTTTGACTTTTTTTTTAAATTGAAATTACTTTGGTTGATATTGTAACTATCTAATTAATTGGCATCTCGGTGTATATTAATCAATATCGTTTTCCGATTATGGGTTGGAAATGCATCCACGATATTCTATTCCTGTCAATTGCCCATATCTACACTATAAAATCTCACGATTTTGATTTTACTGATACGAAGCAAAAAGAAATTTATAAAATAAACTGCGCGACGTTTGGTTAAAAAATTTAGAATTTAAAGACTGGTTACGCAAAGATTTAGCAGAGAAATCGCGCGTATTTCGCGTATAGATCTAAATACATAAAATTAAGCAGCAAACCGTTGCAATCCTTGTTGACTCAGTAAGTAAAGGCACCAATTAAATTTGGACCCTACTTCAATTTTTGTGGCGGACATTTTTCAGTTGATTTCTTAATTTTGTTTTTTATCAATTTGTAATTTTATTTTCGCATAAATTTACTTTTATATGATTTAACTATATTTTTATTCCCTGTAACAAGAAATGGTAAAGGGTATATTAAAGTTGTGCAAATGTATGTAACAGGCAGAAGGAGGCGTAGCAGACCCCAAAAAGTATATTGTATATTCTTGATCAGCATCGAAAGGCGAGTCGATCTAGCCATGTCCGTCTGTATGAACAAACGGATCTCGGAAACGGTAAGACCTACAACCACAAAATTTTGCACGAAGACTCTCCCAATCCATAGGCATAACGAGTTTTTTCGATATTCGACCTATAACATATAGCTGCCATAAGAACGATCGGGTGAAAACCCACATTTAGTAACAAAACCCCTTTTGTTTTTCAAGATATCTTCACCAAATTTTGGATTTAACAGTTTTAGCTAATGCCCAATTACATATCTCAATATAATATATATCGGTTTACTATATCATATAGCTGTCATAGGAACGATCGGCCGAAAAACAACATTTACTGAGAAAAACTTTTTTGTTTATTAAGATATCGTTACCAAACTTTAGATTTAATAATTCTAGGTAAACCCAAATCATATTCCCAAATATGATAAATATCGGTGTACTATAACATATAGATGCCATAGGAATGATCGGCCAAAAAATGGTTTTTACAAAAAAAAATTTTTTTTTCCTTGAGATATCCTTACATAATGAATACAAAATTTTAAAGCAACAAAACAATATATTCAGTTTTGGCTTCGGTACAGGGTTTTCTATAGTCGGTTACGCCCGACTATAGCCCTGCCTTTCTGGTTTTTATATTAAATTATAAAAAATTATTTATGATTTGGAAAAAATAAAATAATATCCGAAATCCATTCATAAAAAAAAAAATTAACTACAGTGCACTTGCAGTAACGTGAACTAATTAAAAACAAAGGAGTTTATGTTAGCGAAATGGTTAACGTTAGCTATTGACGAATTTCATGAAAAAAAAAAATATTAAATTTTACAATATTAACTGTGTTTTACGCGCTTGAATGTGAAATTCTTTTATTATTATTTGCATTATTCAAATATAAAGCTAAAATTATTAATTAAAATTCATTACAAAACAATACGAGATCACGAGATTGAAATAAAATTACATAGCAAACAAAATTCCTCATTACATTTATGCATTAAAGAAATCTATTATCTTTATCCGCTGCTTTTTCTTTTCTAATAGCTGAAATACTGCTTTCTCCTTTAACCGTCTCAGTACACTCATGTCACTTTGATACACCATTGGATCGAATTTAATGTATTTCATACTTAGAAAACACATGCAATGAAAAAAAAACTGTTCACGTTAGGCGGTGTTCACGTTACCGCGTGTGCACTGTAATATAAACATAACAAAATTTTATCTACTGTCCTTTTCTGACAATAAACGTATTCGTTTGCGTAAGACTGGAATATCGAGTTTTTTATTATACCCTGTACCAAAAAATGGTAAAGGGTATATTAAAGTTGTGCAAATGTATGTAACAGGCAGAAGGAGGCGTGGCAGACCCCATAAAGTATATATATTCTTGATCAGCATCGAAAGGCGAGTCGATATAGCCATGTCCGTCTGTCCGTCTGTCTGTCCGTCTGTACGAACAAACGGATCTCGGAAACGGTAAGACCTACAACCACCAAATTTTGCACGGAGACTCTCCCAATCCATAGGCATAACGAGTTTATTTTTTTTTTTCGATATACGATCTATAATATATAGCTGCCATAGAAACGATCGGGTTAAAACCCACATTTACTAACAAAAACCCTTTTGTTTTTCAAGATATCTCCACCAAATTTTGGATTTAACAGTTTTAGCTAATGCCCAAATACATATCTCAATATATTATATATCGGTTTACTATATCATATAGCTGTCATAGGAACGATCGGCCGAAAAACAACATTTACTGCGAAAAACTTTTTTGTTTATTAAGATATCGTTACCAAATTTTGGTTTACTATAACATATAGCTGCTGTTACTAAGAAAAAAAAAAAATTTTTTTTTTTCAGATATCCTTACATAATGAATACAAAATATGAAAGCAACAAAAAAATATATTCAGTTTTGGATTGGGTAAAGGGTATTCTTTAGTCTGGCGCCTCTGCCTTTCTAGTTAACACTAGGAATGTTTGTGATAAATTTGAGAATAGAGTATGTGTTAGTTAGTTTATTTCGATTCCTTATATTTAATGTTCAAAGATAGAATTTTTATAAAAGGAACTAATTCTGCAGTTAGAAATTAAGTTGATATGTTTTTAGTGTCTATATAACCAATTATTTAAAATAAATTTTTCTTAAGCTTATCAAAGATACTTCGTACCGAGGAAAAAGTAAAAAATATTTAAGGGATCCCCTTAAGTTGAAAATAACAAAAAGAGAGAAAAACTAGAAAGCCAAGGCTACAATCGGGTGCACCCGACTATAGAATACCCTGTACCCAATCCACAATTCAATAAATTCCTTTTTTTTTGTTTTAATATTTTGTATTTGATACGATATCTCATGAAAGAAAAAGGTTTTTCTTAGTAAAAAGTCACTTTTCAGCCAAATGTTTCTGAGGCAGCTATATGTTACAGTAAACCGATTTTTATCATATTTAGTTATAAGAGTGGATATTACTTAAAATTATTAAATCAAACATTTGGTAACGATATCTTAATAAACAAAAAGTTTTTCTCATTTCTATAAAAAGCCCCTCACTAATACTTTGAAATTAAACCTCAAATATTTTGTAAGGTGAATATTTGATAAAACACATATTAAAAGATCGGTCTTGTTTTTCTCCATTAGTGTGTCTACGTGCGGTCTGAAATCCAAAATGGGTGTAATTTTGCAGATAAGTCAAAGATGAGAAAATTTGATGATAATGTCCTACACCTTGATAAAATGAATCAAAGCCTTCAACACACTGTGAAGAATATTAATGAAAAATTCGCAAATCATACTGCATAGTTGCATTTCAGAATACTTGCAAAAAGCAGTGCTGCGAAATTCTGCATTTACAAACACGCTGCATAATTAACTGTGGCAGTACTAACGCAGTTTGCATTTCCGAAAATTCCCAGCAATTTCGACTCCAGTGACAAAATACGCTCGGCCACATTTTGCAAAAGTCGTCAAGGAAACTTTGGAGGCGGTTCAATTGGATGTCCTTTCAACGACCACTTATTCCGGTCGATGTTTAATGGCTTGGTCGAGCAGCACTTCAACAAAGTTGCTAAAGCCAAAAACTGGGTCGATTCCTGGATCGCCTCAGAAGATGATAATTTTTTTAATGAGGAATCCGTATGCTGTTTGAAAGATGCGGAAAAGTCCTAGCTAACAATAAATACTTTCAATAAAATACATTGTACCCATTTCTCAGAATAACGATTCAAAGTTAAAACTAGAAAGACAGGAAAGGACTATAGTCGGGCGTAACCGACTATAGAAAACCCTGTACCCAATCGAAAACTGAATATTTTTTTTGTGGCTTCAATATTTTATATTCATTATATATGGCAGCTATTGGTTATAGTAAACCGATATTTATAATATTCAGGAATATGATTAGATATTACTTACAATTATCACCTACAAAATTTGGTAACGATATCTTTATAAGCAAAAAAGTTTTTCTCAGTAAATGTTGTTTTTCAGCCGATCTATGACAGCTATATGACATAGTAAACCGATATACATAATTTTTAGATACGTGATTGGGCATTAGTTAAACCTATTAAATCTAAAATTTGGTAACGATGTCTTGAAAAACAAGCGGTGTTTGTTACTAAATATGGGTTTTCGCCGATTGGGCTAGTCTTCGTGCAAACTTTGGTGGTTGTAGGTCTTACCGTATCCGAGATCCGTTTGTTCATACGGACAGACAGACAGACAGACGGACAGGGCTAGATCAACTCGCCTTTCGATGCTGATCAAGAATATATATACTTTGTGGGGTCTGACAGGTCTCCTTCTGCTCGTTACATACATTTGCACAACTTTAATATACCCTTTACCATTTTTGGTACAAGGAATTTACTTGATAATACCAACAACTTTGCTTTACAATTTAATCAGGTCCATAAGACGAAACTTACATCACAAATTATGCAAGATGGATTCACTTACAACTACTGACACTTGGTTAACCGGTCAGAAATATAAATGAGAATTTGTGATAGTTGGACAAACACACATGAAAACACCCATTAACCACAGAAATTTCATTGAAAATAGTGTTTCTGAAATAACTCCTAAAACCACATGTATGCAGGTGGAATCCAACAAAAACTTGTTCAAGGAGGGGTACTTTAATACTATTGTGTTATTATACACAATTATATAATATCTGTTTTTTCCGGCTATATTGCAGTTCTTGCACAATGAATACCTCCAGTAATTTGTTTTAATCCATACTCATGGTTTTTTGCTGCTTTTTTTTTATTACTTTCTTTTCTTAGTATTAATTATAATTGCATACTTTTTGGCTTTTTTGTTTTAATATATGTTTTTAATAGTTTTTATTCATTTCTATTTCTTTCATCGTCTATTTCCTCATTTACTTATTATTTATTTTATGTTTTTCTAACTTATTAAGGCATATTGTTACCCGATGTGTAAAATAGCGCTTGATGTTACCGTTGGGCCTGTATCCCGCTGACTTTACGACAATCACACCAATGTCACCTTAGACGATCTTAATCACAGTATTTTTGAAAACACATTTGATAATTTCAAATTCTTTCGTTCTATGTCAATTGTATTGTTCATGAATACAACTACCAAAAATAAACTAGGAAGGCAGGGAAGAGGCTACTCAATCTCAAATTTAATATTTTTTTTCTTTTAATATTTTGTATTATGTAACGATATCTCAAGAAACAAAAGTTTTTTTGGCTAAATCGACTCGCCTTTCGATGCTGATCAAGAATATATATACTTTGTGGCGCCTGCTACGCCTCCTTCTGCCCGTTACATACATTTGCAAAACTTTAATATTCCCTCTACCATTTTTGGTACAGGGTACAAAAAGTTTTTCTTAGTAAATATTGCTTTCGGTCGATCGTTTCTACGGCAGGTATATGATATAGTGAACCGATATACATTGATACATATTGAGGTATACGACTGAACATTACGTAGATCTATTAAATCCGAAATTTGGTAACGATACCTTGAAAAATAAAGTGGTTTTTGTTAGTAAATGTGGTTTTCCGGTCGATCGTTCCTATGACAGCTATACCATATGTTACAGGTTGATTATCGGAAAATCAAAATAAGCTCGCCTATGGATTAGGAAAGACTTCGTGCCAATTTTGGTGGTTTTATGTAAAAAAAAAAAAACTTTTAAAAAAAGTTGCAAAACAAAAATATCGAACTGTTTTCTGCTAGCTTTTATTATATTTTCTTAATTTTAAGTATAAAATGCCGTCCTTAGATAGTTTTCCTTATGAGACTCATGTAATAGTTTCGGTTAAAAGTCGGCTGCCCTTCGCGATTGCTTCTCTAGTCATGATATGGGGTCAATTCAAAAAGTGCAAAAATTGTAAAACCAAGGAGAAAAATTTCAAATAGTAAAAGTAACCCATAGATGGGATTCATTACTAATTTAATATTCACTATATCTGCGAGATATGCTTGAATCATCCTAAAAAAAAAAATCGTAACAAAATACTAACTTTAATGTACTACTCACCAAATTTATCTATTTAAAAAATTTTCTTAGAAGTTGCTTTAGTTTTGACCAATACTGTGAAGTGTCCTCAAATTTTCTCCACAGTCGATATTGTGCACTGTAGGGACTACCCTAATCTTACTATCATCTTAGACGTCCGGGTTTAAATAACTGAAGTAAAATGAGACTCTTATTTTAGTTTACGATACTATTTATAAATTGTATTATTTATCTTAGGTATTCGAAAAAAGTTCGGTTACAAATTGTCGGTAGATGGTTCTAAAATGTAATATCCCTGGTAATATTAATTGCATCTGGCAATACTATAGCTTGTTTAAAAGGTGACATTTGAAGCATCATTTTGACATTATTAAAATCTCAATATTCTGTGAAAAGTTATCTATATTATATAATATAATTATTCTATTATAGAAAAGGGTGACAAATTTAATGAACCGAATTTATATTTGCGACTCACTGCTAAAACGGAACGAAATCGTACAATTTCTGAAGCGAATGATGATGGGCGAAGTTTTTTGAAAACCCAATAAATAATTTGTATTTGCTGTAAGATGTTTGTACATATATATATATATATATATAATAATTTATATATTGTAACTTGCTTTTTATTTTTGACATCAAATAAAATACTTGAACGAAATTAAATTATTAAGATTTGATTTTTACTTTTTTTTCATTCCATTTCATCCATTTATCTAAATTTCAAATAATTTTCTCTTCTACTTTATATTGTTTACAAAAAAATATCAGCTGACATTAGCTAAGAGCAAACCAAAAAAAGTGATCAAGTCTAAACAAAGCATGGGTAATGTTTGCGTGTCAGTTTGCCGTTTCAGTTTAGCTACACCATTATTCTATGAAACTTTGGTAAGTTTTTGTGTGAATGTCCAGAATGGTCAATCGAACGCGGAAAAAATTATATGCCGGGAAATATTTTTTTTCCTAGCGCTTATAAGCAGATTGTTTCAAAACAATAAAAATACCACAAAATGCATCGCAGCGCAAACAGGGTTTTTGTTTGTAAACAATGAAATATGTTTATTTTAACAACCTCAATAAAATTGGGAGTAAATTTTAAAAAAATCTACGCGTTGTCGCAAATACAAATACATACATGGTGTTTAATTTAATAAATACGCTAGTTGCTAAAATTTAAAACTTCATCACTGCTTGCTAGACAAGGGAAACTATAACGTGGTCATGTTACCAGTCTTCATCTAAAGTTGATTGTTTTTGACACATACAAATATACACATATGTATATGAATACTGCTGCTACAGTCCTAATAAACTCTTACTACAGATGCTTACCATTAGACCAGCGTGTTGTTGCTTACAATAATGACAAAAAAGTCTACTACAGTTAAAAATTTCAAATGTGTTTGTCTGCCTAAAGCAACGCGTTGTTGCCACATTTCTTGGTTAATCTCAAATAAATAATATTTGGTCTATGTCTTTCTAGGTATATGTATTCACTCTTAGGGTTGCGCGCATGCCTACATTACTTTACCAAAGAATTTTAAACTTACATACATATAAATGTACATGTTTACATTAAATAATTTTAAATGTTATTTTTTATATTTTTATATTTTTTGGTTAATAATTATATATACATGAATATGCAGTGAATCAAAAAAGTATTGGCTAACGCAATGTCTTTAGTTTAGATGCTACAACTTAAACTTTTTTTAAATGGCGTATAAAATAAGCTGTGAGCCACGGTTTACTTTATACTAGCTACACTCGCTTATTGCTCTGCGCGTTTTCTATACTACATAGTACTAAATTTCTCGGCAATAAAAACTTCTACAGCATATTGAATTTCTATATTAGTGTCATACACATATTGCAGGCGTTATATATTTTTATATGTATACAGATATTTTATTTAATACTGATTTAAAACTGGGCGTCCATCATCGACTTCATCAAACATTCCGCGGATCGTCGTCGGAAATAATTTAGGTAGTAAAATTTTAACCGCTAGCAGAGAGCGAAACGTGGGAAAGCAGCGACGGGGTGTCGTAAAGCAGAGCCTATGGTCATTCGGTTACAATCATATAATGCGCAATATGTATGCGTGCGTAGTACATTCAGTCCCCTGCGGGCTACAAAGCCTGTCAGTCGTTAGTTAGATAAGGGGTTTTTTTTTTTTTAGAGATATTGTTTTACGAAATTTTTCCGTTTTTCAACAAACCTACTGCACCAAAAAATGGTAAAGGGTATAGTAAAGTAGTGCAAATATACGTAACAAGCATGGTTACATTATTGTATGCATTGTCTATTCACTTTCAACACAATTTAAGCAGTAATGAACAACGTAATTTGCTGAAAGTGACATTAATATTTCACCTGATCCCCTATCATGGGAAATTGGCCTTTCCACATTTAGATGAGGTGGCAACCTCTCACAACCTTGTCTCCTCGCTCACGTAGGCTAAAACGCGCACAGCCAGTGTTTGACAAATATGTATATATAATTTAATTACAAAGTGTTAACATATCATATAGAACATCATAACAATACGCCAGTAAACATCGCAATGGGAAAACAATGATGAAACGACGACAAAAATGACGAATAAGACTCTTAAAAATGGCCGAGTGCACGAATGGCCATTTGATCTATATCCTATGGGTATACAAAGGTTTGTACTTTGTACTAATTTAATTTTGGTGAAGGAATACAGTTTCAAAACCCATGATTTTTTAATGAGACTTGCATTAAAAGCTGCAGCAATCCTAATTATCATCTTACAACTAGAAAGGCAGGGCTATAGTCGGGCGTAACCGACTATAGAAAACCCTGTACCCAATCAAAAACAAAAAAAAAATTTTTTTTTTAGTAAAAGCAATTTTTTGGCCGATCGTTCCAATGGCAGCTATATGTTATAGTAAACCGATATTTATCATATTCAGGAGTATGACTGGATATTGCCTAAAATTGTCAATTCCGAAATTTGGTAACGATATCTTAATAAACAAAAAAGTTTTTCTCAGTAAATGTTGTTTTTCGGCCGATCGTTCCTATGGCAGCTTTATGTTATAGGTTGAATGTCGAAAAAACAAATAAACTCGTTATGCCTATGGATTAGGGGAGCCTTCGTGCCAAATTTGGTAATTATAGGTCTTACCATTTCCGAGATCCGTGCGTTCATACGGACAGACAGACGGACATAGCTAGATCGATTCGTCTTTCGACGCTGATCAAGTATATATACTTTATGGGAGTCTGCCACACCTCCTTCTGCACGTTACATCCATTTGCACAAATTTAATATACCCTTTACCATTTTTTGGTACAGGGTATAAGAAAAGAACGGATAATGCAGATAGAAGTTAAAATTTATTTCTTTCCTCAGAGGAGTTAGTCGAAGATGATGAACTCATTTCTATAATATATGAACAAAAGATAAAACATAAACCAAAAACTAAAAGTAAAATAATTAAAACCTTAATTCAAAAGAGAAAAATTTCTGCAAGCACGAGGAAAAAAGCGCACATAACTTGACAACTAGCCAAACCAAAACACATCATTCTAATACTTTTAAAACAATGCTGCCATAATAAAGAAATGAGTCTAGCATGAAGTTTAAATGTAGATTTCTATTTGGAAAGATCCTTTTATTTTTTTCCGGTTTTTTTTATTTGTTCTGTTTTCCCTAATTTTAAAGAATTTTTAAAAAAATGTGTCAATTATTTTCGTACACAAATTTTTTTACGAAAAACACTATGAAGGGAATTTTTCCTATTATGGTATTATATTTTCTATTCACCATGAATTCTATAACGTTGCATGCTAGGAAAATGCATTGCGGGATCTGTTCATTGAAAGTAATCTTATATTAAGACCTAAATAATTTTTAGAATGAATATGAGGCAAAAAGTATTTAAAAAATTTTGATAGCTTAAAGCTTATTACTCAGTACTGAATTATGAAGGCAAAAGTTCATTTATTTTACCTTATGGAAATGCAGGGATTGTATCCTCAAGATACAGAAAATCAACAAAATTAACACACCGAGTGTGGGCAAATTTAAAAAAAATTTTATTTTTGCGATAGCAGAACTGTAACACGCAGGGTTTTATTTTTCGTATTTTCTCGATTCTCAAAATTTCCCTAAGTTTAAAGTTTGAGTGAAGACTCAAGTGGAAGTGTATATAAATTAAGCTAATATTGGTACTAAGCAAAAAAAAAAAAACAATGGAGTTAATACATGCATGTTCATATAGATAAATTGCTTTGTTCAAAAAGTACTGTAATTAAATTGGAGTGTCTGTATGTAATTTCAAAATAATTGACCAATTGACCAAAACTGAAGATTAAACAAAAAGAATCAAACTCGATAGTTGTATTCGCAATAACAACTTTTCCGTGCTCACGTCGGGTAACCCAACGTATTGGCCAACCGATCCGAACCATCACGTAGACATATATATATGGAAAAGAAAAGTCAAAGACTTCCACGAATTTTTCTGCGCTCATTTCGATTTCGATTGATCTCAATCCTTCCAAGCGAAACTTGCTTATTGAAAAATCTGACCTAACACTATTCCGTGTCTTAAACGGGCTGATTGACCCCAACTTAGAATTACATACTGGGCAAGATGTTGATGATATAATCGTATGGCTAAACAAAAAAATCTACGAATCCTCAAATATAAGCCAAACATCTATCACAACTACTCAATCTACTCGAGAGAGACAACAAAAACAAACCTTTCGACACATCCGCCGCTCACTTGCAACAACAGTTCAATCCGTTCGCACTATGCATTAGCACTCGAGAAGACGTAATACACCGCACCCTAAATGTTCAATGAACTCCTGCAAGAACACCTCAATCAAATTCACGACTGGATGAAGAAACGAAATATTTCATTTTCCCACTCTGCCAGTGGTGAAAAACTTGACCTTTTACATTTATACCAAATTTCATCAACGAATATCAAAAAGTTTAAGAAATATAATTTTTAGTTTTTGGTAACGTATGAGAAGAGGGCACTGCCTACTTTATTTATCTTAATTATCACGGTGCCGCTTCAAAAACTTACAGAAAAAACTAAAAAGGCTGGGTTATAGTCGGGCGTAACCGACTATAGAAAACCTTGTACCCATTCTGAAACCGAATATTTTTTTTGTTGCTTCAATATTTTGTATTCATTGTCTAAGGATATCTCAAGAAAAAAAAATTTTTTTTTTTTTAGCAAACAACACCCTTAAGGCGGATCGTTTCTATGGCAGCTATATGTTATAGTAAACCGATATTTTTCACATTCAGGAATATGATTGGATATTACACAGAATTATCAAATTTAGAATTTGGTAACAATATCTTAATAAACAAACAAATTTTTCTCAGTATATGTTGTTTTTCGGCCGACCGAACCTATGACAGCTATATGATATAGTGATCCGATATATATAATATTGATATTGTAATTGTACATTAGCTAAAACAATTAAATCCAACATTTTGTAACGATATCTTGAAAAACAAAAGGGTTTTGATTACTAAAAGTGGGTTTTCGGCCAATCGTTCCTATGGCAGCTATATAATATAAGTTGAATATCGAAAAAAAAAATAAACTTGTTATGCCTATGGATTGGGCGAGTCTTCGTGCCAAATTTGATGGTTGTAGGTCTTACCGTTTCAGACGGACAGACTGACATGGCTATATCGACTCGCCTTTCGTTGCTAATCAAGAATATATATACTTTGTGGGGTCTGCCATGCCTCCTTCTGATCGTTACATACATTTGCACAACTTTAATATACCCTTTACCATTTTTTTAATACAGGGTATATAAATTTTTCGTCATAACATAGCTAAAAGTTGTCATGGATCCCGATTGCAGCGCAACCTATGTGATAAAAATGTATCAAAAGAAACCAAAATAATTTCAAGGCATAACGGAATTTTAACAGCTACATAATGAAACATCGAAAAAAAACTATAAATATACAGTGTGTCACTTAAGTATTTTGCCTATTGGCTTTCTTGCAAAAATTTGATTTTGTTGGCTTATAAAATAACAACAATGGGAAAAATAGAAAAAAACTATTTGGCGTAAATTTTTGACGCTTCCAAATGTGGATTTTCCCGGTTTTCCTTAAGAATTTCCCTATCAATTCGTGTTGTCAGCATTTAAGGGCGGCCAGAACAGTCTGCATTCTCTATGGTACCATGTTCTTTCGATCATTTAATTGTGTTTTCTATTGTTTGGCGACTTCGGACAAACATTTCAGGAATATATTAGATCGGTTAACCCTGATAATACAGATACAAAAGGATTTTTCTCTGCGCATAATTTAATTCTTTCCCTTTTGCCATTTTGAGTTACCAAAGCAGCACGATGACACCGAAATTGTACATAACATTAACTTATTGCCTTAGCAGCAAGTACAGCATGCATAATTTCCACGCAATTGAGGCAAATTTCATAGGAAATATGGAAACCACGTGTACTTTGTGGCGAGGCAAAATACTTTTGTGAGATCGAAATTTTCAGCAAAAAATGATTGCGCCTCAATAGCTAGCTAACGGATCATCAAATATGATCCGTAGTTGGGTTAACTTGTTGTGAAAATATGCCTTTAGCAGAAGAGAAACTTTTTTTTTCTATTTTTCCCATTGTTGTTATTTTATAAGCCAACAAAATCCAATTTTTGCATGAAAACCAATAGACAAAATACTTAAGTGACACACTGTACATATTTTACGCTAACTTACAAAAGTTTCAGTTATTGAAGTTCACATTTCTAATAAGTCGCTCTTATAAAGGATACAATTGCTTTTACGTAATCTATTAGACAGTTGCAGAAATTGCGTCACTCAAAAGATTGGATTTTATTTAAAAAAATAAGAAGAACCCCGTTTTTCCAACTAAATATTAGGCATTCTCACACTTTTGTTAAATGTTTTGTGAAATATCTAAAAGTGTGAGCTCACTTGTGAAATTTAAATTGTGTAATTGTGAAAAATATCAGCTAATTTTTGTAAACAAGGTAGAAGAAGCAACAAAATATAATTAAACAAAGTAACATGTACTTAGGCTTTGCCCAGCAACACGTGGTCAATTGTGAGAAAAATTTCTAATAACTGTATTTGCCACATTTCTTCCATTAATACCAAAGTATGTATGTTGGCCTAATGCAGAATAAGATAAGTACTTTAAACTTTAAAAAACTGCATATATAATTTCTTATTTAAATTTTTGCTTATATTTGGTTTATCTTTCTTTCATATCCCATTTGTATTTTTGTAATTCCCATTTGGTTTCCATTTTTTTTTTCTACAACTCAATTAATATGTTCCTATTTTTAAATCTAATTTCAAAAAACATGTTCCCGGCAAATTTTTATAAGCAACATCCAAAAGTTGACACTCAAATATAATATCTTTTGCCATTATAAGGGGAATAAATTTTAGTATTAAAAAGTGTGATGGCATTTTCGTCACTACATGTGAAGGCAAAAAATCGTACACATTATTACACAAGCCTGTAATTGTGAAATGCCAGTGTTGAAATGTTGTTTTTATTTTGGGTTTAAATTTTATCACCCTCCAAAATTTAACAAAAGTGTAAGAACGCCTATTAACCTATTTACTAACAGATTCTGTAATTCAAAACTAAATATTTCTAATGATATAGGGTAATTTTTTAAGAGTTAAGTTTTTCAGGTTGGCAGCACTGGTTAGTAAAGTGAAAAGTTTTCAGTATACTCTACCATTTAATCATGGAAAGACTTACAAACGAGCAACGATTGCAAATTATTGAAATTTATTATCAAAATTCGTGCTCTGTGAAAAATGTGCACCGAATGTTACGACCATATTATGGTCGTCATAATCGACCTGGCTCAACGTAAATAAGTAAAATTTTCGCATCTGGAGTGATGGACAGCCACATGCCATACAAGAATTACCGATGCATCCCGAAAAAACGACAGTTTGGTGTGGTTTATGGGCTGATGGCATCATGGTCCATTTTTCTTCAAAGACGACCGTGGAAGAAACGTTATTGAACCTTCCGAATGGACCTTTGAAAGGGAGCCGCGGACAACATTTACATGAAATTGTCTTTAAAACGTAAATGGAAAAGGCCTATTTATCGATACAATAAATTTTGAATATTTTAAGCAAATTTAAGTGCATTGTTCGATTTTTAAAAAAACTACGCTTAAAAAATCACCCTTTACATAAATCAGATCAATATTGTTGAAAAAAACTGTAATTTTATTCCAAAACATACATTTGCTTACTAGGTTATTAAAATGGAATTTAAGTAAGTAAATAAATAAAAAATCGTGTAAAACTTTTTCAAACTTATAATGCATTATTACATTGCATATTTATATTTACGATTCACTTGATTTTACTCTAAAAAATGTGTTTGAATTCAATTCACATAAGATTTTTATAAAAGTGAAAACCGGGACACGAATTATTCTTTTTCAAATGTAATTCACTATAAGGGAACCTGCACCTGGACAATTAAGGAACTAATAAAGGACAACAAAGGAATTATTCAATTTATTTTTTAATTTATATTAAAAAAAATAACATTTTTTATTCTTTTCTGTTATAAAAATGAGATTTAACAATTATATCTGAAAGAAGATTAATAACCAATACTATAATATTTTTACTTAAGGAAGTAGCCTTTTTTACTGAACCCGTTTCAACATGTCAAAAGCTTGCACCGCAAATATGGAAAACAAATTATCAATGGCTATTTTCGATCTGGTATTAATAATAATCATTGCAGTTAACGTAATATATTTCATACAAAATCGGGTTTCAGCGCAGCCAAAGGTAAATTTGTTGCATTTATCGTAATTAGAATATAAAACTTCATGAATCAAACGCTAAAAAATTCAATTGTCCAAACTATAAAAAAAATAACCACACCAGCGTTTGGAAGCTAAAAAATAATAAGGTTAGTTTCTCATATCGGTTCACTATATACTAAAGCTGCCATAGGAACGATTGGTCAAAAACAACATTTACTGAGATAAAATTTTTTGCTTAATAAGAAATCGTTACCAAATTTTGGATTTGATAATTTTAAGTAATATCTAACAATATATCTGAATATGATAAATATCGGATATGCCATAGGAACGATAGGAATTAAAATTATTTTTACTAACAAATAAAATTTTTTTTCCTATCTCCTTTACATAGTAAGTACAAAATATTAAAGCAAAAAAAAAATTATATATACAGTCAAACTTCCATAACTCGAACTTCTCTAACTCGAATTTTCTATAACTCGAACTAAATCAAGTGACAATAGCATTTAGGCAGCATTTGAACTTCCACAACTCGAATTTCTCCATAACTCGAACAAAAATTTTGGCATGTGCATTCTCTTATTCGAATTTTTAGGGGAAATCCCCGATTATTTTCATTTTTTGTGTTTTGTTTTGAGTACCTTACGTTCGAGGAAATCCCGTAAATTAATGCTTTACTTTTCCCATTTGTTTTTACTTCTTTTGTGTCAGTCGCGCTTGATAATCAATGTAAACGAAGAGGACGACATACCCTTAATTTTCTTAAATCGCACTGAAGAAAATCAAAACTTGATGGAAGTTGATTACGAGATATGGTCAACAGTAAATAAAATAACTTCCAATGTTACTCTTCACGATTATATTGATGTGGACAATGAATTTTGCCCATCACAATTTCCTACAGACGAAGACATTATTGAATATTATAAGCTCTGAATTAGTGGATCCGATTTTAAGTGCATCGGAAAGTGATGAAAAGGGTTCGGTGGAGGAAATAATTCATCATCCCTCCAAGAACGACATAGAAGACGCTTTCAAAACTTCGAATATATATTTACAAACTAGTGTTACTACCACTGATGATCATTATAAGAATCTTGAATCTCTTTTTGTTGAAAATAACAAAGTAAATTTTCGGTCACTAATTTCTGATTTTTTTAGTCCTCTGTAACTTGTGAACAGTACCTATTTATATGATTTGAAATGAATTTATATATGTATATACATATGTATTCGTATTTTAAAATAAATATTAATATGTATAGGTACATATACACTGTTGCAGTTTTTTTTAACAAACCTAAAAAATAGAAATATTGTAAGTCGAAGTCTTCATAAGTCGAACTTTTTCTTTGGATAATGGTGATTCGAGTTAGGAAAGTTTCACTGTATATTGAATTTTGGATTGGGTATAAGGTATACTATATCTAATGGGTGCTTTCTTTTGAGTCGCCTCAATATTAAAGGGTTAAGTAAGCCTCTAGCTAAATTATTAGTATGTCTGACCATCTTTATATCTGGCAGTGAACTGTTTAATCTCTTCAGAGACTCCTGGGATAGATAAGTCACAGTGTATGTTATCGTTTCTTATGTACCAAGGGACCCCTGTGATTTTTCTAACTGTTATGTTTTGGTATCTCTGAAGTATTTGGATATTTGATTCGGATGCTGCCCCCCATAGTTGGATCTTATAGGTAATACTCTTTGTAAAGTTTTATTTGGTTTTCGATGCTTAATTTTTACTTATGTCCTAGCAGCCAGTGCATGCGATGCGTTTTAATATCTAGCTGTTGTCTTTTGGTTATAATGTAGTCCTTCCAGGTCAACTTTTTGTCGAGCCACATGCCCAATACGCTTGGGTACTAGGACACCGTTGAATCGGACACGATCGTTGCCTTATTGTCGGAGGGCAGGTTGAGTTGAGCCAGCATTAATTGCTCCTCTGGCACTAGATGATATGGCAAGCACTGCCGTGTCGTCGGAGAATGTTGCAATGGTAACTTGGTCTTGATTAAGGCTCGGCATGTCTGATGTGTATAAGGTGTAAAGCTGTGGACCCAGTACACTACCTTTTGGGACTCCTGAGAACTTTCTGATGCCTAAGTATGATCGTTGAAATGAAAATTGTGAACTTTTTTTCAACGGTTTTTTTTTTTTTTTTTGCAAAGCACTTTGTCAAATGATATAAAAATAATAGTAGTTATTTCCAATAAACGCAAAGTAACTAAGTATTAAATTTATAGAATAATCTTAGCTTAATAAATTTATCTTTAAGTAATAATATATTTTATTTATAAAAGTAAAAAATTGATTTATTTAGAAGATTTTTTTTTGTAAATAAAACACACAGAGAAATTGGATGGCCGAATCTTTATAAAGTCCTGAAAGAACATTCTCTGACATTTACGTTTTGAAAATAATTCCATTCAAATGTCCGCGACTACGCCATATGTGATCCATTCGGGAGGTCCAATTGACAGATCCGAAACGCGAAAATAACTGCTCGCCCAAATGATTTCTGTTTGAACCAAATATCGCCGACACTTCTGGTTTAAACTTAAGGCAACAAAAAATCCGTTATCATGGTGCGGTAGCGAGCGCCATGGACGGTGATGTTCTGTCCGGCCTTATTTTTGAAGAAATACGGTCCGATGATTCCAATAGCCCATAAAACACACCAAACAGTGCATTTCTATGGATGTTACGGTAGTTCGAGAGTCTCTTCAGGTTTAACAGAACGCTCATTTTCGTGATACAGATAAATAACTTGAAGACGTTGTTGCGGTGTGAGTCTTTCCATGATGATTTTTCAAACATTACTTACTGAATAAAAATATCATGACAGAATGACATTAGTCACGCGTGATCTGTAAAAAAAAATTCAATTGACAGAAAAACCTCTCAATGAATCACCTGTTAGAGTATATATTATTTTTTTTCGACCCTTTTTCCTTAAAAAAATAAAAATAAACTAGAAAGGCTTACGCCCGACTATAGAAAACTCTGTACCTAATCCAAAACTGAATGTATATTTTTTGTTGCTTTAATATCTTGTATTCAATTAGTAAGGATATCTCAAGAAAAAAAATTTTTTTTTAGTAAAAGGCATTTTTCGGTCGATTGTTTCTATGGCAGCTATATATTATAGTAAACCGATATTTATAATATTCGGGAATATGATTTTATATTACTTAGAATCATAAAATCTAAAATTTGGTAACGATGTCTTAATAAACAAAAAATTTTTCTTAGTAGATGTTGTTTTTCGGCCGATTGTTCCTATGGCCGCTGTATGTTATAGTAATCCGATATTTATCATATTCAGGAGTATGATTGGATATTATTAAAAATCATTATACTCAAAATTAGGTAACGATATCTTCATAAACAAAAAAGTTTTTCTCAGTAAATGTTGTTTTTCGGCCGATCGTTCCTATGACAGCTATATGATATAGTAAACCGATATATATTATATTGAGATATGTAATTGGGCATTAGCTAAAACTGTTAAATCCAAAATTTTGTAAAGATATCTTGAAAAACAAAAGGGGTTTTGTTACTAAATGTCGGTTTTCACCCGATCGTTCCTATGGCAGCTATATGTTATAGGTCGAATATCGAAAAAACTCGTTATGCCTATGGATTGGGAGAGTCTTCGTGCAAAATTTGGTGGTTGTAGGTCTTACCGTTTCCGAGATCCGTTTATTCATACAAACAGACGGACAAGGCTAGATCGACTCCCCTTTCGATGCTGATCAAGAATATATATACTTTATGGGGTCTGCCATGCCTCCTTCTGCCTGTTACATACATTTGCACAACTTTAATATACACTTTACCATTTTTTGGTACAGGGTATAAAAATATGGATAAACATCCTAAGAACAGTTCTACTTTTCGTTTAGAGGGAAAAATAGTTCGCATACTATCGATAATTTCGCTCTATCGTGACTATCGATGATTTATAACAGATAGACTAATATTATTGAGTGATTTAAAAATTACCCCCGATTTTTAAACACTAAATGGTGTTAGGACCCTTATACTAATCCGATTGTGTTACACTTTTTACACTTAATTACAAAAATGCCTTCACAACCTGAAATGTCACATTTCAAACACGTGTTCGTTTGACACAATCGTATTAAAGTTTCACGATATATGGGTATCAACATTTAAAATCGCGAATACTTTTTAAATCACTCAATATATACTTTTTTCATAGCAGAATTGTTTTCGTACTATCGAGTAACACCACTGCTTCGTTGTCAGTCATTTATTTAAATACGATGAATTCTAACAACATTGTTTATTTATGTAAAAGTGAAACGAAACAGTGCCAATTCTGTATTCTGTCCTTTTTGAAAGTTGAGTGAATTTTAAAATATGGAAAAATTTTTGTGCTTTATCAACAAATCTTAAGAAATCCATGATATAACAAATCAAATGGCTAAATTAAGCAACCAATAAACCCCAAAGATCTAAGCGGACAAAAATAAAGCATCCTTTTTTAAAACAAAGAAAACCAGCTTCAAAATTAATATTTTGCTATGGATATTTTTTATTCTACATAATTCGGAGCTGAATTTGTTAATGTATTTGATGGTATGATGATCATATGTATACTCTTGTGGAATAATGAGTAACAAAATTTGTAACATTTATTTACACATCTCAATTATGTATTACAATTGGCTTATAATTCATCAATATTGTTAAAGCTGTTTATACTTAGTTTGCAAAAAGTAATAAATATAAATTCAAAACACTACAAAAATAAATACTTTCGGAAATTAATACTTTTGGTCCTAGTTTTTGACTCCATAAATTGAAAACCCTTATTCTAATTTTTATATTATTTATTTATACAACAGATCTAAATAGATCTTATTTTAATTCTTCTATGTAAAAACTTTAAAAACATAATCAATTCAGATCTTTAGTTTTCGACATTGTATACTTTCATTATTTTCAGCTGACTTTGGAATTTATTTCTGCGTTAACTTACTACTACCAACTTCATCATAATTCTTAAAGTCTAAAATGCTACGCACTCGGTAAAAAAAAACTTCACTAAAACATATTCGTAATCCAGTCTATGCTTTGTAAGTTTGTATATTATAGGCGGTAGTAAGAAAATAGAACCAATGCTTTCAACTAATACATGCTGGTGGAGCGGGTCAACATAACCTATGCGAGACGGAAAGGAAATAGCAAGAACACAAAGCGAATGATGTGATAAGAATTAAATGAAAACCAATGATGAAACTTGGCAACCTCGCATTTTCATAGCAAAACCAGCTCTCACTCTCTCCCTCCTCTGCGTAAATTTACTCTATCATCCGCTTTATATATTCACATTGGTAACGCAACAAAACAGCCCAGATAACATTTAAGCAGTAGTATGAAAGAATAAGCAAATCAAATATTATACCGAACCGTCTTTCAACGTGTGTCATGCGAAAAAACGAGCTAGCGCTACTAAAATGTGGCTTGTAGTAGCTGAACACACGTTTGCAGTTGTTGTTTTCATTGTTGTAATTTCATCACTGTATTCGTGGTGGTGAATTCGACTTGCTTGAACAAACACAACATAAAAAAATTATCCCAGTGTGCAATATATAAGCACCACTCCAATACATATGCTTGCCATATATACATTAAATCCCTGTTGTTTTTGTAATTTTATATACAAGTAAATACATACGCTTGTTGTCTATATAGGTATACAAACGAGAGCCTGAGTTTTCGTCGTTTTGTTGCTTTTGCAACTGTTCATATTGGTGATGTAGCCAAGTGAAGAAAAAAAAAACTGTTACGTTACTTGTATCTCAAAGCTTAGCAATATTTTACAAATCTACATGAAAGTACTATTTTTTTTACGCTTTTTCAATTCACTTTATTATGGTATATTAACTATCCATAAACGAATATTTTAAAATTTTATATTGTCAAACATCTGGTTTACATTCAAAAGAAAATTTTTTGATTTACAATGATGAATTTATTTTTTTCTCTTTTAGACTCTTTTCACATATAATGCAATTGGTATTTACAAGAGAAAACATAAGTTTTAATTTGAATCAAGGGTCGTATATATGTATGTTATATAAAACAAATTCAAATATTCACGTACTCTGTTCTACTGCAACTAAATTAGAGTGCGCAAACTCGTCGAAGCTGCATAGTGCGAAAGCATGACATCTCGCTTGCACTACCAGCCTTTAAGTATCCAATAAATCGCATCGGCAAAAGAACAGCGCTTTATATACATTTCTGTCGAGTAAAGTTTGTTGCCTCGAGGCATCGGTAAATTATAGATGAGGAAGGTTCTGCTGCGGGTTCGAGGGCGTAAGTTATTCGAGCTATATATCTCCACGATTGTGTTGCTTGCTTGCTGCTGCTGCTTTAAGCAATACTACCTCTACTTATGTATAACCACAGCGCAATAAGTTTTCGCATTAGTTGCTTAGTATGACTGGTAGGGTGCGGTTGTCTGACGATTATTTAGAGCGATTTGTAATAATTATTACCATTGTAAAATTGTACAATAACGAATTTAGTATGCAAAAACTATTATATATATATATATATCTTCAATTTTACCTTGATTGATTTGATTTTTTGCGTATTGTTGCCATATTCCTTTCTCAAAAATTTTCCCATTATTACATTGTACTGATTCTGTGACTTATTTATAGTTGCTGTTGTTTTTTTACCAACCCATTAAATGGCTAAATATATGTGAGACATCCGTTTTTGCACAGTTATTCTTATTTTTCTACTACTAAGTATATGTGAGACATCCGTTTTTGCACAGTTATTCTTATTTTTCTACTATAGTGTCGTTTTATTTTATTACTCCTTCCTTTTGTTTTTACCGCCGAATCTTTTTTTTTAATTCTACTCAGCTAAAAAAAACTTTTATTAGCTTTAATGTGGATGTTTAATTTAAAATATAAACCAAAAAAATTTTTGTATACGTATCTGTTGAAGTTTATTTTGGCTTAAAAAAATTTCCAATAATACTAACCAATATCAAAGCAGTATCATCGCAACATTCATACGAATCCAGAACAATAACACAGTGGCACAGCGACTAATCATTTTTCAATAAATTTGACGATTAGTTTTTTCTAAAATTCTTACAGAAATTTTTTAATGACACCAAAACAGGTAGCTAACGCGAGGGTTTGTAAGTCATATGTTATATAACTGTATACAAAAATAACGACTACCGAATTCCCGAGAAACTCCGAAAAAAATGGATGGGTTAAAATTCATGTGCACAGAAATACTGTAAATTTTATGCAATTTATTAGACTTGCCTTATAAATTAAGCTTTTTGCTTCATTGAAGTGTAAACAATAGCGCGAAAGAGTGCAATATGGCAATACTTAGTTACTTTTAGATGATTTTCTTAACAAAGGAAAATATCACAACAAAGAAAAATTTATTCAATTAAGTAAATAAATATGCCTACATTTTGAAATTTGAAAAAAAATCTATTCAAAAATATACACCCGTTAAAAAAATATGACGAAAAATTTTTACTTAAACATGTTTTTCTGCCAATATATTCTAAAAAATAAAATAAATTGCTATGCTCTTGAATATTAAAAAATAAACGAAGTTCAAACTTTAACGTTTTTGGTACAATATATAAACAGTGATTCAAACACTGACGCGTGAATCTTAGCAAAAATTTAAAACTGTTCATTGAACCTATTACAAACATACATACAATTAAAAAGGGATTACAGTAAATTTGGGTATAACCAAAAAAAAAACGTTTTTATACCATGTACCAAAATATTTTAAAGGCTATATTAAAGTTATATGATATTCTTTATCAGGATTGAAAGGCATGTCGCAAATCTAGTGAAACAGTAAAACCAACAACCACCAAGTTTGGCATTAAGAATCTCCCAAGTCCATAGGCCTTAATGAGTTTAATTTGTTTTTCCGATATACTACCTTAGATACAGCTCCCATAGGAACGATTAGCCGAAAAACAACACTTACTGAAAAAGTAAGTATATTAAGATTTCGTAACCCAATATTGGTTTTAACAATTTTAGGTTATATCCAATCATATACCAGAATATTATAAATATCGGTTTGCCATAACATGCAGCTGCCATAGGAACGATTGAATTTCACTAAGAAAAGCTTTTTTGCTTTTTGAGATACACAATTATTACAAAATACTAAAGCAAAAAAAAAAATTTTTTTTGAGTTTAATAAAATAAAGTAAAAAAATAAATTTTATTTACTGCTGCAAGTTTAAAACAATAACAACTTCAATTTTTTTTTTGTTTTTATATGCATTTGTACATACACATTATTCAGAGTAATTTCTCGTTTTCCGCCAACTTTTTGCCACCTAAGAGGGGTGACCGTTAGGTGAGTTTGCTATGTATACATATTAAAAATTAAAAAAAAAAAATAAAAAGATGCAACTAATTTTACATAACAACGTATGCACTAGGTAGTTGTGAACAATTTATGTTACTTCAGAAGATTCCAATTATAAAAAATCCACCTAACTGTTAAAATTAGATTAGAGTAACGTGTTCGGTTCAAAATAACTCTTATCTTTTTGGTGACGAGGTGTGATATTATTACTCTACAACGTACAAAACATAAAAGATCTAATCAAAAAAGACATACTCATGACGATTTTTAATTATTAATTGAATAACATATTAATAAACAAATTTTTCTCAACAGCTGATACAACCGAAGGTGAAGTTTGCGGTGATAGATAAACGCAAAACACAGAACTCTGAAAACGCACAACAGGAATATTCCTTAGTACATTCGCCCTGGGTGGGGGATTCGTCTTTCTGAGAAGAAGTGAAAAATGACGTGGTGACAACACTGAACTACTTAATATATGCATGTAACATCTGATTTCGGTCACTGTATGTATGAGTAAATAAAGTGAATTGAATAACGTTAATATCTCAGTTTCCCCAAATTAGTAAATAAATAATAAATTAAAGATTGCATATTCAGATATTAAGTATATTTTATAATTTAATATCATGGATAGTTTTTTCATGTGGACGTATTTACCCCAGCAGATAATCGTACTTATCAAAATCTATGCTTTATATACTAAGATTTTAAGGAAACAAAACCTATTGAAATAACCACTAATAGAATTGCTGATGATTCTTTACACAACCATGTGAATACATTTTACATGAATATTCGTATATACATACACTCGCTGTTGTTGTTTGTAGCAGTTGATTTTGTGGTTGTTCGTTCTTGTCGCTAAATCGATTTTTCCATACGTTGCTACAAAGCAACAAAATTTCTCTACAATAATTTTTCTCTCTCGCACACATATCTAACGAGCATTAATACAATTGCTTTCGAGATGTGTACGTCTCTCTTGCACGTATTAATTCGTTGATATACTCTTGGCATTGGTATGCTACACAGACACAGCTCCATGGAACTTGAATTACGCATACATATGTAATCATCGGCCATTATGGTTCGTTGTATTTTTATTATAAATTTTGTTTTTTATCAGCCTGAATTTTTGCTACAAATGTCGTTAAGATCTGCCGGCGCTACTCCGAATGTCACACAATATAATCCCCCTTAAACACTGAAAATCATATACGTCATTTGCATTTCGTTATGGACGGTGCCTCGTTCTTTGGGTTTAAATTTCTAAAAAATTCTTAATTGCAGAGTTATTTGCTATTGCTAATATAGCGTAACTTTGCTAAAGTGCCTTGGTTTTCGGTTGAGAGCAACGATAACGACATCTTCGTAACAACTGCCGACAGTGTCGGTATGATTTCGTGGTAGAACAACGATTGTAGTAGTTTTTATTGTCTATCGATATTGCTGCTACCTTTTTATTGTATATTTTTTACCTTAATTGACAAACTTAGAAAAATAATTTAACTTAAATTTTATTTTGAAATTAACTTATGTTGTAAGTTTATTTTTAATCATAATTTTCAACATACTGTGCACTACGAATATATTCCCTTTTTATACGACTTGACTGGATCTTCATTGGTTTTAGGTTTTTCTTCTGTGATTTCTAAAAAAGAAAACTGCACATTCAGACGTAGACGCTGACAATTATGAAAAAAAAAAACGCCCTGAAATTTAAGAAAATATGTTTTTAGTCAAATTAAATAGCTCTTTTTAGTGCAATGGTTTAATGGTTAGTTATTTTTATAAAGTTTTGTTGTACCGAAAGAATTTTAATGGTTTAAAAATAAAAGCTAAATAGATAAGAATAATAGAAAAGAATAAGATAATTGATAAGAACATAATTGTAGGACAGTATATTACACTTATGTATACTTACATCACAGCGATGTATTTTTGCTATTTACTTTAAAACCCATTTGGACTGTGATTAAAAATAACACTTTTAAAAACCTCCAAATAAGATTGTAACCACGGCACAGTCTTACAATGGATTTTAAATTAACACATCCTTTAAGACAACTATATAGCTGTCACGTTTAATATAAGGCTAAATATACTTTATGTAGAATATGTAATTTCTTACATTCAAAAGATTTCATATTTTGTTATTAGCCATAATATTTGGAAACCAACTATTTTAATACATTTTTAACATAGCTATTTGTTAAATTGGATTCATGGAATTCACTGTAAAAAATATATCTTTATTTGAAACAAACTTTAATTTTCTTTTGATTACCTAGAATTTAAGGCTTTATCATTTTTATTCACTTTTCTAGGGAACTCGCAATTTTACTTATTTTTCCTACTTTTGCAATGTTTTTTTTATTATTATTGGAATAAATGCACTTTTTCCTTACTCACACAATAACACCACATTTTTTTTTTATCAAACAAATATAAACACACATGTTTGTATATTAACTACAAACACACATTTGCCGTTGTTGTAGGAAACAAGAGCTTCTTGAAAATTTTCCAACTTAATTTATCTTTTCTTTTTAATTTATTTGCATGACTTCTGATATCGACTTTTCTTTCTATTTCGACGTTTTTTGTTTTTTTGTCACCACTAAAAAATTTTTCTCATTTGTAGATGTACTACCACTTTTTTGTGCTATATGTGTATTATACACAACAAACTAACACACACATATAAAACTTCAATCAAAAATTTAGCACGTTTACGTTGGTACAACAACCTCTCATTTCGAACTTCACAAATCAACTGAGTAGCGCACGAAGTTGTCAGAAGAGTGAAGCAATATAATAAGTGCGACAGAGTGAGAAAGAATGGTTTCGTGCTCTGCAAACCCTATTCCTCATCAACAACACTGAAAGAGTGGTTAGCAACGTAAAATCCCGTTTCGCTGGTCTTATCTTGTATATATCCGTATAGAGTCATCACCGGCGACCGGAATCAGGTTTGCGAAGTTGCAACCCTATTAGTTTTAACCGAAGGGAAAATCACTAACAAATTAGTTCAGTACAAAATAATCACAAATATTAGGTTCGATATGATACGTGCTAGACCGATGTTATAAAATATCGGTGTGATTTCGTGCGAAAAGAGGTGCTGTATCTCATCATTATGGTGTAATGAATAGATATATAGATAGAACAAATAGAAATGAAAATAAATCGGACTACACTCATTAGTGGAAGGATTTGATTGCGGCATACGATTTTTGGGTATTTTTTGGAGATTTAATTAGTGTTGAACATAAAGAGAATATGTAATGACATTAGCAAAACTAGTGTTGTGAATTGTATTAATTGCATTTTGGTCAGCTGTGTTATTGTCAATTGTGCCAAAGACACAGTAGCAAAGGAAAATACACTTACCAATAGAATGATTTTCGTGCTCTGCTCTGTGAGAACTCTATCTGTTTGCACCATCACTAAAAACAGTAATGAACAACGTTAAATGCTGCACATCTCTATGTTGAAATCGTATACTAGTCAAACTAGTCATAAGCGAGCACCTGCACATTCTGACGAGGTGACAACAATTGCATATATTTTGTGCCAAAATATTAAATCGCCTTGTGCACGCCCCCCAGGACATGTTTTTGAAGAAACTGCTACAGCTACAGGATATTTTTTGCCAAAAGCACAAGCTATTTGCCTTAAAATAATTGGCATTGTTGTCACGACGTAAAAATTTCACTTTCTGCCTGAGCAGCGAGTTTGATCACCTAGGAAAAATGTACTCAGCCGGCTTAAAAAATTTCAAGCAACTCTGAGGATTGTTTGCCTTTCTTTTTTACGGTCTTTTATAACCGTCAATTCTTTTGATGGAAAAATTGGAAACGATGTAGCATATTTTTCGCCAATTCTACGCCAATGAAATAGTTATCGCCAAAAATTATTTACAAATGCACATTGATGCAGCGAAAGATATGCAATGCCAACTTTTCTTATGTTCATGGTCTTTTCTGGCAGTTAAACATAAAAGTTATCGCATGTTCAAACAGTTAATAAGTTATTAACATATTATGGTTCACATACATAACACCAATTTAAATATATTATGCCATATATATATATATATACATATATTAACAGAAAATTATCGTCATCTGGCAATAAAATCCTCTCTCTAGTGAGAGTGGTCCGAATTCGAGAGAGTTAAAGGCCCAATTTGGTATTACCTTCTATTTATTACACCATGATTTGTGGTAAAGTTTTTTACATCGAATTTCAAGGAAACGGGTATATAATTTAATTAAAATTTGAACAAGGCATCTATTGAAATTTGATAATTGCTTGTAATTTGTTTTTGTAGGTAACATTTTTGGCACTAGGCTTGCATTCCAAAACAAACCACGGGGTCATGTGTTATGTGTTTTATTTGGTTTTATCTATGACACAATTAAGTGATCTTATGTTTTTATCCCGAAGAGAAAAATTTTACTAATTTTTTGTTTGTTTGTTTTATTATATTTTGTTTCATGTAAATAGCGGCAGCCTGAAGCAGTGGAATAGAGTCAACCGCAGTTTGATAAACTTTAGCACAAACTGATCATATATTAATGTTGTTGTTGTATATGGTAAGGAGGTTATTTAGGTAATAAAAAAAGGTAATATTTTGTAATTTGCATGTAATAACAATATTTTAAGTATTGACATGTCGTGGCCAGACAGCTGACACTTGGTATAAGAAATTTCTTATATCATGCAGCTGACATATGCTGACTAGTGTTGGGTAAGTATTGCTCACTTTGGTGAATATGTTCACTTTTTCTTTTTTTTAAGTGATTCAACTCGCTTACATTGCTATGTTGTTCACTTGCTGAATGAAATAGAATGTCAGCAAAATGAAGGTCGGTTTTACGTTGTTCATGACTGCTTCACACAGAGTTCAGTGTTATTGCACAGCACTGCGTATTTCTGCTGTTGCTCATTTTGAGTGACACAATCATCCTATGCGAAGCCTCCTCCATACATACTTACATACTTACTTACTTACTAATATGTAATAATAACATATTAGTATCACCAGTTGACAACATTTTTGAGTGTTCAGGCTAAAAAATAGCCGGGCGTTAGTAATTTACAGCAATTTTAATTTTTAAAGACAAACGTGAACACACAACAGAGCCTGTGGGAACTCGACTTGTTTGCGCCATCACAAAAAACAGTAATGGATTGTGAAATATTCGACTAATGTATCTCTTCTTTCATACTTAATACTACTTTACAATCTAAGATAAATATAGATATATATGAGACTTGACTACGACATAAACGTTTTCAACTGGAACTCGTTGGATAAAGTGAGTTTCTGGAAAATCCAGCGCGTAAGATGTATCAAATTGATAAAATCGTTTAAATCAGCGGCAAACGTAAATCTACAAAATACATTTTATGTACAAAATTGTTTTAATTTGCTCGTACACTTGTAGGCAATGATGTATTTGAATATATTTTCTTGTATATTTTAGATTTACTGCAATTGTTTGGAAAATTTAAATGGTTTTGTGTCGATTTTTCCAGCACGGCAACTGCCGCTTCGGGTCAAAGTGTCATAATGAGCATTTTGATTTAAAGTAAGTAATCGGCTTAAAATCTAAAGATAAAAATGTTAATAAATTCCAACCTTTAGACAAATTATAAAAACTGATGTGGATTCAGCAATTAACGGCAAACAGTGGCCATTTTCTTGTTATGGTCCTTTTAAGGACAAGCCCAGCCTTCCAAACTTTATCGAAGATAAATCGTTTGAAGAAGCCAGATTTCTTTGTTATGAAGCAAGAACAAGAAACTATTTTGAACAATTCCACCAGCAGTTTACTAAGGAAGCAGTTGAATCAATAAGCAAAATAAAGTTGCTGTTGCACATACCAGCAATGATTGATGCTTTAGCCAATTTGTATGACTCACCTGATCCATCCAAAATAGACACGACGAACAACCAAAATCCTTTTTTAAACATAAATAATGTGGATGTCAAAAATAGTAGTGACTGCAACTTTATTAAGCCACAAGCAGCCAATGGCGGTATTTTTGAAAGTAGAATTAGCTCTTTTAGTAACCCTTCTAATGGCAGATCTATTTTTCGAGGTGTTTCCACCACGAGTGCGAATGTGTTTGCTGGGCAGACAACGTTTTCAAATGAACAGCAACAGCAGCAGAGTTCTATATTTGGTGAACAATCGGCATCAACTATTTTTGCGCAATCAACACCGCAGCAAGTAGTTCCTCATCAAGCGGATAATAATTTGTTTAGCCAGATATCACAGCAACAACATAAAGTTGAAGTCCCACATTCAGGATTTGATATTTTTACTGAGAATATAGCACAAAAAAATTCAATGTTTGGACAAGAAACAAGGAAACCAAATTTGTTTCGTCCATCTTCTATAACTGAACAGTATTCAAGTAACTCTATCAATGTATTTGACGGAGTAGTGGGAGAGTCAAACCAAGTAATGGATGGTATTTTTGCTTCCGCAGCGTTGGGCATGCCGTCTCAATTTATGCAGCAATCGCAACAACAGATGCAGTGTGGAATTACACAACAACAACAAATGTCTCAAAATGAAGTGGTCGACTTGTCGGCATATAGTAAAATAAAAGACTTGACTCCTGAAGATATCGAAGCCTTTAAAGCAGCGGAATTTCAGCCAGGAAAGATACCATTTCATCCTCCGCCGTATGAACTTATTAAATTATAAACCGTTTACTCTGCATTCATAACGATAATTTATTCATTTAATTAATCATCATATTAATACGTTCCATATTAATGGCGTAAAGCGAGTGAGATTGAATGAGATGACGATCACGAAATACTCGTTGGCAGTCTTTTAGCGTTATCAGAATTCGGTTATTCGATTCTCTATAATAAAGTATAACAATTTGTCACTAAATGATATTCAATTAAAATCTCAGACTTACATTTCTTCACATGCAGATAAGAATGAATTATCATCATTTGCACGACGCATAAAATTTGCAGAAGTAATTTCTTTATCCAACTCTAATTGCCCGTCGTCAACCTTTTGCCGCGTGACTGTATTGCGTACAGACGGATCTCGTGGAGTTGCACCAATGTCGTAGTAATAGTTACCGTCACTTGTGGCTCTGTAGTTATTGCGTTTCAAAATTAAAGTTGAAATAAGATTTTTAAGAAAAACTTGGACAGCGTAAGCGACGTATTCTGCAACTTCGTCATCGACGGTCGTTAGTCCAAATTCCCAAGCACCGATTAAATATCGACCCAAAATTGAGCCAGCATCGGGCAGGAACAGTTCTTGTAAACAATAGCGGTGTGTTGGTAAATTTTGCATTTGCTGATTATTAGAAGATGATGGATAAATTAACTGCATACTGTCTTCAAACAGGTATTCCGTTATATCGTAAGGTTCAAAAGTAACCCGTTCAAAGAAAGACCGCGAGCTGCGTTTACGTTTTCTGCCATTATTACTAATGAAGCAATTGCTGTTTCGGTTACCACAAATGTTTGATTGCTGTTGTGGAGCTAATGTCAAATTACCTTCTTGAATTAACTGATTTGGCAGCGCCATAAAAGCATCAACTTTATTAAGCACCGCTAATAGGAATTGATTATGTAGATGAACTTTGTCAGGAGTTAACAATTTGCGACATTCGAAATCAAACTCTTCTTTGGACCATTTATTGCAAAACCATAATTTCATATTTGCTAAATATCGCAGCCAATCATCTCCAACTGCTAAGGTTAACGCTTCTTTTGCTGCAACTACTTTCGCTGTCAAAACGTTCATTTTCATCAACTGCTTAAAAGGAAAAAGCCAGTAAAAGAAAAAAACAACGTAAAAATATTGATAAAACACTTACTACAGTAGTAAATCGAGAACATAAACAAAGCAGAGTTTTTTTACGTTGTTTTTGGGCTTTCGGAATTGCTTCGAGTACACATTTGTTGTTCTGAATTCCCTAAAAATTTGTTATCGATATATTTTGTTTTTAATCAGCTGATTTGGCTTTTATTTGTAAACATAAAAAAGTGCGTCAAATCAGCTAAAAAAATTTTATTTTCAGCGAAAATGGATGGACTAGTGGAAATAGCAAAGCTTAACGAAGTATGCATGTAATTCGTTGTCTAAATGTAATTTCCGACTTCTTAATACAAACCTCGATTCGAAAAGGTTAAGCGTTGTCAAAAAGAAGAAGAACTAACCGTGTATGAGTGCAAACTCATGGCTGTGGTTGTCGCCTCGTCCGTATGTGAAACCTACGCTGTTCATTACTGGTTTTATTATATTTGAGAAATAATAAAACAGATTGTAAGCCATTCGGTGACGGCGATATTTGTACCAAACGTACGACGTAACTCTAAAATCAGTAGTGAACAACGTAAATCGACTTTGTTTATGCTCAACGTTGAGCTTCTCACGGTACAGTCTCGACCCCGCCGATGTTATGAGCATGATGGCCAATGTTTGTTTACATTTTGAACACAAACAAAGAAATCAACTGTTGGTACAATACTATAAGTCCTGTGGTTATCCATATCAATACAAAATCAATTCGGGCGCTGTTTTGCAATTAATTCAGAGGTGGTCGTGCCTCTTCCAGATCATGGAGTATCTCCCTGGGGGAAATCTAGCTTTTTTATATTCCGGAAAAGTGTTCATAGCAAAATTAACAATCAGTCCGGCGAAAACCGGAGTTGAATAATAGCTGTTTTTTGAGAATTGTTAAAATTTATTTACTGCAATGCAGTTCTTTTTTTATGACATATAATATGATGTATACTCATGGTGTAATGAATAGGTGACGCCAATCGGGCCTTTTTCTCTCTCGAAATCAGAGCACTCTCATTAGAACGCCGCCATTTCCCGTTTGTGACGTCATACAAATTTAGTGTATTTTTGGAGCGGTTTTCTATAGACTCATCAACACTTAAATCGTTTTTTGGGTCGAGGGTGTCTTTCAATCTGCGGCAGATGTAGCTTTCACTCTTGAGAGTCCTTTTATTATTCCAACTTCCCATTGCACAAAGCAATTTGAATTTAAATTTTCAAATAGTATGTTGTTGACAATATGTAATTGTTGTGCTCCGACACAATTGGGCCGCAATATCGGCACAAAAAATCGATTACAAGTTCTGATAATGACAATCCAACCGATAAAGGCGAGCCAGTGGTGATTGTGGATGAGCTCTATGCTTACAAATACGATGGCAATGCACCAAATCTGCCGGTGTTCCAGCACGCCCTGAAGGAAATGTAAGCAGTCCGCATAATGAAATATATGCAATCTATATATACATGTTTAAAATATTCTGTCGGAAACTAAGATGGGCGTGCACGTCAAATTTGCAGTCGGAATGCAAGCGCGTACACAAAGTTATTGTACGTGACGAAGAAGACAGGAATAATAATAATATTGAGTTAATCAACAGCTGATACAGGTAACGTTAGGTTTGCCAAGAGAAGGCAAACAATCCTCAGAGTTACTTTAAAATTTTTAAGGCAGCTGCCTGAGTATATTTTTCCTAGGTGATCAAACTCGCTGCTCAGGCAGAAAGTGAAATTTTACGTCGAGACAACATTACCTCCTCTTTATGTTCAACACTAATTTCAGCTAAAAAATACCCTAAATTCGTCGTATGACGTCACAAACGGAAAATAGCGGCGTTCTAATGAGAGCGCTCCGCGATTATTTCGATAACAAATGGGCATAACCTTCTATTCATTACACCATGATGTTTACTTACATATCTTTTCGGTTTCACTAAAAGTGAACAACTGCAGGGATGATGAAATTGAAATAGAAATAAAACATAAGAAGAGGAAGAACAATTTCACAACTAGTTGGAATTCAGAAAATTAAGAAAAAAATTTTAAACTTCGTGAATTTAAAGTTTAGTTAAGATTCATTATTTTAGAGTAGTGATTACTTTAAAAATTTAAAAAGGAATAAACAGTACAATGTCTGCATCACCATGGGGAAAAACTGAAAATAAAACGTGTAGTCTGGCGGATATTATGTCCGAACAGTATGCACATTACTTACATGATAAAGAAGTTAAGCGCCTGGAAAAAAATCAGTTTGCACTGAATACGCGAAAAGATATTGAAGATAAATCGAAACTATGTGAACTTGTTAACGCGGATGAGACTGTCGCTAAGAATGCGCAATTATTTGAATGTGGCAAATTATCTGATGATATTGATATTTGGAATACCTGTTCTTCTAACTTAAGCAATACGGAAAAAACTTTGCCTGCAGAAGTTCAAGAGTGGGATTTTATTAATAATGGATCAGAATCTGATGCTGCGATTGCGCAAATGTTGCAATCGCAGTTTGATCACCAGTATAACGAAGAATTGCGTCGCATTGAGCAACATCGAAATCGATCGGGATCGAAAGTGACTGTTTCATTCGACAAGTATTGTCGCAATGGGGATATTGAATTCTTGGACGATACAAATATAAATGATTATGAGGAAGACGAGAATGAGATGCTTAAACGCGACTGGGATCGGTTTGAAACGAATGAGAAGAAACTGGATGCTATTCCTAAACGTGGGTTTAAACTGGATGAGGCGGGATCGATGATAACAAAACATGATCCCCAGCTGTGTGGTGTACGTAACGCATGCAGAGTTATGCTATTTCCGCCAGAATTTCCTACTGGTGATGGTGCGGGTTTTGAAATGAAACTTTCAAATCAGGTGACTAAGAAACATAGCTTTTTAATTAATATATAATTAAGGTTTCGTTGCTTTACTTTAACATTTTAGGTGTTTAATCAAATAAAAAAATATTCGCGTCGTGGAAGTGCTGAAAAAAAAAGTAAAATGCATGATCGCAAAGAAAACTTAGCCACAGCTGAAATGGGTGTTGACGGTCCAACTCGTTTACTATTATACAAGCTTATTAACAATAATGTGCTCGAGAAAATAAATGGAATTATCTCTACAGGTAAAGAAGCTATTGTATTACATGCTTATTCTGATCACAATTATATGGATGTTAATTACCACCACCCTGACAACGATGAGGTAACAAAGACGCCTATGTTGTTGCCGAAGGAGTGCGCGATAAAGATTTTCAAAACCACGCTTAATGAATTTAAACAAAGAGATCGCTATATAAAGGATGATTTTCGTTTCAAAGAACGGTTTTGTAAACAAAATAAACGCCACGTAATTCAATTGTGGGCTGAGAAAGAGATGCATAATTTGTTGCGAATGCAAAGAATTGGTCTTAATGTACCAAATGTGGTCCTGCTCAAGAAAAATGTGCTTATCATGTCTTTTATTGGTGACAAACACAATGCTGCACCAAAGCTCAAAGACTCGGTTCTCAACGATGATCAGTTGGGCTATGCTTATTCGGAAATTCTGTCTTTCATGCGCAAATTGTATAATGATGCTAAGTTAGTACATGCAGATCTCAGCGAATATAATATTTTGTGGTTCGACGATAAATGTTGGTTTATTGATGTTGCCCAGTCCGTCGAGCCCGAGCATCCGAGCGCATTTGAGTTTCTTATGCGTGATTGTGAGAATATTATAAAATTTTTCTCAAAGCGAGGTCTACGGGACATATATAGCAAGGAACAACTCTTTGAATATGTCAGCAATTTAAATGCTGAGACATATAATGCAGCAATGCTAGAACGCATATATACTCGAGGAGCTTCGATTAATCAGGCTACAGCTCCAAATCAAGATAAATATCCAGACGACATCAAACCCATTGAATATCCATTTAATTTAGCTTGGAATAAATCCCTAGACGAGCGTCTACTGAAGAAAGAATAAAATCCCTTAAGTTTAGCTATATACCCTAGATATAAAAAAACAGCTAAAGTTTAATAAAGGAAGCAAATGAAAATTGTGAAATTCCCGTTGCATATTGTGCTAAAAGTCAAATCTAGCGGTACTAAATTAATACCTCGAAAACTAATTGAATAAATTAGCTTTTGATCAGATTTTTTTATTTTTTTGATATAACATATACATACAGTAGACTCTCCCTAATCCGAAATAATGATTGCAGGCCCAATTTGTATTATCGAATTTTTCGGATTAGTGGATAGTTTTAATAGACAATACGTAATTTTATTAAAGAAAATGAGAACATTTAATTCTAAAGATATATACAAAAATATAAAAACTTAAGTTTTTTACTCTTTAACTGGCAATTAATCACAAACAAAATTTTTTATCTTTTCTATTTTATTTACAATCTGTCTTTAAGACAATAAATAAATTAGATAACACATAATTAACATTAACATTGCAGCTAGACTCCATTTGGACTAGATGTTATATACGAACTAATGGTTTGTATAATACATTTATATTTTAGTCAAAAAAAAACCAAACCGAAAACCCAGTAAACTGGTCGTAGTTACTGCCATCCAAGCAGTAACATCGGAACATAGTAATGTCTAAAATTTAATGTATTAACGGACAGCAAAGGTGTACGACAGTAATTTTTTAATTTTAATGTTTAAATTTATTTATATACATTTTTCCTGCTGCGATTTTTCGTGTATGCACAAATCGAATTTTCTTTAACTTCTTTTATAAAGCGCTCGTTGCCAAAGAGAAAGAAGAAACTAAATAATTCAAATAGACTGATATATTCCTTCTTCTTTTAACGAATGGTTACAATACATATTGTATAAAATTGCCAGTACACGTACATAAAAAACAAAAGCGAATGAAATGATACAAGACCAACAAAAAGAAATAACAACTACAGAGCGAGCAGACAAAAACAACGAAGTTAGAGAAAAAGCAACAAGACAATAAGTGCGAGCAGAAATGAATATTCTTCGGCTGTTTGTTCAGCAAAGAACAAAAGGTATTATGCACAATCAAAACAACATTGAATAGCAAATAACTAGCCGTTGCGTGTCGCTTAACAGAGCTTAGTTATCGAGAGCTTAGCTTACTATGTCAAAAAACCACTCTGTATCCGAACACAAGAAAGATGTGAAAATGTTTTTATTTAAATCTCATCTCATACGGCACACGCAGATGCATACAGAGTTCATTGTTATACAACAATTCCACATTTGTTTACTTATAAGCAAGAAAACGTTTGGTTTCGCGATAAAATTGTCTCGCGATATTGCATTAATTTTCAAATTCACTGCACCGCGGCTATAGATGTTAACACATTAAAATTTATTTTTATAATTCTTTTAGTGAGCCTTTGGATTTTTCTCCAACTTTGCACTATTAGCCATTAGAAATGACCATTTTGATGTAATCTTGTGCTTCCTGGTTTTCATTTCCCGTAATTCCGGAATATGTTCTGTGGCGGTTGGCTATAACTACTATATATACTAAACTTTTTATAACCTGTACCAAAAAATGGTAAAGGGTATATTAAAAATGTGCAAATGTATGTAACGGTCAGAAGGAGGCGTGTCAGACCCCACAAAGTATATATATTCTTGATCAGCATCGAAATTCGAGTCGATCTAGCCATGACTGCCTGTCTGTCCGTCCGTATGAACAAACGGATCTCGGAAACGTTAAGACCTACAACCTCCAAATTTGGCACGAAGTCTCTCTCAATCCATAGGCATAAAAAGTTTATTTTTTTTTCGATAATCGACCTATACCATATAGCTGCCATAGGAACGATCGGGTGAAAACCCACATTTAGTGACCAAACCCTTTTGTTTTTCAAGATATCGTTAGAAAATTTTGGATTTAGTGGTTCTACGTAATGTTCAATTATATATCTCAATATTAGGCATATTAGTTCACTATATACTATAGCTGGTATTGGAACTATCGGCTGAAAAACAACATTTACTGAGAAAAATTTTTTGTTTATTAAGATATCGTTACCAAATTTTCGAGTTAATGGTTTCAAATAATATCAAATCGTATTCCTAAATATGATAAACAACGGTGTACTATAACATATAGCTGCTATAGGAGCGATCGGCCGAAAAACAAAATTTACTGAGAAAAACTTTTTTGTTTATTAAGATATCATTACCAAATTTTAGATTTGAGGATTCTTAGTAATATCCAGTCATTTTCCCGAATATTATAATTATCGGATTACTATAACATATAGCTGCCATAGGTACAATCGGCCGAAAAATGGCTTTTATTAAAAACATTTTTTTTTTCTTGAGATATCCTTACATAATGAATACAAAATATTGAAGCAACAAAAAAATATATTTAGTTTTGAAATGGGTACAGGGTTTTTTTTTCTATAGTCGGTGACGTCCGACTATAGCCCTGCCTTTCTAGTTTAAACTGCTTTCAGTGGTAGAATATCGACTCTTTCAGCAGATATGACGGATGTTTTTGTTTTTGGTCTTAACACCATCCAAATATGCTATATTTTGATTTGTCATTGAACATAACTTTCTTTCATTTCTGAAGCATTTGAGAAATTTAAAACTTTTTGTTGTTTGTTAATATTCAAAAAATCTAATTTCAACTGTTATACATTCACCACAGTGGAATGTCTATATATATAAAAGAAAGTCGTCTTTTCATACGCATTGTTAAGCATTAATTAAGCTCTTTTGATTGCGCTCAGAGGATGACAGTGTTGCCAAGAGAAACCAAAATGTTCATGCAAATAATTTGAAACATAGAAAGCGGTCTGTGGCAAGGCAACGTCTGTTAGAGCTTACTAGTACTGTATATAACTAAAGTTTCTGCTTTGAGTTGGCAGTGATTTTAAAATCCAATTATTATTATAAATATCTACTGAATGTAGTGTTATTGATTGGTTATTTACAAGTATGCCGTATTTGTATGGTCTTGCAGATACGAAGTTCGTAAAAAGTAAAACTACTAAAAAGCGAAAAGAAGTGCCACCAACAATATTTCACCAGGTTAATTTTCTTGCGGGCAAACCGTACTTTAATCGCAACGATGTACCGCTGATGTTTAAAATTACACCCACAACATTGGTTGAGTTGTGCATTAGTACTATCGATAAGTTATCCATATGCTCTGTTTATGAGTGGGACGAAGTGGAAGTAGTTAGGTGGTTGGCAAAGTATGGTTATCCACAGTATCAGGTGAGTTAATTGATGTAAGTAATCTGGAAATAAATTTTAATATAAACTACGTAGAGTGCTTTTCGCGTGAATTTCGTTACTGGCCGGAAGCTTTTGCTGGTCGATTCTTCGGCGCTTTCAGCAATGAATATTAAGGATTTTGATCATATTCTTCACATAACACAAGGCATACGTGAACTTTATCGGTTTGAGGTAGCTAAATTCCAATACGAAATGTTTAAACTATTTTGCACTCGCAGTGGAATGAACTATGAACAAATACGTCGTTCAGATTTATGGCGTGCAATGCAGCTGATATCTGAAAAGTCGCAAACTCACCAACACTGGGAGTTTCTAAATCTTTGGCTTAACTGCGAACCAATGCGTAAAAAACTCGAACTTTTTGGTAACGTTCGTAGACTCAACTTGTACAGATGTACAGTAGCGCATCCTGCTCTGAACGATGCAGACACTGTCGAACCTGCTGTATGTACATGCTGTATTCCGCCATGTGATTGTAATTGGTCGGATCGTGATATACGGTTGCCGTGGCGTCTAAGTTGTCTGGTTCCTGGTTTAGGAACAGCACGCAGCAAATGGGCAGTAAACGAACGTTTATGTGAAGGGTGTATACCGCCTTGTGAATGTCGCTGGCCTTCACGATACTATTTGACAGGAACAGTTATAAAATGTCTCCAACAAAAATTTCCTGAAAAATTTTGTCCCATTTTTGATGAGCGTATTAAAGCAGATCCAAGACCAAGTCTTGTGGAACGTTGGACGCGGTTTTCTTTTTGATTTATTTAATCTTTGATTTCATTTCTCTGTCTGTCGCTTTTTTTCAAAATTAATGCCGAGTTGTTTTGTAAGTTATAAATACAAAGAAAAAGTAATTATTGCAATTTTGTTAATAAACTGAATGATATTGCTTTACGGCTGCCATATTTGTGATAATTGATTGTGTTGATTTATTTTTTAAAATATTTAACTTGATATTTTGTTGTGTTCAAACTAGTTATCACATGAAGTGATATTTTCATTTTGAGTTACCTTTTACCAGAGAATATGTATAATAAGAAGACGCAAGACCCCGTTGAAAAAATGCATATACGGGCGCTGACCACAGCGCCCGGCGTTGCAATAAAATTTTTTATAGCTTTTTTCGCTATACTGCTTGTGGCACACTCATTTTTTGTTTTGATTGTAGTTGTTGCGCTAGCCGAATGCTTAATGCTTTGTTGTTGCGCTTGTTTCTTTTTCAGTAGTTGTCATGTTTGTGTATGTGTGTGGTGATTGTCTCCATATACAAAGCATTTTTTGTGGCGATTGACATTTTTTATACCCTGTACCAAAAAATGGTAAAGGGTATATTAAAGTTGTGCAAATGTATGTAACAGGCAGAAGGAGGCGTGGCAGACCCCACAAAGTATATATATTCTTGATCAGCATCGAAAGGCGAGTCGATATAGCCATGTCCGTCTGTCCGTCTGTCTCTCCGTCTGTATGAACAAACGGATCTCGGAAACGGTAAAACCTACAACCACCAAATTTTGCACGGAGACTCTCCCAATCCATAGGCATAACGAGTTTATTTTTTTTTTCGATATTCGACCTATAACATATAGCTGCCATAGGAACGATCGGGTGAAACCCCACATTTAGTAACAAAAACCCTTTTGTTTTTCAAGATATCTACACCAAATTTTGGATTTAACAGTTTTAGCTAATGCCCAATTACATATCACAATATAATATATATCGGTTTACTATATCATATAGCTGTCATAGGAACGATCGGCCGAAAAACAACATTTACTGCGAAAAACTTTTTTGTTTATTAAGATATCGTCACCAAATTTTGGATTTAATTTTTTAAGTAATATCCAATCTTATTCCCGAATATAATAAATATCGGTTTACTATATCATATAGCTGTCATAGAAACGATCGGCCGAAAAAGAACATTTACTGAGAAAACGTTTTTGTTTATTAAGATATCGTTTCCAAATGTTGGATTTGAATATTTTAAATAATATCCAATCATATTCCCAAATATAATAAATATCGGTTTACTATAACATATAACTGCCATAGGAACGATCAGCCGACAATGGGTTTTTGCTAAAAAAAAAAATTTTTTTCTTCAGATATCCTTACATAATGAATACAAAATATTAATGTAACAAAAATTATATATTCAGTTTTGGATTGGGTACAGGGTTTTCTATAGTCGGTTACGCCCGACTATAGCCCTGCCTTTCTAGTTAGAAGTTTCATTTGTGAAGTTACAGTCGAAACTCGATAATCCGAAGAATTCGGCCCAATTCGGACTATCCAATATTTAGGATTTCTGAATTGTTTTAATATATGCAACTTTATTAAAGAAAATCACATCAATGAAAAAAAAAAATAATTAATTTATAAGTTGTATACAAACATACGATATAAATATTTCCGGTAAATCGATATAAATCCACTGAAGACATAGGGCGAACATGCAATTCGGATTAAAGAATTGCAATTTATTTGGATTACAGAGTAGCCAATGAATGAAAATAACCCTGCGAATTACTGTATTTTCGGATCAGCGAGTAGTCGGATTATCGAATTTCGACTGTAGTTCATTTTTCTCGCTTTTTATGAAATATTAGCTATTCTTCTTCACTGTTTCAGGCATTTAAATCCTCAAATAAATGTGTGCAAAATATATTTATTTACATATGATGCAATTATTCAGTTTATTCGGAACCAAAATTTGGCATGCATTCAATTGAACTGGCGATCAATCGAAACACCAGTTCGTTCAGATTGTAGTGGATTGCGCAAAATATTAAATGAAGGCAATTTAAGCCGGCTACGCCATATATGATCATTTGATGGACTGTTTATTTCGATCTTTGAAAGGTGTAAGCATTTAATAAATTAAACAATATGAATGGATAAGTATGGAAATGCAACAATTTTTACATAATTTGTATTAATTTATAGTTGAATAATAATTATTAATTTATAATTAAAAAATATAGTGCAATAATAGAAACATGCGCAATTGTTAGAAATTAATTAATATAAAATAATGCAATATGCATAAAAAATGTCTGATATTTAACCATTAATTCATTACTTATCAAATACCCTAAAATAGATAAATTTCACGCTAGGCATTAGTGCGAGCAGCATATGAATAGGCAGAAAGGGAAACAATACCAATTGAAATCACATCAAAAGCGCATACATAACTAGAAAGGCAGGGCTATAGTCGGGCGTAACCGACTATAGAAAACCCTGTACCGAAGCCAAATCTTAATATATTTTTTTGTTGCTTTAATATTTTGTATTCATTATGTAAGGATATCTCAAGAAAAAAAATTTTTTTTTTTGTAAAAGCCATTTTTCGGCCGATCGTTCCTATGGCATATATATGTTATAGTGCACCGATATTTATCATATTTAGATATATGATTTGAATTTACTTAGAATCCATAAATCCAAAATTTGGTAACGATATCTTAATAAACAAAAAAGTTTTTCTCAGTAAATGTTGTTTTTCGGCCGATCCTTCCTATGGCAGCTATATGTTATAGTCAACGGATATTTATAATATTCGGAAATATTATTGGATATTACTTAGAATTGGTAAATCCAAAGTTTCATAACGATTGCTTTATATACAAAAAAGTTTTTCCCAGTAAATGTTGTTTTTTGGCCGATCGTTCCTATGGCAGCTATATGATATAGTGAACCGATATACATAGTTTTTAGATATGTGATTGGGCATTAGGTAAAACAATTAAATTCCAAATTTGGTAAACATATCTTAAAAAATAAAGCGGTTTTTGTTACTAAATATGGCTTTTCGGCCGATCATTCCTATGGCAGCTATATGTTATAGATCGAATATCGAAAAAAAAAATAAACTCGTTATGCCTATGGATTGGCAGAGTCTTCGTGCTAAATTTGGTGGTTGTAGGTCTTACCGTTTCCGAGATCCGTGCGTTCATACGGACAGACGGACAGACGGTCAGACGGACAGACGGACATGGCTATATCGACTCGCCTTTCGATGCTGATCAAGAATATATATACTTTGTGGGGTCTGCCACGCCTCCTTCTGCCTGTTACATACATTTGCACAACTTTAATATACCCTTTACCATTTTTTGGTACAGGGTATAAAAAAAATAAAACTAAGATCAAAATAAAAACAAGCAATTGTCATTAAAGCATGAGTGCGAGCAGCACATACATAGCAAAGGAAAGAAACACAACATAAAGATCAGAAAATATTCATATTGGTACGTGCGGTTTTGGATGGTAATGATACCCATATATCGTGCAGCAATAATCCGAATGTGTCAAACGACCAAGTGTTTGTATGGTGGCATTACAGGCTACATTTTTTGCGATGACAGTTCTGTAATTCGTCGCTTGTGTAAAAAGTTATTGGTAGCGAGGTGCATCATTGACATCGAAATTTCTGGATCGGAATCGATCAAACCACTTCTGGGTCCGTCGTTCACTCACAGCATGCTCACCGTAAACCGCAAAAATGTTTCGGCAAGTTTTTGCAGTGGTTTTAGCTTTTTTATAGTAACAAGCATATGTATATTCTAATTGGCTTTGGCTTTTTTCATTTCCATTGTTAAAGTGTTCAAAAGCAGCACCAGAAATGTAAAGTAAATATTGTATAAAAACAAGATAACTAGAACTAAAATCAAAAAAGCGTAACATATATGTATGTATATGCAATCGGCCTGCCTAACAACTACATTCATATCAAAATCAGAGTACTCAAAAAAAAAGTAGGTGGGGGACATGACCACCCATAATATGCTCTACTATTAATTCAACCAATTCCACCTTGTTAATCACTTAACAGAAATCTGGGGCTAATATTGGACCCTCGAAACAAAAATGTTTGTTTCTTTGAGGTGCATACTCTATATAGTTAAGAGGTATTAGGAAAGTCACTGGAAGATTTTTATGATTTGCAATCGTTGAATCATATCAACATTGCAGCTAGACGTACAGCCCCAGATTTGAGCCCCATATGTCCAGACTGGCCGTAGTACTTGTGTGTAAACCATTAGCTTGTTTGTAATTGATAGCGTGGGGCGTCTGCCGATTAACCATTTCATAGATTTGAATTTTAGATCTAGCTCTAATACTTGGAATGTATATAATATTTTTATATGTAAAATAAATGTGAATCGATTTAGTGTTATTTATCTTGATTTGCCATGTTGCGGTCTACAACAACAAGGCTTTTTTGTTGATTGCTGTTCGCAGATTTCTTGTAGACTCTTCTTCCGTTCTGCCTTCAGCCAGTAACGCAGAGTCGTCAGCAAATGTGGCGATTTTTACGCTTTCTGTTGTTGGTATGGTGTGAGTTCACAACAGGTACAATTATCGGCTCAAGGATACTTCCCTGCGGAACACCAGCTATTGGTGCCGTAAGTCAGGTAAACAAAATCAACTTTACAAAGCAACCAACATCTGAGCAAGAAGTATCTACAGTACTTTTCGCTTATGACGAATTTCAAGGGAAAAATGGTTTGTTATAACCGAAGTTCGTTATAAGCGAAAGTTACTGTATTTGCCTATTTGTTGCTCAACATACGGCAATAGCTTCAACAGATCATTTGAGCCATATTTGCTCCCACTGTCGTTGCCTTGCAGGCATTTTTTTGGACAGCCCGGTAATACTGCTTTCACTGCTGCAAATGTATCCCGCCGAAGAATTATACATAATGCTGAGCCTGTTCCTAGTTTGATTCGGAAAAACATTGTACAATAGCGAAGCAAGTGCCTTTTATTGATTGGATCAAGTTCTCACAGTAAATGATGACAGACGGATTGTTGTTTGTTTTAGTTGGCGAGTAGGGCAAATTTTGTGTTGTTGGAATCGGAATAATTTCTTGTTGTTTAAGTAGTTTAATAAGAAGTTGCATTTAATACTATGATGTTTCTTGCTTTTGGGTTAGTTTCATGTGTGCCTGAAAGAATCTTCATTGTTGTTGTTGTCGTCATGTACTGCATCACAATCAACTGCCATTAAGAAAAAAAAGAAAACAGTTTGACAGCTGACAGATTAGGATTATTAAAATTGGAGTAAACAGAATACCAAAAGCATGGAAAGTTTGTCTACTATCGAATTAAACAAAATTATCGTAAGCGATAAAGCGGTGGCTTCGTTAATCGTCAAAACTGCTGCATTTGGAGTTCAGAGAATTCACAGCGACAGGCTGTCGAAGAAGAAGTGCATCCACTAAGTGACTCTGTCTCTGTTTGGTGCAAATTTTGGACATCAACGAAATTCAGACAATTAATACAAAAACGGTCATGAAAAATTTCGACAAAAGAATTGATATTTGCCATCAAAGCCGTGGAGGTAATTAACCCGATTAGCTATTGCCTTTTCTATAAATTTATGTTTGTTTATTTGTACAGTAATACCTCGATTTACGTTGTCTCGACTCGTTGCCATTTTTCGGAACGAATCACGACGTAAATCGAGGTATTAGTATATTTCTTTATGAATTTCCTTGTTCCGTTAAATATTTTTCTAACGTTATTTGACTTTAGTGAGTTGGTAAAAACGACTGGCAGACAAACTTTTTTATTTATCTAGATGATTTAATAATGCTGTGCACTGAATACAAAATATATATGTGTTATACAGAATATATAGAAAAATCTTCCGTAACAGACGGCTTCTATAACCAAACATCTTCTATAGGGTGATTTTTTTAGCTATTATCTTTTTGGCCACACTGGTTTAAACAGCTGACGCACGTTTCGTGTTATATTTTACTGTTAAACATCTTCAATTTGGTCTATAATTTAACCATGAATCGTCTTACAAACGAACAACGCTTGCAAATTATTGAATTTTATTATCAAAATGCGTGCTCTGTTAAGAAAGTTCATCGCGCGCTTCTTGTGTTCAGCGACGAAGCTCATTTTTGGCTCAATGGGTACGTAAATAAGCAGAATTGTCGATTTTGGAGTGAATATCAGCCAGAAGCATTGCAAGAGCTACCAATGCATCCAGAAAAAGTCACAGTTTGGTGCGGTTTATGCGCTGGTGGCATCATTGGACCGTACTTCTTCAAAGATGATGCGAATCGTAACGTAACTGTGAATGGTGAGCGCTACCGTGAGATGATATCCAACTTTTTTTTGCCCAAAATGCAAGAGCTTGACTTGCATGACATGTGGTTTCAACAAGACGGTGCCACATGCCACACAGCACGCGCAACAATGGACTTATTGAGAGGCGAGTTCGGTGAACATTTTATTTCACGTTCGGGACCGGTCAATTGGCCGCCTAGATCGTGCGATTTAACGCCTTTAGACTATTTTTTGTGGGGCTATGTTAAAGCTCATGTCTATACAGACAAGCCCGCTTCAATTGACGCATTGGAAGACAACATTGAAGCATTTATTCGTGAGATACCGGCCGAAATGTTGGAAGGAGTATGCCAAAATTGGACTAAGCGGATGGATCATTTGAGGCGAGTCAAGGTCAACATTTGCATGAAATAATCTTCAAACATTAAAATATATGGACCGTACCATTGATTCAAATAAAGATTTCATGCATTTTTCTGAATTTTATGTGTTTTTTTTTTGAAAAACTTTCCTATAGCTTTTAAAAAATCACTCTATATAACTGAACAAATTTTATCGTCGCAAGCTTTTCATAATTTTTTCCATACAAAATGAATTCCCATTCCCGGGCGCTTTAATAACGGGGCGAGGACACTACATTTTAAAATATGTTGTTCAAAACATCTCCTATTAGAGGACGGAAGAGATAAAATCCACAAGGAAGACGTTACCTATTGAGCTACTCTATCTGATACAATTATGCTTATCCATTTTATTGACATTTAATAATGTCTATAAGCTGAACTATCCGCTGAAATCCATTGTTGCTGTTGCTCATTTTTATTCTAAAACTGCATTTAATACATTTTAAGCACAGTGTTTTTAAAACATGGTATAGCGCATCGGATAGAGCATTGGTTCTAAAGTGTTTTTTTTTTTTTTTGCCATAAATTAAAAAAAAATCTTGATTTGGCAAAAAAAGTTTCTAAAAGAGTACTCAAATGGTTTGGTTTGTACCGAAATTTTGCATATTTTTATTGGCTTCAAAATATAATAAATATGATTTAAACAATCAAAGTAAAACATGGAAAATAATACCCAAGGTATATTTAATGTAATTTTTTTTTAATTAATTATATATATGTGCTTTGTTTTTTGTTTTACATGTTTTAAAGGCGAAAAAAAGTATATTTTGTGATTTTTTTGCGGCGACATGAGTAATATAATTTTATTAAATTTAATTACATATTATTGTACAACTTTTGAAGTATGTCAGAAAAAATTTTCAATGAAAAATATTGATAAATAAGCCGGTGACGGTGAATCTCCAGAGGCGCCTTGAAAAATAGTGGTTTTGCGGTGAACATTATAACTCGCTACCGGATCATGTGAAACAAAAAAATTGATATGCATTTAAAGGTGATGCATTTCTCGGGGTACTCAGGAAGAGTTTTTTTTTTTTTTCTATTTTTTACAGCACTTGGAAGTGAAAAACGAGGTTTTAGCTCGTTAATTTGTTATTAAAAAAAAAGAAAAAAATGAAAAGAAAACATAAGTTCTTCCTGAGTACCTGTTGATTTATATAAAGAAGTAATGTTCAAATTTTCGAAAGGATCGGTTCAGTAGATTTTGAGTTGTAATGTTCACGGACTTCAAAAATGACGTTTTCGGGAAAATCGATTTAAAGTTTTTTATACGTTCAGCTCAGGTATCACGGATAGTCGTTTAAAACGCTTTAACCCCGTTATTTTTAGTCGAATTGACTTTAAATTTTTACACAATATTCTCGACATATTGTTAATTCAGAAAAAAAAAAATAGAAAAATACATGCAAAAAAAAAAAATGTTTTGTGGTTGCTTTGGCTTTGTTGTTAGCATCAATGTAAATTTTAGCAGTGAAAGACATTATATCAACGTTATATGGTATTTCCGTTACAACGAAAAATTCAACGAAAACATAAGGAAAACAAGCAATTCCGGATTAAAGAATTGCAATTAATTCGGATTACTGGATTTTTTGGATTAGCGAGATTCGACTGTAGTAGTATTTTTAGGAAATTAATAAATTCAAGTCGCGTTTATAGCTCTCGCATAAACTGTGTAATATAATATATTAAGGAGATAGAAAAGCTATTGGTTGTAGCTCTTCATTGCTTCGTTTTAACACTTGTTTGGTAGTGTGCAACCACAATGTCAGCGAAAAAGGTTATTGTATGTTGGCGGCAGGGCTGAGTGGCAATATTGACTGATCAGCTATTTGAAATCATGAGTTTTAATCTATGACATTAGTAAACAATGGGAACATTTATGGTATTAAAAGGCCGGTAACATCGCTACGATGAAATCACAGGAACTCATACATTCTTGCAATAAATGTAGACTGTATAAAACTGACTATAAAGTACTGCCTAAAAATTTCATCAGATCAGTTACCACCCATGTAAGACAAAAAACAAAATTCGTCATATCTGAGTGTTTATACCCTGTGGGCAGAAGGAGGCGTGACAGACCCCATAAAGTATATATATTATTGATCAGCATCGAAAGGTGAGTCGAACTAGCCATGTCCGTCTGTCTGTCTGTCCGTATGAACAAATGAATCTCGGTTAAACCTACAACCACCAAAATTGACTGCTGATCTATAAGCATAACAAGTTTATTTTTTTTCGATATTTAACCCATAACATATAGTTGCTATAGGAACGATCGGACGAAAATATACTTTCACTAAGAAAACCATTTTTTTTTATCGATACCTTTACATAATTAGTACAAAATATTAAAACAAAAAAATCATATATATATATATATATATATGTTTTGAAACCAGTTGGCCAATTAAAACATTTTTCGAGAAATGACTGGAGCATTTGAATACAGAAAAAATATATAAAATCATTTGAAACTCAACAGCTTAAGTTGAACCAATCCAAGTTGAAACAGTCAACTAAAACAAAATTGTTTAACCAAAGAATACAGATGCTTTATTAAAATTGATAAAATATATAATGATGATCATCTTTATATCTGTCTAAATAAAGTGTAATTTTATTCACAATAAAAATTGTTAACCTCTTCCATAACTGGACAAAACTACGTTACAGTCGGTGTGATTTTATATTTTTTTTTTCACTTTCTGAACCCAAGAAGCAAACGTCTATTCGCCAATTCTTTCAATAAGTATACATTTATGTTTTACTACTAATTTATTTATTTATTTAATGATCTCTTGAATTTATACATACAAAGTGTATTTTGAGCAAATCAAACGAGTTTTTGAGCAAAAATTTTAACCTTGATATAGTGAACAACCTCAATACTGTGAACAGGTCTTGCAATAATCAGTTCACTATATCCAGACACGACTGTAAATACGAACTTATGTATATATGCGCGTATATTTTCTGTTTTTTTGTTTTTAATTGAAGAGAACCCTTTGCTATGCCTTTAAGTTTTGTTTTAAAGGCAAGAAATTTACATCTCATGACGTCGTGTCTTCGTAAAAATACATAGATACATATATGCATATATATACCAGTCAAAACATGCGTGTTTGTATATACACATGATCAGTACAAAAGTTTAAACAGAAACCAGAAAAAATACTTATTTCGGCTTCAACTGACTGAATATACTCTCACCAGTAATTATTAAGTCAAAACAATCCAAAGATTAGATGTATATGTTTTACAAAAATGTCCTTCCAAAAAGAAATTTGAAAAAAGTAATAGTTTATATAACAACATAAACAATTGAACATTATTTATTGGTCAGAACCATTTTCTTTAATTAGGTTAAGTAACTCTAAAATAAAGCTAAGTTTTCACTGTTTTTAAAATTGTATTAATGTATATATTCAAGTTTTATGACTGTTTCCAAATAGTATAGTATTAAGCTTATATTGCACATTAAAATTTAACGTAAAATTTTGTAAAAATTTATACAAGTAGGGTATAAATAATATAGCACAAAACCAACAATGCTGACGAGTAAAGCAAGAAAAAGGCACAGCATGGCGGCAGTATTTTTAGTTTACTCTGCGAGGTACACTTGTAAACACGTTTGTGTGAAATTCTAAAAACAGAGAAAGAAAGAATTAGTGAGAGCGAACGAATTTTCGTATTTATTTATATACATATATGCGCATATTGAAAAAAAGAGTGAAAAAGTACATATAAAATTAAATAAATCACATTCTTGTCAAGAGTAGCGGTTTCAATTTACTTTTTAATGCATAAAGATACATCAAACAATTTAAAACAAAATAAAATCAACATTAAATTTAAATTAACAGTTACTTATAAATTTGTGATTAAAAACTAAAACAGATAAATTTTTTTCATACATAAAGCGTCAAGTTATTACTTTGAAGCTAAAGAATAATCAAAATAAAATTACTTCATATGATAATTGATTACATTAATTAAATTTTATTAATAAATAATAATAAAAACATTTGTATTAAAATATCGCGAGTTTTTATGTTCTAATCTGTTTTGTAATCAACAAAAATACTAAGTTTTAAGGTAAATTTGTTTATTAGCTATACGTTTATAAACTTTACATATTCACGTTCCTGTCTCTATTACCAAAAAAAACACGAAGTATGTTTATAAAATAATATTTGTGTTATATAACATATGTATATTTTAAAAACAAAAATCATTCTTTTTATGTTTGGTACATAGAAAATTTAATTTTTACATTTTACGACCAAAAATCTTAGATAGATTTCAGACTTAAAACTACTTAATTGAATAAAATATATTTTAAATGTAATATTATTATTCTTACCATTTCGCCTTTGAATTTAATGACTATTTTTAAATTCTGACTAATTCTTTTTATCAGGATAGATGGTGTCTTAACAATAATTTTCTCAATTTCTTGTTCTGTTAATTTTAACTATCCCAGATATGTTCTGTTGTAGTTAAATCTCATCACGATGGTGTTGTTGTCAAAATCACCTTTGTGTAAAAATCGATTTTAAAAGCAATATGTTGGGTGCATATGCAGTTAACAATTTTTTTTATTTAGATGCCGAATTGCTTTTAAAACAAAAAAGACTTGGTATTTACCTTCCTCGTAATCCAAAATAGAGAAATTATTTAAAAGTACAGTGATCGCTCGAAAACGTGACTATTCGATTTGGTGAACTACTCCAAAATGCATAACGCGTTTTTGTTCCCTATATTATCAATGACCTTTTTGATAAGAAATTTTTGTGAATTAAATTTAAATTTTATTAAATATAGTTGCTCTTGTAAACGTAGTATGTTTGCATTTATTTATTTAACAAACAAAATTAGGTACTTTAGATTGGTATTCGAAAACATCAAAACCGTATAATGTTTTGGTTTTAATTAGTCCAAATTTTCGAGTTTCCACTTTATCTGACTTTGTTAAATAATAACAGTGGTAGGTGTGTCAGAAGAACCATACTATCCTTAATTGTAAACAAATTTTATTTTTTATTTGGTTAATATTTTGTGGTATAATCTTTTTTCTTTATAACTTCATTACACCGCATGCAGTCGTCAATTAATGTCCCTTAATTTCTACTCCCCTTTTTTTTGATAATGTGTGTGTGAACCGTGAACGAGTCAATATTTAGATTAAGATCTTGCACAATTTATGTTGAAGTTTTATTTGATTCTTTGTTTCTCATGCTCATTTTTGTGTTAATTCACAACTTTTCTGCTCATCTTCCCGTATTTTAGCATTGACAATCATTGCTAATGAACATCCAAAAAATCCTCGAATATATTAAATCTAAAAATAAATTTGGAGGGATGGCGTAAAATAAATTAAATCTAATTGCACCACTTTAAAAATCAGTATGTGTCATTTCGCGGTAGTAAAAACCAAAAAACCAAAAAACCACAATTTGCTAAGCGCTGCGATTTGAAAAAAACTGCAGCTGGCAAACAGCATAAACATAGCTAATATCCAATATATACCTGAATATGGAAAATATCGGTTTACTGTAACATATAGCAGCCACAGGAACGAATCCGTCTGTCCGTATGAACGCACGGATCTCGGAAACAGTCAGGCCTACAACCACCAAATTTGTTTATTTTTTTCGATATTCAACCTATAACATAGAGCTGCCATAGGAACGATCAACCGAAAAACTACTTTTACTAACAAAACCCTTTTTTTCAAGATATCCTTACCATATTTGGATTTAATCATTCTAACGAATGTCCAATCACATATCTAAATATTATGTATATCAGTTTACTATATCATATAGCTGCCATAGGAACGATCGGCCGAAAAACACCATTTATTGAGAAAAATTTTTTTGTTTATTAAAATATCGTTACCAAATTTCGGATTTGATAATTTTAAGTAATATCCAATTATATTCCTGAATATGATAAATATCTGTTTACTATAACATATAGCTGCCATAGGAACGATAAGACGAAAAATGGCTTTTACTAAACAAAAAAATTTGTCTTTCTTGAGATATCCTTACATAATGAATACAAAATTTTGAAGCAACAAAAAAAATATACAGTTTTGGATTGGGAAAAGGTTTTCTATAGTCGGTACCGCCTGCGATATGTGTATGACACTAATATTGAAATGAAATATGCTTTAGAAGCTTTTCGAGATAGTAGTTTATAGCACAAAAACAAGCGAGCATTGCAAGTAACATATAAAATTACTAATATAAAAAAAAAATTTTAATAAATAAATTATTAAAATTCTTAAAGTTGTATGTTGTTATATCTAATATTATGGCCCTTTTAAAATTAAGTTGTTTTTGGAATCTTTTTAGTCCAGTCGATACATTTTTTAAACAAGCAGATTAAATAACAATAAAAGTTAATTTAAAAGTTTTTGAAATATAATAATAATAAAAAAAGTATTTATTTCAGTTGCTTTTTGTAAAAACATAAATTGGGCCAAGATTGTGATATACAATAAAAAAGTACTATTTTAAAAATGTATCAGTATGCATACACATATGGTACATACATACATACATGTATAAATATACATGTTTATTGCTTCGACTAACAAATAATAAACTTATGTACATTTTCTTTACTTTAGTGTTCACAAAAAAGTGATGTCTACTACGGAGAAAAAAGGCTTAAGTAAAATCCGAAGTAAGTATTGCGCAAATAGCATAAACACTGTATATTCAAAAACAAAACTTATTTCTCAATGTAATTGTTTTGAAAAAATAAAAGTGTAAAATTTTGTTGCGAAATATGTTTTTGCTTTAGTTGTTGACATCATACTTTCTATGAACGCGGGAATGTGATGACGCCAATGAAAAAGCCGAGCCCCTTTTTGCTTCTATTCATAGATTTCAATGAAACTGTATACATATGTATGTATGTCACACAAACACATAAATAATTCCATCAGTTTCAATAAAAGCAACAAAGATATCGTTTCACAAATAATTGAAAACAAATCAAATATTACTGAAATACCCTGAAGCATTTTTTTACGGTAATTGAATATATACCAGTTGGCGATGTGAAAACATGGTAGTTTAATCAGGTTTTTTTTTCAAGGCGATTTAAAAATTATTAGAAGTGTTTATAAATTTTATTATACAAATTTATATACTTCGCATGCTATTTATATTGAATTATGAGTAGCACTTTTTGAAGAAAATATGAAAAATACAGCTGAACTCATAATTTCCGGCTAAAGTATAGAAATTAATAATAAGAGATTTAAATCTTAATAAAAAGATAAGTAAATATTTAAAATAAAAAGCAAATACGACTTAAGTGTACTCGTTTTAAAATAAAATGCTTAAATCATAATAAATCCGCTATTTAAATCTACATATGTATGTGGCTGGAAACTTACTTCTTAAAAAAAATACTGTCAATACTCGGTTAACGAACGTTTCGAATAAGAAACAAATTTTTTCTTAAAAAAAATTTTCGGATAACGACCAACAAAAAAGGCAAATACCAAATTCTATCGAGATAAACAAAGATAGCTTCAAATAATAATAAAAGAACAAAACTAATTATAGTAATATGATTATGATTATGATATGATATATGATTATGAATAATACTTATGTAAGAATTGTTTCTTATGATAAGCTAAAATGAATCGATTGACAAATAATATTAAAAAAAATTTTAAAAGTTTTCATGTTGAGGATTACAATTTTTAATAAGTTCAAATAAAATTTGACAATTAGCTTTTGGTGTTTTAATTGTTAAAAAACATGTATCTCTTAATTTTGCCATGTATTTGGATTAGCTTTGCATTAATTAGCCTATATAAAGCTAATAATAAACTCATGTGTATAAGCGAGAGTTAAAGTTCAAGTCAAGTCTACAAAAGTCGGGTGCACACTGAATGATTATATAGCGAAACGCAGACTTTAATAGCGATAAGTAAACACAAATGTTATAAATAATAAATCCGAATATGGTTTGGCTGGCGACATTGTCTGGCCTTAGACAGTCATAATAAATATGAACCCGCTGGAATCACAATTTTTTTGTAGTAAAAACAAATATTTTAATTTTACTAGAAGTAAGATCTTATACATAACAGTCCATTCAAAAAATCCATAGAATGACATATAGATGGCGTTACTAGAATTTTTTCCATATTATTTTTATTTAGTACTAACCTTCAAAAAAAAAGCTGTTAAAATTTCATCATATTCTACTCACAAGTTTGTGAGTTATTATGCTAAGAGTGACAATACTTTTGTGATTTTCAAAACAATGGATCAAAAACAATTTCTTATTTTAATTTTACACTGCTTCTTGATGGGAAAAATACCGTTCAAGCAAAGAAATGGTTTGAAAAGTGTTATAAAGGACTCCGTTCCATCAGAAAAAAACAATAAAACGTTGGTTTGCTGACTTAAAACGTAGTTATCGTACATTGACCGAAAATTTGGAAATGAAAAAGCTGTGTGCAAGATGGGTGCATTTCAATCAAATGGTAAAACTACATGAATTGAACATCGAATTGTTTTCACATCCACCGTATTCGCCAGATTTGCTTCCAACGACTACTAGGTGTTCGCAGACCTAAAAAAAATGCTCACCGGTAAGAAATTTCGCTTGAATGAAGAGGTTATCCCTGAAACTGAGGCCTATTTTGAGGCAAATATAAATCGTTCTACAAAAGTGGTATCGAAAAGTTGGAAAATCGCTATACTCGCTGTATCGCCCTCGTTGAAATATAAAATCAAGTTTTGTCAAAATTTTCTTTTTTTCTTACTTATCGTACAGACTTATTGAATGACCTGTTATATGAATACTTATGTATGCATACAGTCGGACTCGACTTTAACGATTTGTTTTTAAATATACAGCGATTTTTTCAATCCTGCGGTCGAAAAGAATTTTTTTTTATTTTTAATTTATTTACTTATTAGTTCTTTTATATAGTTTATTTTTAATTCCGGTTGAAAATGCTTAAACGCGACACAGGCAAGCTAACTGCCAGCAGCCATAGGCAATTATGGCACAATTAGTGAAATTCAGTGCGCAAATAAAATTAATTAAATTAAATAAAACAAAAATTGTGTTTAATAACAATTGTTCTGCATGCGAAGATTAGTGGATCGTAAAAATTTCGTAAATCAGACAAAAAAAAGCAATTTTTCTATGTCGTCATACATAAAAAATGGCGGCGGTCTAAAGAGAACGCAACATAACAAAAGGGTGATTTTTTAAGCGTAATTTTTTTAAAAATCAAATAAAACATTCAAATTTGCTAATGCCAACAGCCCATAAACCACACCAAACTGTCGTTTTTTCGGGATGCATCGGTAATTCTTGTATGGCATGTGGCTGTTCATTACTCCAGATGCGACAGTTTTGCTTATTTAAGTATCCGTTGAGACAGGTCGATTATGACGACCATAATATGGTAGCAATCGGTGCACATTTTTCACAGAGCACGAATTTTGATAATAAATTTCAATAATTTGCAATCGTTGCTCGTTTGTGTCTTTCCATGATTAAATGGCAAAGTATACTGAAAACTTTTCACTTTGACAGATGACGTTTGGACACCATTACTAACCAGTGCTGCCAACCTGAAAAACTTAACTCTTAAAAAGTCACCCTATATAATGAGAGTGGTCCGATATCTGAAACACCATGGCGTCACCTTCTATTTATTACACCATGATTTGTGGTAATGTTTTTTGCATCTAATATCAAGGAAACGGGTATATAATGTAATTAAAATTTGTACAAGGCATCAATTAGAATTTGATAATTGCTTGTAATTTGTGTTTGTAGGTAACATTTTTGGCACAAGGTTGGCTTTCCAAAACAGACCACGGGGTCTTGTGTTATAGAGTTGTCCGCCTTTTGCATGGCCATTCCCTTTCATTCATTCACTTACCAACAGAGTGATGATATATGATTAGATTTTCTGTTTTTCTAAATGCCTGTCAATTTCTTATGACATTTCTCAATTCCTCAATGACATTATTAAATGATCCTTTGTTTTTATCCCGAAGGAAAAAACTGTACTCTTTTTTTTAATCTGTACCCAAAAATGGTAAAGAGTATATTAAAGTTGTGCAAATGTGCAACCACCAAATTTGGCACGAATACTCTGCCAATCCATAGGCATAACGGGTTTATTTTTTTTTCGATATGCGCCTTATAATATATAGCTGCCATAGGGAGATCGGCCGAAATCCCATATTTATTAACAAAAACCGCTTTGTTTTTAAGATATCTTTACCACATTATGGATTTAATAGTTTCAGCTAATGTCCAATCACATATCTAAATATTATATATATCTGTGTACTATATCATATAGCTTTCTTAGGAACGATCGGCCGAAAAACAACATTTACTGAGAAAAACTGTTCTGTTTATTAAGATATCGTTACCAAATTTTGTATTTAATGATTTTAAATAATATCCAATCATATTCCCGAATATGATAAATATCGATTTACTATAACATATAGTTGCCATAGGAACGATCGGCCGAAAAATTTCTTTTAAAAAAAATTTTTTTTTCTCTTGAGATATCCTTACATAATGAATACAAAATATTAAAGCAACAAAAAAATATATTCAGTTTTGAATTGGGTACAGGGTTTTCTATAGTCGGTTACGCCCGACTATTATAGCCGTGCCTTTCTAGTTTTCTTTTTTATACCCTGTACCAAAAACTGGTAAAGGGTATATTAAAGTTGTGCAAATGTAGGTAACGGGCAGAAGGAGGCGTGGCAGACCCCATAAAGTATATATATTCTTGATCAGCAGGCGAGTCGATCTAGCCATGTCCGTCTGTCTGTCTGTCCGTAACTCCGTATGAACGCACGGATCTCGGAAAGGTCAAAGACATAATGCCAAGCATTTTTATAAATATGTGTAGTTTTTTTTTTATTTACTTTTTTATTTTATTAATTCAGATTTAATTTAAAAATTTAGAACTTATATTATTTTTTTGATTAATATTGTTGGTGCTATTGCTCACAGATTTATTATCATGCCGCCAAGTATTGAATCTGCTGACTATGCTGGGATTTATGCTGAACTATGCCTTGCGTGTAAATCTTACAATCGCTATTGTGGATATGGTGAGTCCGAATGAGACAACCATAAGTACAACAAACAGCACAACAAGTACTACTCAAACATCAGAGAATGTTACCGATGTCTATGAAGAACGTTTTCCTTGGGATTCACATCAAACGAATTTTGTGTTAGGTAATGATTAATCACTAATATATGTTTAGATTATTTTTTATTCGGAAAAAGCAAAACAAACAAGGAACCTGAACCTGAAAAACTGGAAACAGCCGAGTCCGTCCGCTAAGCGCTCAAACAGTCCGACTTAACACCATGTTAAAATTTAACATGATTCTGTCTAATTAACAAGTGCCGGGTTTATTTTTATTCGTAAATTATTTATTTTTTCCTAAATCTTCCAGTTTTTTTCATTACTTAATATTCTTGAGAGTTGTATAATTACTAACAACAACAACAACATAGGCTGTTTTTTCTGGGGTTATATATTGACAGAACTCCCTGGAGGACGCTTGGCCGAGCTAATTGGTGGTCGACGCGTCTTTGGCCATTCTATGCTATGGGCAAGTTTGCTGACGTTGATAACCCCACTAGCAGCACACATAAACTATGTAGTGCTAATAGTTGTTCGTGTGGTCTTGGGATTTATGCTGGGTGCGTCCTGGCCTGCAATACATCCTGTCGCTGCGGTCTGGATACCGCCAATGGAACGCTCTAAATTTATGTCACATATGATGGGTATGATTATCTTTTAAATATCTCTTTGGTTCAATTAATTTTGTTTTTATTTTTACTTTAGCTTCATCACTTGGAGCTGCTATAACCATGCCAGTTTGTGGTTACCTAATCTCAGTTGCTGGATGGGCTAGTGTATTCTATATGACTGGTTGGTGTGAACAATTTTAAAACGTTAAAAAAGATTATTTATTTGTGCTGAATACAATATTTTAAAGGTCTAATAAGGTCGTTTAAGGAAATATTGGCATATTTTTAAGCTTCAAACATTTCAAAAATTACTTAATCCACACCTTTTTCTTTTACCAGGTGTCATAGGTCTGATCTGGTCCATATTTTGGTTTAGTTTAGTATATGAGACACCTGCTACACATCCACGCATTTCAACAAAAGAACGCCGCGAAATCGAGGAAGCGATAGGAACGTCAACTTCAAAAAAAAGAGCTAGCCATGTTCCATGGGGCCATCTTCTATGTTCTAAAGCCGTTTGGGCTATTATCATCACGCACGGTCTTTCGGTATTTGGATTTTTTACTGTGATAAACCAATTACCCACATTTATGTCGCAGATTCTGGGCTTCGACATCAAAAAGGTGTGTTTTAGTTGAATCATTTAAATTTATTTTGTTTAAGTTTTTGTTGCTAATTCTTTAAGAACGGACTCTTTTCATCTTTACCATATTTGGGGAAATACGTTATGGCAGTTAGCTCTTCTTGTTTGGCGGATCATCTGCGACAGAAAGGCACTTTCAGTACTACAGCTACCCGTAAAATATTTACTTGTTTTGGTAAGTATTTCTAATATTTATTTATTATCATTTTCCTTGCTCTTTAAAGATTTAATAAAACCAACTTTGCTTAAAACTTAAGCACTCATCTCACCTGGTTGTTTGATGATTGCTCAAGTCTTCTTAGGTCGTGATGCAACGTGGTCTGTCACAATTTTTACATTAGCATTATTTACGCACGGTGCAGTTACAGCTGGATATCTAGGAAATGGTTTAGATATTGCGCCTAATTTTAGCGGAACTATTTTTGGCCTGGCAAACACACTTTCATCATTTGGAGGATTTTTATCTTCGTCGATGGTCGGAGCTTTGATGTATGAGGATGTCTGTACACTTAATTTTTGGCTTTGCATATTTGTCATTAATTTTTTATAATTTCTTTACAGAAATCTTACCATCAGTGGCAAATAGTGTTCTGGGTACTCGCTATCACTTATATTTCTGGCGCTTTGGTGTACATGTTAATGGGAACAGGTGAATTGCAGTCCTGGAATAATCCGCCAGAACAAAAGAGGCTTTCTAATATCAGCACACAGGAGGAACTTCCTTTAAAAAACAATAAGATTCCCAACTAATTCATCAAATTAAAGTTAAAAATACATCGTTTGAAATTTATCGTCATATAGAGTATATATATATATATGTACATACTTTTTGTTAGAATAAATACAACTAGAAATCTTAAAAATCAGTATATACATTCGGCAAAATCTTCCAAAACAGACAAAATGACCGCGACCGTTCGGTGTCCGATTATAGGAAATTTTTCTGTATATATATCTTAGTATTAATTTGCGTAATTTGGAGACCGTTCTTCAAGGGAGGGCAAGGACATCAAGCGGAGCCTATGCTTATATGGCGGGAGAGGGCGGGTGTGGTCCCAAATTAGACCACGGAGGACGAACAGTAGAAACAGTTTCTGAACAGATTCCCTTAGGGAGTGTACTTCGTGTGATATGGAACACCAAACTCAAGAACAGTATTAAAGGACGGGACCGGTAACTGGAGAACTGTAGAGGGCTTTCGTTTAATAAATCCAAGGATACTTTTAGCTCGATGTGTGCTATCAGAATAATAAAAAAATTATGGGAAAAATTATTATCTTGGCAGAAAACATTGCTAATACAGTAGATTCTCACAAATTAGAATCCTCAGAAATTCGAATCTCTCAGAATTTAGAATTGAAGCTTGTAAAGCATTAAAGACTATAATTAGAGATTAGATAGATTAAATTCTAATTTCTGGGGTCATGTGATGTAATTGGAGTCAATCTTTATCTTTTGTTGCATATAGTTAAAAAATACAAGTTAAATCTATTGCACTGGATTATTTAGTTTCGTTTACTTATTTTTATTAAATAAAATATAGCAAAAAAAAAAGAAATCTAGTGTATTTTTTAAAGTAAGTTTTCTCCATTTTTCTATTTTTATTCGAATAAAAAAAGATCCAGAAATTAGAATACTTTAGAAATTAGAATTACCTCAAAAACCAAGTTGTTCTAATTTGTGAGAATCTACTGTATGTACATAATATTTACTATTAAGGAATTGCTTTTATATGGATTTCGTTATAAAATCTATAAAAAAGTCTCCTTCCCCAAAAAATTAGTTATGAATTTCCAGCCAGTAGTAGCCTGGTTTGTGCATTTAAACTTCTTTTGTATAAATCGCATCATTGGTAAAAAACAGTTCCAAAGGGATCTCAAACAACTCCGTATATGAAATTAATATTAGCATATATTTATTTTTGCAGATTTAATTTTCAAAATTCTCAAATTTTATTGGTAACATATTTTCAAAATGTCTAATTAAGCTCTTTTGCTAAACATAAAATAAGAATTGTATGAATTTAATGCTTATTGGCATATGCAGAAATTGAAAAATCTAATCGCAAAAATACTATAAAAACCATGAAAATAACGAAAATAAAGAATACGACGAGGAGTGGTTCAAGAAGCATTGTTCGCTTGGAGAAGGTATACTTAATTATTAAATCAGAGATATGGTTTTCGACCAAGTTTGATTTTGTAAAAGATACCACAGGTCGCCCAACCGTATCTAAATAAGTATGAATGACTCCATTCTTCAGTTTATTTACAGCGTATGGTGTCACCAACTCGATGTTTGAGGCTCCCTCAGGCAAGATCACTTTAACTGTAGCTTTTTCAATAACCATCTCATCGTAAATATGATCTATTAGGCGCATTTTCAACTGATAGTTTTTTCCAACATTGTACAGGTATTCGTAAGATGGTACATTGTATCCTAACGTATATTGCGTTTTCCAGCCTCCGAATAGAGGGAACCTGGGTCGAAGTTCAAGATCAACTGAATCTCGCAAAACATTCATATTGGATGTTGAAATGTTTCCATTTGTATCTCTATAATAGACCCCAGTGGCAGATGCGGGCAAAACAGTTTTGTAGGATTTCACTGCCGCTTGACCTGAGCGGCCATCTTTTTGGAAATCGTATCTGGAGAAAGATCCTTTCAGTTTAGCTCCAGTGTGCGTCATTTGAATATTTTCCTTCACAGCTATGTTTCCCCAGTGGGAAACTTCAATAAACCGTTCCAAAGAGTTAACGGTTAAAAATGGCGATTGATTTTCGTAATGGACAATTAGTGCCTGTGGATTCGATTCTGGAAAAAAAAAATTAAATAATTATTTTCATTTTCGAAAATAAAAACTAAAAATCTCAGTACCTTCAATGCTATTATAAGGACCAAGTGTAATCTTATTTGACGTCACAGAGTATGGTTTTATTTGTGTATGCGATATGATGTTTGAAGAACTTAATTTTATGCTAGTTTTCTGCAACTTTGTCTTGTACGGCGAATAGAGATACAAATCGCCGGAGTACTTTACAAATTGTTTATCATTCTGACTGATTTTTTCCGGATAAGGAACAATATTTTGAGATGAAATTGTTTCAACATTAATCTCTTGAACCGGAGATGGCGAATTAAATTCAAAGATGATTTGCTCTTCATTACGTAGTTGCACTCGCCGATATTTAAGTTCTTGATTTGATTCATCTTTCGCAGAAATGAAAGCCAAATTTTTTTCACGAATGGGGAATACGTACTCCTTTATAGGAGTGTCACCGGAATCTATTGCATTTATTTTAAATGTTGTCTTCACCAAATGGGAGGACAAATCTATGGCTCTTTCTACATTTTTATTTATAATCTCCCCATTTATCAAATAGACCAGTAATAATATTCTCAAAACAAAATTCGGTCCCAAAAAACACATTTTTTTCGATATTATCAGACACGTACTCTAAAGTTTTATATTTGATTATTTTGTCAAGATGAAAGAGCACTCTCAGTGTTTCACTATATGTCAGAATGAGAAAGAACGGTTTCGTGCTCTGCAAACTCTGTTACAGTGGTGAACAACGTAAAATCTCTCATCGAAGTCCATGGACAGTATGGTTCGGTGACAGCCCTTATATGTCATTTTATTTTATTTCCCGTTCAACGTGTACTAGCATTGAGCACCACTCACACCGACACTATATTAGTGATAAACCACTTACATTTTGCCCCATGATGGGACGGCCGTTCCGTTGCGTTGTTTACCATTGCTACAGTGAATGGAGTTCACAGAGCACGAATCTAACTACAGGTTAATTTAACTGAAAGAATTTTACTTATTACTATTATAAAAAAACACTACCAAAAACAACTGCTCAGCAATTTTGCTTCAGCTTAACAAAGCTTATTTTTGTATTGTTCACTACTAGCAGTAGTGTTATTGAAAGGGGTGTAGAGTTTGCACAGCATAAAACTATTGTTTCTCACTTACACACAATGCGTGGTTAGTGCTTCTCTCTTCTGACAACGTCTATTTGGCCTGTCGTAAGTTATTATGTTGTCATCATCAATTAATTCAACTACATAAAACAATAAAAATAAAAAATGATTCGAACACACGCACATAACATAATGTACATAAATTACTACTACTTTAAGTAAATTGAAAGCTTCAATAAGCGGACTCTGCGAACCAAATTTACAGCTAATTCTGCAATATTTATAATTTTATTTGGTCAGTTTTTGAAATATAATATTTACTTGAATAATAGATAATGAAAGCAGAAAAATTAAAGAGGAACTTTTGGCATTCAACCGAAATTGATTGCATGCTAAATTTAATTAAAGAAGTGAAATCACAGGAAGCATCTATAATGACAACACACTGCACATTTACACAAATCGCAAACAAAATGAAGAAACGCGGATTCCCTGACAAATCGGCGACACAAATAAGGAGAAAGTGGTTTCAAATGAAATCGGCATATTTATGCTATAAAAAAGGAAACGTTGACCGCTTAATGCTTATTCCTGAAAAGTTCCGTCGAGTAATTGCACAACTGGTAGGATCCGGTTCAGCACCTGACAGCACATTCTTCGGCAGACCTTCTCTTTCCTCAACACAAAAAAAAATGAAATACAAATCGGTAATATAGTTTTTGTGACTTTATTTTTATTGAACTAATTTCTATTACTAATTTGGTATATTTGCAGACCGCGAACTTTATGGAAAAGTTTATATCTCAGATGAAACTTAATAATTCAAAACTCAACAAAGATTTTACAAAAATGCAAGGCGCACTAGTCCAGTACGAACAAAAATGTCAATCGATTCGGGATTATAACTTTACAAAATTTCTAAATCTTCGGTTACATGTACACATAAAACAATAGATTTCTTCTAAAATAAAATGTATTAGACATGTTTGTATCTGCGGCAATTGTGGCTAGTAGGGCTGGACGAAACATCGATGTAATATCGATATATCGATGATTCTAAATTTTTTTCGATTATCGATATTTTTTACTAATTTCACATCACTGAGAAAAGAACGCGGAAAAAGCTGGGTAAGTAGAAAGTATAAATGCAAGCTTAACAAATAAAAAATATTAATTTTTTAAAAGGATATTCGAATTCGAATGGCAAAGGTAATTATAATCTTGTTGTTGCAGTCTTTTTTGTGTGGCTCTATATTTTCATCATTGTATATATGTTTTTGAATGTAGATTGCAATAATGCGAACTCTAATAGAACAATAATAACTCTAACAATTATTGCCTTCGTCCATACACGGCTCGCGCGTTGATTTGCGAGACACCGACAAAGGCTCTGCCATCTACCTAGGAGGCTGTAACGCGCAGCGAGCATCAACACTCTCGTTGTCTTCGCGGGGCTCGTCTGCCGCTTCTGCGCCGCCATCACCATCGCATACGCCTCCAGTTAGTCCGCGGCATGACATTAAGCGGTTTGCATTAATATTTTAATATTAATTACTGGCAGAATTTTTACTATCAAAATGATTTTAGCTCGAGGAGCGTCATTAAGAAGCCGAGATGAGAGCTCTTCTTGTTCTACTTTATTGTTGGTACACGAATTTTTTTTCCCCGATTGCCAAAACATTTCTTTGGCAACAGATCTGCATTTAAAAAGGCTGGACTGTTGAAATGTGGCACTCAAGGAGGAAATCGTTGAAAGCTATTTACGTAATGCTAACCCATGAGTCTTCATAACTAAATACATTTCAAAAATTGGAAAACGCTCTCTAAGCGCATACATTTTACTTGCGCTCAATGGCATTAACTTGGCCTAAGTTGCGTCTGAGTACTGTGCGCAGTTTCGGCATCAGCACACCTTTATAGAGTTAGGCAGTCAAGAAATCCCTAGTAAGCGGGCAAAATATGGAATTTCAAGGCCCAGTCTGGAACTTTTTTAATAAGTCCACGGATGGCAAGTCTATAGTAGACTTAAAAATATGGTAAAAAATGTCAAACAAGTGGAAATACAACCAATTTGTCTACTCTGAAGTGCATGCATCCTACTTTGACAATAAACTTCCGAAGGCCTCAGGATCTGTTTTGTTTTGTTTTCTGTGGCGCAAGCAAGTGCACTTCAAAACAGAATATCTAAATACGAAGCGACCGAAATCTGATGTTATATGCTCAATATAACTATATCTTCGATTGTTAAACAATTGTATATCACCAAGCGCTGTTCCACATAATAAGAAAAGAAGTTCCTCAAAGAGTTTTGTTTGGCTGCATTGCTTAGAATTTCTGTCCAGCAACAACAATTGTAGCATTTATTGTGAGTGAGGGTGAGAAAGAATGACTTCGTGCTCTGCAAACCCTATTCCTCATCAACAACACTGAATCAGTGGTGAGCAACGTAAAATCCGGGTCCGAGGGTCCCATCCAGCATAGTCCCCGTTGATGTTAATCGGAGACGGGACCCAGTTTTGCGACGTGGCAGCCCTAATAGTTTCAACGCTGTGAGTAAATTGCTTCACTTCACTTCTATAAGGTGCGGTGATTTTATCTGCCAAAGGGATTCTGGGACTCTGGTCTAGAACATTTCTAGTGGTAGTGGTGGTGTGTTCAGAGAAAGCGATTGTGTTTTGTGGCACCCATGGTGTAATGAATAGAAGGTGATGCCAATTGGGTCTTTTTCTCTCTCTCTCGGAATCGGACCACTCATTAGAACGCCGTCATTTTGTGTTTGTGACGTCATACGAATTCAAACTTTTATTGATATAATTTTATTATAAAATTAGCAAGTTATTATAGTAAGTCGTATGTATAGCAAAGCCATAGAAGGGCTTAGCACAAGCTGTCATATTTGCATCACTGAAAACCACTTCACTGCTGCCAACTTTCTAAATTAATGTTTTGCTCTTTAAGAGCTGAGACAAATGGATATTTAAAGAATAAATATACAGTGCAAGTTCGGTATTCGCGACGGCTTAATTTTTAACATTGCAGGTTCTATAATCGCGACAGTTTACGATAAACGGGGTTCAATTGTAGCGACTTTTGTTTTTTTTTTTTTTGAAACAAAAAGGGAAATCCCCGTCTTTTGGTATACTAACATTTTTGGTTGATTTTGACCTTCAATTTTGTCAGTTTATTCGTATCATTTGTTGAGTAAATACATCTCTTAATATGGGAAAAGTTTAACGTATTTTAAAGCCAACTATTTCTCAAAAATTGGAGATTTAAAAAAAAAATTTGAAGTGGAGATTCCATAAATTCAATTTGCGTGAATTTGTGATTCATGCATGTTGCATCATGAATAAAACAAAATTAAAGTAGTGGGAGATGCTATAACATCGATAAACATATGCATACAATGGGCTTTGAAAAATGATAAGCCGACAACAGCACTGTATGAACCAAGTGATTCAGCCGCTATTTTAAAAAATAATTTGCCAAAAAAGCAAAATCTGCAATTTCTTTAAAAACGTTTAAAATGTAAATATATCAATAAAAACAATTATAATTTCATAAAATCGCATAAAATTTTACAATATCATTTTGGGTTCTGTTATCGTGAAAATTCAGTTTTCGCGACTGGCCTGGTTTTTAATTAGTCGCGAAAATCGAGCTTGCACTGTACAGACTTTCCAAACGATCATGTCTGAAATTCGGAAAAGTATTTTTTGAACAGTAATTTGTACGAAACTGACTTGCTGATCAAAAGAATAACTTAACATTTAAAAATTCAAAATAATTTCAAAGGCACTTTTTTTTGGTCGTTTATGAATATATATACATACATTTTACGCTTTTAAAGCAATGATAAATGCACTACACAAACTCAAATTCTCATAAATGTTTTGTATAGCTTTTTACAAAGACTCTGAACCAAACCAAAAATATAACTGCAAAAATACAACAATAAAAGGATATTGTCTGTCAACCGTCCAAATGCATTTTGATATGCATGGATAATTGTTACAGCTTTGAGTCCACTCCTCCGGCGGTTAGTCAATTAGATTCACAGACTGCCATTGCTTCGCTTTTCTCCTCGAGTAGTTCTTTGGCGGTAATTTCCATTTTCGATTTAGCGAATTCGTCAATTGGCAAATTCTGAACGATTTTCCACTGTTTCTTGTTAATTTCGACGGGGAATGAATAGACGACTCCCGGGGGAGTGTCGTAACTACCGTCAGAGATAACGCCCATAGAAACGTATTTGTTAGCTGATGTGCCGTTCCACCAATCGTGCATATGGTCACATGCTGCCTTAGCTGCTGACATAGCAGACGACATCTTACGCGCTTGAATCACTGCCGCGCCACGTTTTTGAACTATATCAACGAACGAACCTTGCAGGAAATTTCTATCGTTAATAACATCCACTACGCGTCTAGTTTCGCCGTTAACTTCTACAGAACCATGGATAGCGTCAGGGTACTGGGTTGAGGAGTGATTACCCCAAATAAATATATTGTCTACAGATGAGATTGGTACACCAATTTTTTGTGCAATTTGCGCAGTGGCGCGATTCTGATCCAGACGAGTCATTGCAGTAAAATTTTCGCGTGGAATAGAAGGAGCATAGTGAGAGCATACTAAAGCATTAGTATTTGCAGGATTACCCACTACCAGGACTTTAATATCCTTTTTCGCAAACTGGTCAATAGCCTTGCCTTGTGCCTTAAATATTTTCACATTTGCCGATAATAAGTCCTTCCTTTCCATGCCTTCTTTTCGAGGCATAGCTCCTACGAGGAACGCCGCAGATACATCCTTGAATCCAATTTCTGGATCTGTTGTGGGAACTACTTTACGCAACAATGGTAACGCACAGTCTGCCAATTCCATGACAACTCCTTCGAGGACGCCGGCCATTGGTGGTATGTCTAATAAATGCAAAATAAGTGGTTGGTCTTTTCCAAATACTTCTCCACGCGCAATCATGTAAAGCAAAGAATAAGCGATTTGTCCTGCAGCTCCAGTAACAACAATTCGAATTGGTTCAGCCTGCATTAAAAAAAAATTGTATTTAAAAAGTAAAAATATAATTTTTAAATCACTTAATAAAAGCCTCATCAGATTGATGATCCATTAGAAAATTATAAAAATCAAACATTAATGCGCTTAAAGCGAATGTAGCAAGCTTTTGGGCATATTCCAAGACATATAAATATGTATGTACAATCATATGTAAGGCATTTTTGACTTGACTGATCATTAAAGATATAAATCATTTTGACTAGATTCTTGAAATACAATTTTTGTTATATAATCAACACACGGCCAATTCCTAAGCATTACGTAAAATTTTTTTTTGAAAACATTGTGCTCCTAAACATTGTTTTGTTGTGGCACAGATAATATATGAATTTATATAAATATGTAGTATATACATACATAGTATGTGTAGATATCAATCAACTGAACAGATATAAAAATTAACGTACACATATATACATACATTTGTACATATTAAATAATCCTTTCTTTTTTAAATGTATACATGAAATTAGTTTTAAAATTTCCGGATATTTCCAAATATAGTTTTATGTAACGTAACACATAAAATTGCAAAGCTGTGCTATAATAAGGTCAAATGAAAGTTATTTTTTCTTAGACAAAAGACAAAAGGCTGTAAACAAACTTCTTAATTCGTATATGACGATATAAAATTAAAAGTATGTTGACAAACGGTTCTAACATTATATCTAAATAAAAACTTACCATTTTATAATTTAATTTCTTCGGTTTAAACTCCAAACTTAACTGCTTACTTATCGCCTCAAGACTTTAATATTCAAAGATTACACCTGCAACGAATAGAATGAAACATCAAAAACATTTAAGGTCGAACTATTTCAGTTTTCATGTGGAACATTCCAGTCCAGTCCACTGTCAACAATATTTGTGATACTGCGTTGCGGTGTGCTTATGCAAAGTTACTTTAAAAATGTTATGCCCGACTGCTGATTGCCATCAATTTGAAGGATTTTATATTCTTTTGTAGAAATAATAGTTAAAACTGGAGAAATTTTGGCAATTTTCATAATATAGACTAGACAGATTGTCAACGCTTTAAACTGTGATGCCATAAATGCCGTATTTGACGTATCGTTATTAACTACACATTGGTAACAGCATTTCCATTATTATAAATTATTCAAAAAATCAACATCACTAACTAAAACCTAAGTATGTACTTAATTTACCGATTTATCAATCCGCTCACCTCATTAAAATAAAATTTCGTCAATTCGAATTGGGACGATTGATTGATAATCTCCGTCATTTCATCTTAATAATACAAAAATAGTGGTTTTCGCCAATACCGCCAGACAGATAAACGCAAAACACACAACCCTGGAAACGCAATAGTTATTTTATTCTCAGTACATTTTCATTCGTGGTCCGTCTAAATCAACTAATTCAGAAGAATGAGTGAAATTTGACGAGGTGACAACATCGGTCGCTTTGTATATATCAGTAAATAGAAGTGAAATGAAACTAGTTATCAGCACGTTTTCCCCCAATTAGCAAATAAATAATAAATTAAATATTGCATATTTAGATATTCAGCTCTAATCATCCAGACGACCAAACCAAAAAAAAAAAATGGTTTACATTTCGCTGACAAAAGTTAAAGAAACTATGAAAAAATTGTTCTGACGACCAGTTTTTAAAGCTCAACGTACCTAAAATTGTGAAATCCTTGATGACTATAAAAAAAACAATCCTGTCTTTAAGACAAGTAATTATGGAAATATGTTAGTCTTTGCCAATACTATTAATACTTTTTTGCTGACGGAATAAAAAATTTGCCGGCAGTTGACTAAAGTGAGCTTAACCAGAATTAAAAAGAAAACTGCATTATATTGTGACAACCAACGGTATTACATAAAATAACAAAATAAAAGGGCATCATGCAGCTGTCATGTTCTATTCAATGTGAAATATTGGCAATATTATGCATGGGACTAGCATTGCGATCAATTGTTTCTTTGTACTCTTACTCTGGAGCAGGCAAGTCACCACTTTTTGGCGACTATGAGGCACAGCGTCATTGGCAAGAAGTGACAGTAAATCTGAACTCCCAGCAATGGTATCAAAATGGAACTACAAATAACTTACTGTATTGGGGACTTGATTATCCACCATTGACAGCATATCACAGTTATGTTTTGGGCCTTGTTGCAAAAGCTATAAATCCTAAATTTATCGAATTGGGGACCAGTCAAGGACATGAGTCACCGGAACACAAAAGCTTTATGAGATTTTCTGCACTTTTAGCAGATTTGCTTGTATATATTCCTGGAGTGACTTGTTTGTGCCTATCAATGAAACGATTATTAGGTGAAAAAAATCCGTGCCTAGCAATGATTGTTTTATATATGCTATATCCTGGTCAGATTCTCATTGATAATGGTCATTTTCAATATAATAATATTTCACTGGGACTGGCTGCATTTGCCATAGCTGCATTATTAAATGACAGGCATTGTGTGTCCGCCTTATGCTTTTGCATGGCTTTAAATTACAAGCAGATGGAGCTATATCACTCGTTACCATTTTTTTTCTATCTGCTCGCAAGTTGCGAATCTTGTGGAAGGTTTGATATATCCTTTACATTAAGAACTATAAAAGTATATAAATATTTTCAAAATTTAAGATTTCAAATGATAAAGTTGGTTAAACTGGCTGTAGTCGTGATGGCCACTTTTCTCATCATTTGGTTGCCTTGGGTATCAAGCTTGGAGGATCTTATGAGTGTTATTCGAAGATTATTTCCTTTCGGACGTGGTGTTTTTGAAGACAAAGTCTCAAATGTTTGGTGTGCTCTTGATGTCATTTATAAGCTAAGGTGGGTTAACATACGACACACAAGCCTACAATAAAATTTAATTGTTTTAAGGCATCACTTAACAAATGAAAACATGGCTTCTTTGTGCCTAGCTGTTACTGCGTCACTTGTACTACCGATCAACATATACTTATTTGTAAAACGAAACAAAACAAATTTCCTTTTTGCTCTTTTCAATACAGCAATAACTTTTTTTTTGTTTTCTTTTCAAGTAAGTTTTGAAAATGGCTAAACAGCAGATAACTCAATTTTAATTTTCCAAATTTCTTTTTAGGTGCATGAAAAATCGATACTTTTAGTAATACTTCCAGCTTGCTTACTACTGTATTGGATTCCTGTAGAAGTTGTTTGGTTGTCGGAGATATCGACATTTAGTATGCTTCCTCTTTTAGCCAAAGATAATTTGTCTCTTCCATTTGTTTTTCTTATGGTAATATTCCATTTGAGTTTAAAGTGCATATACCTTAATCATATTGCAAAGAACACGTCCATTAAAAAACACAAACTGAGTCAAATTAATATTAACAATATAGCTTTAATAATGGTTAGTCTAACAGTAGTTGCACTAGTCCTTCCACCACCAAAAAAATATCCATATTTGTGGCCTTTGATTATTTCAGTTTTTTCTTGTGGACAATTTTTAATAATTTTTTTACTTGGTATCCGTAAACAATTGTTAAACAATACCGAAAAATAAATTATGCTTAAAAAAAAAACTACATTTTTTCAGATGTACATCTATACTTCTATACTAATTATATAATATTTAACACTAAAATCTTGTAACGCTTTCAAACAAAATATACTGAACCGATTTTGAGTTTTGTTTTTAAATCGCACTTATGATTAACTACTGAGTGGCATACTTGTTAAGTTTTTTTAAATTAAATAAGTTTTTTTTTGTATTAAGTTCTTTCCTACGTTTATTGTTTATATTTTGTTGTCGAAAGAATAGCCGAACTATGCTCACAAGCAGAGTTTCGTCACTGCTTATAAATATTTTGTTTTTTTTTTTTTTTTTTTGTAGTATAATATAAATTGTTTTATCAGATTCTAATTAATTGCGATATTTAAAGGAATTTCTAATTGGATAAAGAAAAAGCATGAGCTCTTTTTTTTCTCATGCTTTGACAGATGAAGATGGTAACACAAGCTGAACGGAAAGCCGGGATTGTTGATACTTATATATACATAAATAATATTACGAATATGTACTTGTGATCCAAAAGTCCAATAAAGGGTTTAGTTAAAACTGTTGAAGTTATACATTTTTAATGCGTAATGTTGTGCAATAAAAAAAAGGACTTTATACAATGTTAGGTTTTCCAAGTCTGTAATTATTATTGAAACTATCCATTTTTTGCTTTTGCTAATAACAATGTCTAATGTGGTAACAGGTATCTAACAAGGTACAGTAAATTCATTAAATTGCTGAAATATGCTGTGAGCGACTATCTGTATATCTTGTAGATGAACAAACAGGTTTATGAACGACAAAATGAAATACTACTAGATCACCAAATTTGCCCAAAAAACAGGACTCATTCCAATATTAAATCAACAACAATTTGTTATTGTGACCACCACCAACATACTAAGTTTTCCAAATTGGTTCTTATTAAAAATGTATCATACTTTAAAGTATCGTGAAGTGATGTAAGTTTATTTGGGAGAAATTTAAAATTTGGAACATAATGAATGAAACACCCTTGTTATTCGTTATTTAGTGTCATTTAGTTTCAGTTAAAGGAGAAATTTGCAGACATCACTTTGTGTCGTCTCAACATCTTTTCTTTTTTCAAAAACTTTCACTTGAAAAGTGTGGGCGACTCAAAAAGAGCACATTATGGTTGAAATACAAGCGCGTCTTAAACGTTGCGTAATTTTTCGACTTGCGTCTTAAAACTTATTGATTTTGTTATGGATGTTATTGTCACAGACGAATCATGTGAAGATTCTGCAAAAAGTGTGTAAAAATGGATGCGCAAAGTAGAAATTAAAATAAGCTGTTTTACTGTTAGAAGCGCAAAAACAATATACTGATAAGATGCAATTGTATTCAATAACACAAATTAAAATAACTAAATAAATTTGATTTATCTTAGAAAAATTTGTGTTGGCTATTTACGTTGGTCACCACTGCTTCAGTGTGTTGTTAATAATGGTTTGCAGAACACGAAGCCATTCTTTCTCACTCTCACACACTATGAGTGCTACCACATCAAATAGTATGAATGGGGATATGACTACGTGCTTGTTTTGCATTTACTTTTATTCTCACTAAATTAACATGCATTACAAGAAGGATACTGGGGACAAGGAATGCAATTGCGCATCTGGATCATAGTGCTGAAAAGGCTGAAAACAAAATATATTTATACTTTTTGAGTTATGTTATTGAAATTCCATGATGGAAGACGATTATATATACGTAGATCGTAGAAAATTTACTGTGGAATGGAAGACAAAACCGTCGCCAACAACAGAAGTTAATGGCACTCTGTTGCCGTATGTGCTCATTGGCGACAAAGGGTAATTACTTCTTGATTTATACTTTATTTACTACGGCTTTGACACGATGCTAAAATGTCAAAATCAAAGTACCGCGGATAAATAATAAACACGAAGTCTAATAATACATAAAAGTAACTTATATAAGTATGTAAATACAATTTCTTAAGAAAAATATTTTGAGATTACTTAAAACTCAGCCAAAAAAGTTAATTATCCCAAATTATGATATCGAGTACTCTTTTTTTAAAATTCCGGAATCTTCGAGAAATTGGTTAAAGCCTTCATCGTTAAGATTTTCACTCCATTGCTTGTACTGTTAAGAAAAGAAGAAAATTAAAAAATTGGTTTTCGACGTCAAGTGCAAACATTAACCAACTCGATCCAGTTCAGTTCGCAATGCTAATACTGCCTTTTCGCGATCTACAACCAGTTCTTCAAGATACTGATATCGAAGTTTTTTCCGAGCACGACACTCTCTTGCACTTTGTCTGCTGCGTTCTACAATTTCAAATGAGAAAAAAAAAATATAAAGTAACGTTTTGCAATATTGTACGTTTTTTTAAATGATATATTAGAATAAAGTAAGTCTTTTTTATTGAAATATTACTTGTTTTCTTCATTTAAAATTGAAAAATTTGTAACTTAAAACCATATTTATTTTGTTTTTTTTTTTAACCATTGAAATTCTGTTTTCGACGACAAGTTATCTTATTAGCATTGTATACAAACGTAAGTTATCAGCAAAATTGAAAATAAGGACTTATACTAAATATACCTTGAAATTAGCTTTTTGAAAAAAATACAGTAGCTATAGATATTTATTTTTTAAATTCAAATAATTACTGAATATTAGAAAATTTTTAAATTAAGTTAAATTATTTATGAAATGGCATCAATTATATTTTTAGAAACAATCAATATACCACATTAATTTTTATTGCTTGTTTTTTCCATACCGGCTAAATTGCAAAAATGTTGCAGTATTTTCGCGTTTGCAGTTTGCTTCATAAGCGATATCTTGAACATATATCTGTATTAGCTTTCAAGATTTCTAAGAGCAATACTTTTGAACGTCATTATTTATTATAAGGAAATATGTAAATAAAAAGACAACATAAATATGAACAAACATACAACTATCTTTAAGGGTTCTGTTAGAAGAGAGCTAGTAGACGCATGTATATAATATACACTATGAGCGATAAGAAACCTCTTAGTCATGACATCTAATATCTATACTTTCAAAGATGTATTCACCTCAATTCGAAATGATTTTGTTTGTATAACAATCCGCAAAAGTTTGTAGTCCAAGCGAATTTTTAATTACATACCTAATTTGGCTTTAATGTCTATTTTCTCAGTGGAAACTTTTCTTCCAGGCTTACGACCTCTTCGACCGCCTTCCTTTCTTTCCTAATTAAGAAACAAGAAATTATGCGAATTAGCAACGCCAAGCGTTGACAGAAAATCAATTTCTATTTCTTATTTATAAACTTACCAATAAATTTGGTTCCTCAAAAATCACGACTTGCATTTTTTCACAATCCATTTGCTTGACGCGCAATTTGATAATCTTTATTACTTCGCTTTGAAGAATGTTTCACCTGATAAATTGCGTATTACAATTCGTAGTTAACAATAACAGAATAGATTCAATTGTGTGTTCAAGTCAGAAGAGAAGAACTAGCTTTTTCCAACTAGTGCATGAGTGAGAGGAACAGTTTCCAAGCTCTGCAAACTCTACTCCTCATTTTGGTTCAGAACGGTCCGTTCTGGGATGCATGACTGATGTTGCCTTCAATAACAAATTGCACTCAAATGTAAAATTCCAATTGATCCCTTCCGGTCACCTTAGAAATTTCACATTTTTTGGATATGAGAGAGTATAGCGTGTAAAATGTCAGGTTTTTTTGTCAGCCATGGTACAATACCATGATTCAATAATTTACAAGGTAGTAGAGGTGTCAAACTATCGATGGTACTATCGATAGTATCGATAGTTTTAATTTTCAAACACTATCGATGGTTTTAAAATACTATCGATAGTCGCTTTGTAATGTAACATTGTGAACTTCATCACTAAAATTTCTATGGAACATTCGATGCGCAGGTAATTTCCCCTCCGAAAATTCTATTTGTTAAAATAGTTAAATTTTGTTCAATTTTACATTTTTTCGGTGGTGGTGCTGATTAAGCAGGTAGTGCTAATTGTGCGGGTGGTGCATGTAGTGCTGAAGGCGTATTGTTAGTATAGTTTTCGAGATGGCTGACGGTAAGAAAATTTGATAGGTGATACACCACAGTTGTGTAAACGCATAATGAGTCCATATTACATATAATTAATATTATTGCAGATTCCATTAAAGATTTTTTTTTTCATTTCTTCTTTGACGATACTATCGCGATAATATCGATAGTTTTTTTAAAAATATCGAAAACTATCGATGGTGTGACCATCGATAGTTTGACACCTCTAGTGCATGACTTAATTGTGTACTACAGCACACGCTGACTATTGCTTTGCTAAACTGCTAATTCAAGCGATGACATGTCGTAATTAAATCGATTTCAACGGGTTTTTACGACAAAGATTGTAAAAAAGCATAATCTTATTCGTTTTTATGGATGTTTTCTAGCAAATGATAAAGACATGGAATCAATTCGTTTCACTCTTCATACTGCCTCTCTCACTCACTCTCAATTTACTGCTGGCCAGCTGACAAGGAAAAAAATTTTAAAGTTTATGGTAATCAAATCTTTCATAATTTTACATGGGAACATCTTTAATGCGATTTTCTACAAGTTGCAACATCTAACCAATCACAATGGAACCGGGTGGATCAAACGAAAGCAATCGGGATGAGCTTATAATGCAACAGCAACGAGATATTGAAAAAGAAGTGCTTATTATATGTTTTTTTTTGCGGGTGGAATACGCTAAACTATTATTTCTTACAGATAAGTGATTCGACGCCCTTGGTTAGTGATCAACTTCCGATTACAAGTCTAACAACCGAATATATGGGAGATGACATCTTCATTGCAAAGATCCAAGACCTCTCGAGAAAATACAAATTTATGAGACGTACTCGCCCTGATGGCAATTGTTTTTTTAGAGCATTCGCTTATTCGTACTTGGAGTACTTAATCTCCAATAACATAGCATATCAAGAATTCCGGAATTTAGCACAAGATTCCAAGGACAAACTGGTGCAATTGGGATTTCCAAGGTTCACACTCGAGGACTTCCATGAGACAGTAAGACATCGAAATAAACTTATATTTTATTTTGCAATCAGTAGTGTTTGGTTTTAGTTTAAAACTTTATAAAGAAGGATAGGACCGAGATAGACTAGTAGTACCGTGTCGGTCTTTCTATATTTCGAATGTAGCTAACAACTGCAGCACTGCCAATTATGATTTTTTGAATTGAAGGATTCGGGCGTTGAGTGAACATTAAAAGCATTTTTAAGTCAATATTTATCGCTACTCAGTTTTTATCAAAAAAAAAAAAGAGTATATTAGTAGTAGTATCTGAGATATTACTTTTATTTTTGTTATTGCATAATCGGCTATAAACAGAAGACAATCCTCACATAATTAATATTGTGTGTAAGAAATATTTAATATGTAATTAAAATCTTCAAATGTACACTTTAAATGTGCTATATTTAATTTGGTTTTTCTTTTTTTTAATATTTCAGTTTATGGAAGTGGTTAAACTAGTTAATCCTGAGAAATCTGATGGTGCGAACGTAACTAAAAGGGATTTACATAAAATATTTAATGAGCAAGGCTACTCAGACTATGTAGTTGTCTATTTGCGATTATTAACTTCTGGAAAACTTCAAGAAGATGCAGATTTTTATCAAAATTTTATTGAAGGTGATTATACTATTGAAGAATTTAGGCATCAGGAAGTAGAGCCTATGTACAAAGAGTCTGATCATATTCACATTATTGCTTTGTGCACTGCTTTAAATGTTGGTGTTCGTGTCGAATACTTGGACCGTGGCGAAGGAGGAGCTGTAAAAGCTCATGATTTTCCTGAGAGCGTAGAACCTAAAGTTTATCTTATTTACAGGCCAGGTCATTATGACATTCTTTATCCTAATTAGCTATTTTCAATAATTCGAAATATATTTTTAACTTGATCATCTAATTTTGAATTTACAATGTATGCTCATAAAATTATTATATATAAATTTTACGTGGGATTGTTTTTCTTAGGAATAACTGTTTCATTTTTTTTACGAGTGGACGAATCCTGTGCCGTTAGGAACACAGCGAGATGGGGGAAAGTTGCACACGTGAAGGTCTTCCCTTTGTTTTCAATCCATTCGTTGATTACTGTTTTCGACCGGAAGTCCCGAAGGGCGATGGTTGAATTTGTGTAAATTGTTACCAACACAAAGTTTTGTGCACACGGTTGCATTTAATTCATTCAGGAGCAATCCCGACCTCAATTTACTAGGCCGGCAAGTCAGCTTCCTGAGAACAAAATGCAATTTTACATGCTGGCAATACCGTATGGTATATAAAGTGGCGATTGTGGCATTAACACTTCTTCTTCTTCTTACTTGTACATAAAGTGCCACTCCACAGTTGCTGGCAATTTACGTAAATCTATTGCTGCGAAATCCACTGGATTGGATCGGAAATATTCCGCATGTCGAGGTAGACATATTAGATGCCATTAAGCGCTATGCAATCTTTAGGGTCTCTGCCGGCGGCCACGATGTCATACTGCAAGTGACATTTCCTACTAAATCTGCTACTTTTGAATATGCGGACGATTTGAATTTGCCAAAAGAACAAAGAAATTTAATGATCCATAATGGATCATTCGCCATGGATGTGAAGTGTAAGATTAGTACTAACACGTACTATGCGTCAAAGTGAGAAATATTGATTTCGTACTTTGCAAAACCTGCTAGTTTTGCACTATCGATGGTTTGTTGTGACAGACTTTTGATAGCATTCATATTAATTTTTTATTTATGTTTTATTCTGTTATATTTGGAAGTTGTGGGTGAAGTTTAAAATTTGGACAAATTCTAACCTAAAATTACAAAATATAATGCATTTGATGTTTATGACTTATTCTTTTCATATATAAACTTATTTTTATGTCAACATTTCTTTACAATAAATAAGAAAGCGTTCTATCAATAGTTAGTTAACAAACTATCGATCAATGGTCGTGACTATCGATAATTGTCGAACTCTAATGTAAAGAATATTCTTGTATCATGGTATGATGACACATAACTGTAAAACCTTGGCGCTACCTCTTTTTCTTACACCCATGGTACAATACTACCAGTGCCAAACTTTTACTGTTATGTGCCGCTCTCATTAGAGCGAGGGTTTTATTGCAGGTGACGTCATCAGCAACTAAAAATTAAGTAATTCAAAAAATACTCTAATTGCTGATGACATGATATACACACAAAATTTCAAGCCATTATTCATGACCAGTATTCCCAACCGTATGATAATTATCGTACAACTACGATAAATTCAAGCCAGGTCGATGTACGATAGAACATCACTATAATTGCGATGATGGTGAAGATCATGGTAACTATAAGCAGAGTATAAGGTATTGCTACTTGAGTCTTTCTCTCTTTCGAAAGTTGGTCAGTCTCGCTATATGACGTGACAAGAAAATCTTTTTACTTTTGTAGTATGATATAAGTACCAATTAGTAATTAGTTATGTAATATATAAATATATTCATATAAGACTGTTATATAATACAAAATATATTGATTTAAAATGGAAAAATTTTTGGTTTTATTTGTCACTATCTATCCTTTCATATTGATTTTTTTTTCATCATCGTAGTAAAAGAGATTCTCTTAGTTTTAAGACGGTAGTTTACAAGTGATAAATTATAAAGCATTTGAAAAAATATCAATATTACGTTGACTTATTTTTTACTATATTTTGAAAAGAACGATAAGTCTGGTCCGTTAACGTTAATTTTCAGCTGTTGGTATGATAATTTTCCCTCTTTAGGTTGGGAACACTGTTCATGTGAGTAAATATACTCTTGTACTTTGAGTACGAGTACGGCGAAAACGTTAGCCTAAGATTAAGTTAATATATATCCACTAAAATGTCGCAGATGGCAGAGAGAACTGGCAGCAGGTGCTTCCTACAAAAATATATATAAACATTGCGCCATGGTTGTCAGGGTGACAAAAGTGACTACGCTCATACACAATTCTGGGTTTTTAGTTGACGAGAGCGGCTCACATGGGCATAAGCAAAGAGGGTTTTACGTTGTTCAGTACTGTTTTTATTGTTATTTTCCAATAGAGTTTCACAGCACGAAACTGTTGTTTCTCACTCACACACGATTAATGCTTCTTTCTCTTAGAGATGATGTTCTTAAATTTTCGGAGTTTTAGCAAATGAAAACAAACAAAAATAGTAAAAAAAAGGAAGCAAACTTTTACCGTTTGTATGCGCTTTACAAAAGCGTTAAACAAATAAACGTGTTTCGATATAGAAGTAATACCTTTACTTGGACACTAAAAAATATTATATCGTTTACTGTAAACTGTAAAATAAGAAATTTTAAGAAATGTCTATATTTGATCACGGAAACTCCGACGGGCCTGGTTTTGTGGGCATTAGATTCTGCCAAGAATGGTATGTAAATCAATGATAATTTGGCCAACTTTCATAATTCAACTAAATTTTTATAGTAATAACATGCTTTATCCAAAAGAGGACAAAGACAGTAAAATCCTGTTGTATGCTTGCCGAAATTGCGACTATAAACAAGAAGCCGATTCAAACTGCATATATGTTAACAAAATAATGCACGAAATTGAGTAAGTTTGAAAATCTAAATTATATATTCAACTTGAGCAAGAATTTCTTTTAAAATGTTAATAATTGAAGCTGCCAATTTCTTCTTAATTAAAAGTTCGCCATTCGATTAAATGTACATACAGTGAGTCACTTAAGTATTTTGCCTATTGGATTACATGGAAAAATTTGATTTTGTTGGCTTATAAAACAACCACAATGGGAAAAATAGAAAAAAAAAATGTTGCTCTTCTGCTAACGGCATATTTTCACTACAAGTTAACCCAACTAAGGATCATATACGATGATCTGTTAGCTAGCTATTGAGGCGCAATCATTTTCTGCCGAAAATTTCGATCTCACAAAAGTATTTTGCCTCGCAACAAAGCCTCAATTGCGTGGAAATTATGCATGCTGTGCTTTGTGCTAATGCAATATGTCAATGTTGTGTATAATTTCGGTGTCATCGTGCTGCTTTGGTAACTCAAAATGGCAAAAGGGAAAGAATTAAATTATGCGCAGAGAAAAATCATTTTATATCTGTATTATCAGGGTGAACTTATCCAATATGTTTCTGAAATGTTTGATCGAAGTCGCCAAACAATAGAAAACTCAATTGCATGATCGAAAGAACATGGTATCATAGAGAATACAGCCTGTTCTGGCCGCCCTTAAATGCTGACAACACGAATTGATAGGGAAACCCTTAAGGAAAACCGAGAAAACCCACATTTGTCAGCACCAAAAATTAACGACAAATAGTTGACACTCATGCCTACAGTTCTGTGCGATGAAACAGTCCTTAGGGTTCCCAGGGCCAAAAATATCCATGGTTGTGTAGCAAGTCAAAAATGGCTAGTTTCGTCAGTGAACAAAGAAAAACGGATGTTGCTCGCAAGGAGCAACAAAATTACGACTTTGAAGTTTTGGATGAGCGTAATCTTCAGTGATGGAAGCAATTACAACCTTTTCGGATCAGTTGGGCGTCACATGGTCTGGGAACCCTAAGGACTGTTTCATCGCACAGAACTGTAGGCATGAGTGTCAACTATTTGTCGTTAATTTTTGGTGCTGACAAATGGGGGTTTTCTCGGTTTTCCTTAAGGGTTTCCCTATCAATTCGTGTTGTCAGCATTTAAGGGCGGCCAGAACAGGCTGTATTCTCTATGATACCATGTTCTTTCGATCATGCAATTGAGTTTTCTATTGTTTGGCGACTTCGATCAAACATTTCAGAAACATATTGGATAAGTTCACCCTGATAATACAGATATAAAATGATTTTTCTCTGCGCATAATTTAATTCTTTCCCTTTTGCCATTTTGAGTTACCAAAGCAGCACGATGACACCGAAATTGTACACAACATTAACTTATTGCCTTAGCAGCAAGTACAGCATGCATAATTTCCACGCAATTGAGGCAAATTTCATAGGAAATATGGAAACCACGTGTACTTTGTTGCGAGGCAAAATACTTTTGTGAGATCGAAATTTTCGGCAGAAAATGATTGCGCCTCAATAGCTAGCTAATGGATCATCGTATATGATCCGTAGTTGGGTTAACTTGTAGTGAAAATATGCCTTTAGCAGACGAGCAACATTTTTCTTCTATTTTTCCCATTGTTGTTATTTTATAAGCCAACAAATTCAAATTTTTGCATGAAAACCAATAGGTAAAATACTTAAGTGACACACTGTAAATCTAAATATTCCATCACATAAGTTATAAGTTTTAGGTCTTGTGGGCTATGGCAAACAATGCCTTCACTGTCTAGAGAATAATTTATTTGCACTTACAAACTTTATTTTATAGCTTAAGTATGTATTTATAAACATATAAACTAGCGCTCGGAGTGCAACCTGTACTAAATAAACAAAACTTTGTACACTTTTCAGTGAGTTGACCCACATTGTACCAGATGTCATATCAGATCCAACGCTGCCGCGAACAGAAGACCATCCTTGTCCAAAATGTTCACACAGGGAAGCTGTATTTTTCCAAGCTCAAACTAGGCGCGCTGAAGAAGAAATGCGATTGTATTATGTGTGCACAAATCAGAACTGTACGCATAGATGGACTGAATAAAAAAATATAATATGTATATTTTCAAAAACAATTTTAATAAATTCAATAATTTATAATTATGTCCTTACTATCGCTTTTTATACAAATGCTAATTTTTGCATTTTTGCATAACTTTAATATACCCTTTTTACCATTTTTTGGTACAGGGGGTACCATGTAGTTTAGTTCACTACTGAACTGTGGGTTTAGATACGATATATCTGGCAGCTGATATATCGTATCTAAAAAAAAGAATCGGTTAGTAAATACGGCCGTCAAAGTTTAATTATTACGGCGGTAATTACTGCTTATACGTTTCGTAACATAACAACAGAAATTCAATTAACATGTGATTAAAATTTTCAAAATTTTCTATCAACTGACCTGAAAAATTCTTCCAAAAATGTTTCATGCAAACCAAATATAATTTTAAACTTGTTTAAATAAATAAACCTTATTAAGCGGTTTGCGGCAGGATATCGTCTGTCCGGGTTTCCTAGTAAATAATATATTATAGTTTCATTCCTTGAATTTTATCAGCCAATTCATCAAATTCTAACATTATTAACGCCAATTTGTATGTTCAAAATCAATATTCATAAGTTAATTTTTAAGCTTGCAGACTGGTTTTTGGGCATAATCAAAAATAGTTCTTTCAACGTGTGAACTTTTTCCCAACTTTTCACGAATTTCGTTCAAACTTCGTAAAAAGTAAATATCAAACAGAAATAAAACAATTATCGTATGACAATATACTGGTTATCTTTAATTACTCTTAACAAGCATATTAAATTTAATTTACATAAGTTATTAGATTCAAAATACCATGTTTGGTTATTAAAAAATCTTAGAATATCTGATTTCTTTCAACAATCAGCATTCTTTGAACGAAATCCAATGTCAGCTGTGTAAGTAGACACTAAATTCATAGCTTTACTCATGTCATTCGTCGTTAATATGGTTTTTAAAAAAATATCAAGAAGAGATTCATCCGTTATTGATAGGCATATTGCTGCGTACTGTTAAATGAAAGATATGTATATTAATTAAACATAATTTGTTTCTGAAAAGAATGCATTTCTTGAAAGTATGGGCGAGGCGGCCAATTATGCGATATCGGAATTCACTGATGCTTTAGTTAAACTTATTTAAACGTTTAACTACATAACATTCAACTTGAAAAAGCCCCAGGATCTTATTTTACTTTTGACCTTTCATAAAGGTAAACAATTGAATTCAACAAATACCCCCGAATCAAAAATGAAAAAATTCATTTAACAATCAATCACCTTTACAATAACAGGGAAAACGGAAGACCTGCGATTGACGTCCTTACAACTGTTAAGAGTCAAGATTTTCGCCAAATTCCGTGAATCTCTGCGCAACAGGCTTTGACGAGCATGCTTAAATTTCAATGATGTTTCAGCAGATAAAATTATTCCACTTTTAAAACTTTTATTTTTTAAGCGTGGCTTACACGATTTATTTTTATCTTGCCATACAGTGTGTTCTGAACTTTGGAGTAATATAAATGTCTGATCTAAAGTATCTTCAGGTATCCTTTGAGACGTAAAGCTTGTTTTAGCTTTTCTAACGTTTTTATCGCATTTATGTCCCATATCAAATATGGAACAGAGTTTCTGCCGATTTAGATTTATAAATTACTTCAGATGTTTTTGTTTACGTCGTAATAATCGAAAATTCGGGCAATCACTTTTTTAAGCTTGATATTATTATACTTAAGTATGGCACTAGAGGTGTCAAACAATCGATTGTTTTAATTTCCCATCACTAACTATCGATGGTTTTGAAAATCTATCACATTTTTTACTTTAAGTAAAACTTAGTAAAATCTATCACTGGCATTTCTTTGGAACATTCGAATAGCAGGTAATTTTCCTCCAATAATTCTTTTTATTTAAATAGTTAAATTTTGTGCAATTTAACATTTTTTCGATGGCGGTGCTGCTGATTATGCGGATGGTGCTTATTATGCGGAGTGGAGATTATGTTCAGCAAAGCCGGCTTACCATTTCAAAAAAATTATCTACATTAAAAGCAGCAACTGTAGCTGTAATGGGTGATACATTTATCTCACATAATTTTATTTATACATATATCTCTACATTACTAATTTTTTTTTCGTTATAACAAATTTCTGTTAAAAAATGGAAATAATTTATTTCGCTATCCAAACATGTATAGCATCCTCAATTCAACCTCATATGATGGTTTCACCCTCAATTCAGAATTCTTCTTTTTATAATCAGTTGTTCTCTTCCTAGATTTGACAAACTATCGATGTTGTTTCAAAATGGAAATAATTGTTTTGGTAACTGAATAGAATAAAATTCTATTAACATTTTTTTAAGTGAAATATATTTCATTTGGAAAATTTCTTCTTTAATGATACTATCGTGACAGTATCGATAGTATTTCCAAAAATTGCGAAAACTATCGATGGTGTGACTATCGACAGTTTGACACATCCAGACAACACAAGATAGCTGATTTTTTTGTTGTTCACTACTAACAGTATTGTTGTGGAGTAGAGTTTGCACAGCACAAAACTTTTGTTTATCACTCACACACAGTGCTTGCTTAGTGCGCCTCTCTCCTGACAACGCCATAAACGTGAAAAGTTGGAAAAGAAATCACTGACTAAGTGCAATTCGGCTTTTGTAGACTTCATTTTCGACAATCGGTTGCATTTTTTTATGGCTGACCATTTTCTTAAAATAATATTAGTCTAGCTTCTTTCTCACTCGCGCACTAGCTTGCCTCTCTTCTAACTACTTGTGCACTAATTTTCCTACATTAATTGTTATTGCATAATCTGCTCATTTAGGCCTAAAGTTTTAAGTTAATGCAAATAACAATTCCTAATTAAAATGGCTAACTTCGCTAGCAAAAGATTTTTAACCACAGTTCAACTGAACAAGTTATTTTCAATTCGAACTCATTTTAACTATTTTGCTGACAAAGAATCGGCTTCATCAGGTGCTGAAATAAAATCTACTGTGAAGATGAATATGTTCCAAGCTATTAACAATGCAATGGATATGGCTTTGGAGCAAGACTCATCGGCTCTCCTATTTGGTGAAGACGTTGGGTTTGGTGGCGTGTTCCGCTGTTCTATTAACTTGCGCGAAAAATACGGCAAAGCACGTGTTTTTAACGCGCCATTGTGCGAACAGGGTATTGCTGGCTTCGCGATCGGTGTTGCAAATACCGGAGCAACTGCAATTGCTGAAATTCAGTTTGCAGATTACATCTTTCCAGCTTTCGATCAGATTGTAAACGAAGCAGCCAAATATCGCTATCGCAGTGGAGGCTTGTATGATTGTGGTTCACTAACTTTCAGAGTGCCCTGCGGAGCAGTGGGGCACGGAGCATTATACCATTCCCAAAGTCCCGAATCGTATTTTGCTCATACACCGGGTCTAAAAGTTGTTGTTCCTCGTGGTCCTAAGAAAGCCAAAGGACTTTTACTTGCGTGCATTTTTGATCCGAACCCTTGCGTTGTCTTCGAGCCTAAAACCCTATATCGGGCAGCAGTCGAGGAAGTACCTATAGGCAGCTATGTCTCAGAGTTAGGTAAATGTGATGTGCTACGTACAGGTAAAGATGTTACACTTATTGGATGGGGTACACAAGTGCATGTTTTACTAGAAGTAGGTTCCAATACTTTTTGGAAAATCAGTTAAAGCCAATACAAACATATATTATATTATTTAAGGTAGCAGACCAAGCAAAAAAGGAGTTGGATGTTGATTGCGAAGTTATTGACCTTGTTTCGATACTTCCTTGGGACCGGGAAACAGTTTGCGCTGTAAGTCGTTATAGTAATAGTTAATATTAATCGCTGACTTTTCGTATTTGTAGTCAATTAAGAAGACAGGTCGCGTTGTTATTACTCATGAGGCGCCTTTAACACAAGGATTTGGTTCGGAGTTAGCCGCTTTTATCCAAGAGAAATGCTTCCTCTATTTGGAGGCACCTGTTAGACGTGTTACAGGGTGGGATACGCCGTTTCCACATGTTTTTGAGCCATTTTATTTACCAAATAAATACCGCTGCTTGACAGCAATTAAAGAAGTTGTTAATTTTTAAACATAAAAAAGTTCACTTTTCAAAGTTATAAAAGTGATACCAAAATTGGATGCATTTATTTACAATTGCCGTTAATTGAAATTATACATATAAACATTTGTTACGTAATTGATAACTGATTACAATATTTTTGATTTCGAATACAATATGTTTTGTTAATACATAATATAAAATTATTATTTTGCAGGTAAGTTAAATGAAATTTTTGACATTTTGGAAGCCATCGATTATACTTAAGATCTGTTAGGGAAACATCAATTTCTTCGATCTCTTTGAAAGGAAATGGTAACTAGTTTTGGAAATTAAGTTTAAGTTAAATTTCCACTTTATTCAATAAATTATACATTGGTATAACAGAATTTTAAATTGATGCTCTTATTTTTTCTTTTCTCCGTGACGAATTATTACAGACAATATTGGGATTTCTTGTTGTTGTCATACATGATGGCTATAAAAGCCAGAATGGTACACACTTTCTACTCGTTAACTCCTTGGCTATGGAGGAAAGTGGCTGTTCCTTTTGTAATAGAATGAAAAGTAGTAAGTGATATTAAAACCCTTTAGAAGCAGCACAGGTTATCACGGCAAACGGTGGACTTCACTATAAGTTTTCATTGGTGAAAAGTCTTGTCGACATTTTTAAGTATCAGTTTCAGTATGGTCCGGCCTGAAAGGTCATTGAATCGAGGAGGTGTAATAGAAGACATTCAGGCTGCATTTGTACAAGACATCTGCATGAATATATTCATTGATATTCATTTCAGTGTCTCAGAGCTACTAGTTAAGCTTTTGGCCGCATTTACTCTAAACAATATGCCCAGCATGCGCGTGTATTTGACTAAAATGAAGGGGAAAAACCAGCCAAGTATCCAATTGCTTGCGCGTTTCGAGAAGTGTATTCAGCATTGTTTTCAATCACGTGTTGTTTTTGTCGCGTTGCGTTTTCATGAAGAGAATCTTCTCTAGTATATTAGATAAAGTTGCCAAGGATGAAGTGGATCATTTGTTTGTATCGACGGACGAAGACCACAACGATCGTCTATCTTACCTCGAAATTTTAAATAACTACGATACGTTTGTCGGCAGTGAAGCGACGGATTACGGCGATCTTCTACAGAACATACGTCACTTATCGGATGAACTGTAAGACGGGTTGCAGTGCTATGTTAAAGTTAGAAAACAAAAGTGAATTAAACAACAAAATTATTCCTCCTTTTCACTTATGATATAAGATCACAATATTGCACCTAATTGACCAATGTATGTTTAATGCATAATTTAACTAATTTAATTCTTGCGTAATTGAACTAAAACTCTGGAACCAAAGTGTTAGCAGACTTAATGCTAGATACACGTGTGTCCGATAGCCTGGTGATCTCTGATTAGCAGCATATGCGAGCAATTAGCGGATTATTTAAGTTCTTCATGGCACGATGTGAAACTTCACGGTTTAGAATCTTACAAACTTTTAAAGTTAACTTCGTAACTATATTATAAGTTTATAAGAAATCATGCAGTCGTTCTACTTCAGATATGTGCATACACACATAAATAGTGATTTTATTAGGGAACATAGAACAATAATATTTAAAAACAATTCATGGTGACATTAAACATAGCTCCTGACAGTAACCATTATCGATATAATGTACTTATCAGTTAGTCAAAAAAATCAAAATATTCAAATTTAATTCAGATTCAAGAGCTTTGTTCATCGCGCAATTGAACTTCATATGTCATTTGTCTTAAAAGATCAACTTTATCACAGTGTAGTAAAATTAACGCCTATGTCACGAAGCTTTTTCCTGGGGAGTGTATATGAATTCCGAAATAAGCGGCATCTACGTACTGGGATCCATCTAATCCTTGTAACATTGATCCTGCAACTCATTTTTCTCGTTTTTGTTTACTACAAGTACAAAAGTTAATATTAATTAACTTCAGTTACGATATATTTAATTTCATATTACAACTTATTGAATTCATTTTAATTATTTTTGGGTTGGACTATGTTCAAATACACATAAACACAACTATTTTGGTTAAAACCTTAAAAAAAAATTACTTTTTAGCCAGAGCAATTCCAAGTCCAACAATTCCCCCAAGCACTAGTGCAGCTCCACCGGCAACTGCCATACCCTTGGCAATATCTTTGTCGCTCTGCTTTTTGATATATTGCTAAGAAATTTTAAAATGAATACCATATATACACTACTGAAACTAAATATTAAATACCTCAAGCGAGCGCACTTGATCATTTGATTCGATTTCAAGGAAAGCTCTACAATATTTAAGCCCGTCGGAATAATTTTTTATTCTGGCATTTCCAAACGCCAAATAGTAAATGTAGTCACGTCGTCCTTCAGGATGTACGCGCACTAATTCCTCCAGTAACATAATACCCTTTTAAACCACTTATTTTAATTAAAATATCATTTAATATTGCAAAAACTTCTTAAAAACTGTACCTTTCTGATGTCATTTGTATAACGGCTGCGGACTAGACAAAAGGCATACTCAAATTTAGTTTCTGTGGTTACTTCGCCGTCCAACTCCAATTCATTGTTATATTTCTTCTCGAATTTCTAAACGATTCAACGAAAATTTAAGATTAAAACCCACAATCATTTAGTTTCTATAAAATCGAACTTCTAAATCCTCTTGAGGCACAACTTCGTTTAGCAATTCTTCCATGATGATACAATATTCTTTTAATCAGCAAAAATTAATATGATGACAATTACAGCTGTGAGTCACAGAACACTATACCAACGTATACTTTTTTTTTTACAAACTGTGGACTTGTGTTAGGTTGCTCATGAGTGAGTGAACAAAAAAGAGTGGCTCACTACACTGAACGAGTGAACATGTTCTTTCCTTATTGTTCACTTTGGCTCTTTGGTTCACTTTGGCTCTTTGGCTCACTTGCTCACTTTGGTTCAGTTGTTCTTTTTGGCTCACTTGCTCACTTTAGTTCAGTTGTTCTTTGGCTCACTTGCTCACTTTGGTTCAGTTGTTCTTTTTGGCTCACTTGCTCACTTTGGTTCAGTTGTTCTTTTTGGCTAACTTACTCACTTTGGTGCAGATGTTCTCTAGTCGAATAGTAGTTCATTTTCTAACGTATTTTTTTAGTTTTTACTTCATAAATCACTCAACGTTTTTATAAAATAGAAGTTTTTACTAAAATAAATATAAAACGAAGTAAGGAATAACAGTTTATTTTATTATTTTATGTTTTTTAGTATGTAGTAAAAGTAAAATAAAAAAATAAAAATTATGCTTTATTTCGTGAATAATCAATCATGTTGATATATCAATATATACATCTATGTTGTTCATAAGCAACTGCAATTCATAAATAGTGTGTATAATCAAGTAAGTGAACCAGTGAGCCATGTGAGTGAGTTGACTCACTTCAGAAAAAAGAAAAAGTGAACTAGTTCATCATAGTGAGCCGCCATACTTTCCCAACACTACTGTGGACGCATAGCTTACTACGTCAAAATTTCATTCTACACATCTTTTTCTTCCCTTGTATTTGGATTCGAACCTGCAACATTCGCATGCCAAACTATCGATAGTTTTCGATATTTTTAAAAAACTATCGATATTATCGCGATAGTATCGTTAAAGAAGAAATTAAAAAAAAAAACGAATATGTTTATGTATGAATGGAACCTGCAAAAATATTAACTATATGTAATATGGACTCATTATGCGTTTACACAACTGTGGTGTATCACCTAACAAATATTCTTACCGTCAGCCATCTCGAAATCTATATTAAAAACACGCCTTCAGCACCACATACACCACCCACACAATTAGCACTACCTCACGTGCTGAAAAAAAAATGTAAAATTGGACAAAATTTAACTATTTTAACAAATAGAATTTTCGGAGGGGAAATTACCTGCCCATCGAATGTTCCATAGAAATTTTAGTGATGAAGTTCACAATGTTACATTACAAAGCCACTATCGATAGTATTTTAAAACCATCGATAGTGTTTGAAAATTAAAACTATCGATAGTACCATCGATAGTTTGACACCTCTAGTGTATACGTCTGCCGTATAAAATGTTGTCTGTGCGAAATCTACTCTCTCGTGAGCAAAGAAATAATAGCAAACGAGATAGTAGATTTCGCACAGACAATATTTCATACGGCACATGTATTTTTTTTAGTTTTGAGGTGAAGCAAGCAAGGTTGCTTAACATTGCATGAATTTTCAAATTCACAACCGGCGCTATAAATGCTATCGCACCAAAATACACTCTGCATGCGAACTCAGGGGAGATGTGTTAAGGTTTTCATTTTGATTTGTTTGTCATATTATAAAATTTAATTTTTATTTGTATTAGTTTTAAATTAATTCTTTTACAAACAACGTCTCATACGTCACACGTATATTCACACAGAGTTCATTATTGTACAAAAACCACACATTTGATTACCTATAAGCAAGGAATCGCACACGATTTTAACATGTGAGAATCTAAAGCGATTTTGCATTAAATTTAAAATTCACTCTACCGCGGCTGTAGATGTGAACACATCAAAAAATAAAAAACATGGAAGTTCCGTACGAACATAAGTCAAGAGTACGTTTCGCGTTTTTTTTTGCACATAGTGTTGTCACCACCCAAAATTTCACTTTCTGCAGTTAGTGACCTAGGAAAAATGTACTCGGGCAGCTGCCTCAGGAATTTCAAGCAACCCTGAGGAATGTTTCAGCAACATTCTCAAAACTTCACGTCAGCTGTGGTGGTAAGTGATAAGTAAGGTAAGTGATGGTTTCCCACCTACCATTCGAATTCGGAAAAACGTAAGGAACTGTGAAAGCAAAAGCATTATTACATAGGTGCATTTGTTAAAATTAAATTTAAACTGTTAAGGTTCATAAAAGAATTATTAAAAACACTAATTAACACGGTTTTTAAAGAATAAGAGGTTAGTTTGATTAATTTGAGTCAGAGAATCAGCATTAATATCAATTTGTTTTAATGAAATTCAAAAATAAAAGTAGCAGAAAAACAAAACAAACCGAGGCTATAATAATCATATAGAGAAAAAAAGAGAGAGTATGTTACAATAAGCAATTCCTTTAAATATCCTTATTAAAATCCTCGCAAATATAGGGAAATCTTTATCATTTTCCGGAAAAGATTATACGCTGTGTTTGCCACCAGTAAGTTGTCACTATGATAAGTTTGATAAAAATATTATTATATTATAGATATATGGTTAAGAAATAAATATACGTATTCACAGTATTGCTTGTTTTTTAACAATGACAGATAAAAATATATTTTATAAAAACTAAGTTAGTTTTCGTAAGTTCTTGGCTGCGTCAAAAGCACTATTAAAATTGGTTAATGATTTTTGCAGGTTCTTAAGTTTTTGTATATATGATTTATGTAACTGTGTATAAGTATTTTTGTAATAAACGCCATCTATCAACTTGGAAACAATAAATGATATCCAAAATATATTGGTTTTTGGTTCATAAGTCGACCAATCGTTTCTAAAAAAATGAAAATAATAAAATAAAAACTAATTATTTCAGCAAAGAATTCTCTTTCGTTACATACTTCAGTATACTTTGCATCATGCGGTAAATATCGTATTGATAGTCCCCTGAAGCCACAAACAAATCCTTATCGCAAGAAAGATCGTTATAAAGACAGCAGTCGTTCAACACCATTCGCGACAATGTATAGTCGATAATTGTTACTTTTATGCCCTTTGTAGGCACGGTCAAAACTTTTCCGTTCAGTTTACAGACAACTTTTTTTTCATGAGTGTTTAGAACTAACACATTGCCCAAGTGTAAATCACGATGTTCAAGTTGAAAAGCTTGCTCTCCGACAGCAAGGGCAAAAATAATCTAAAATGAAACGTAAAAAATATTGCAAACCAAATAAAAGTACAACCGGTTACCTGCAAAAGAGCATAAAAGGATTGTTCTGCATTTGTAAACTTAAATGAAGATATGTCTTCTCCAGCAAACTGCAAATCCAGCACAATATAAAGTTGTGATTCTGCAAATACACCTGGATGATCGTTTTCAGATGATTTTTTCTTATCATAATCCTCCCAAAGTTTCACCAAGTATTTTGGATATCTTCCTTCGACTAAGGAAACCTTTAAAAAGAGATTCAACATTAAAGGTAAAAATTATATTTTATTTTATTTGTTAATTTCTGAACCGTTCTTCACATTCAGTTCCACTCTTTAAACAAATGAAATGTTTAGAATATAAAAAAGATTCAAAAATCAACTTCAGCAACGTTTCGAAAAACTCAATCGAAGTCTTAAGTGCAGCACATAATAAACAGAAAACTTTTTATTATTATTATGCTAAAATGCTAAAAATACTAAATTTTTTTTGCAGTGCTGAAACATACCTTATTGACTTGAACAAAGCTTTGTGTCGCATATTTCGCATTCTCAATATTTTTTAAAGCACTCAGCTGTTTCGAAATCAAAATTTCTGGCAATATTTGTTCAAATGTTTTCTGCACTTCTCCGTTGACCTCTAGAATTCCTTCAATGGGAATTATCTTTAAAACGGCCTGAGGTTTTTGCAATTCTGAGCATAAGAATACTTCACCGTAAGCACCTTCACCAATCTTGATACAGTTTCGCTTAGTCTGGCTTGTAAAAATATTATTAAAAGAAATCGGCTTTCGCTGCTGGCATGCTGCAAGCACTTCTGCACGTCTGCTGAAGTCACTAGATCCATCATCTTCAAGTAGTTTAATGGATGTCTTGCGTCTTTTTGATTTAATAAAAATGGCTTTTCTTTTGCTATGGGAAATTGATCCAACAAATTCAATAGGATGTTCTGACATTAATGGCTTCTTACCGGTATTATATTCTGCTTCACTAATTCGAACTTTTTCACACATGTGAAGATTACGCAGCCAAGTATTTAACGACTTTCGCCATTTACCAGGTTCAAGAATCAACACAGAAGCATTTTTTTTATCAGTTAAAGTTCTTCTGTTAGTGTCATGACTATCATGGTTTTCTGCTTTTGTAATGTCAAAACAAACTTGTTTCTTTATTAAATGGTCCGGATCTTTCAATGGAGGATTTTTCACATCTTTGTCAATTCTGCCATCATTATTATGAAACTTTTCTGAAAAAAGAGATCATCATTGTTATAACCCCAAGTATGATATTAAATGTAGTATTATTTATGCAATTACCACACTCTCTTTTTTCCTGAGGTCCGAGCTGGTCCAAACTGTTGAAAGAACTACATTTCCAATTACAGATCGGAGAAATCGGACATTGGAATGGATTGGCAGAACAGCGTGTGACCAATTGTGGCGTCGAAAAGATTCCAAAATTTACCATGCTACTGGGTATTTGATTCTCTGTCAAAATTTTATGTGAAGGCCTAGTCAATGAGATTTGCTGCTTGCCGTAGTTGCTGTTGTCGAGACTTGAGTCCATATTAAAAGACGCATTTACATCTTTCTTAATGTTGTTCAGCGGCTGAAGAACTCTATACGACAATGATTGTTAGACTTAATATTTGCAATATTGTATAACTGCGCATACCTTCTAGGTTCAAACAATTTATCGAAAGAATCCTTCCACACATCGTCGTGCAATGTGTTGTCCATTTTAATAGTAAAAATAAAAAGCGCAAATTACAAAATATAATCCAAGTAAAACTTCCTTGGTTTTTGTCGTCGCGTCGTCGTTATAATGTTAGCTTAATTGTAATCAGCTGGAGGTGAGTTGTAAATAAACACCAGATACCAGTTAGTGTTAAAATCTTTGATATATAAATAAATATGAATTCTTTAATTTAAGACGTTTAAATCTCGTCACAATGGGGTAGCCGCCAAACTGGCTTATATATTATATGCCATATGTATAATAATGCGTTTCTTTGCCACTACCACCTCTAAGGTGGTGAGGCTCTAATTCATCCCTGGTACATTTTTAATAGAAATATGCTTAGTGACGACAATGAACTGGTTAAAACTATTAAGGCTGCCACGTCGCAAAACTCAGTCCGTCCTTTGGCAGAAGACATACCGGAACGGACCCGCGAAACAGGATTTTACGTTGCTCACCACTGCTTCAGTGTTGTTTAGTCAATATATGTGACATAAAGTCTATCTTGATTGCTGCTGCTGTTGCTGTTGTTGATTTTTCTAAACTGATAACGTTGTCAGAAGAAAGAAGAGAGTGCTTCACCATTTGTGAAAGTGAAAACGAACAGTTGGTATTACAAGACCATTATGTCACTAAGTCACTCACGGTGAATGATTGAAGTTAGAAGAAGAATCACGACAATAACAATATACACACAAACATTAATACGGTTGTTAGTGTTAAGATATTATTTTTAACATAGCTAAATTTCAGAATATAACGATTTTGGTTTCAAATGGTTCCAACACGCAAACGTATTTTAATTTTACTTTGCATAATTGTTGCTGTTGGTATTTTGATTCGTCTTTTGCTGTTAAGTCGAATGTTGGTAGAAGGAGAAGTTCTTCCAAGTTATCGACGAGCACCAGATTCACCAGTTTTAGTCGCAGTTTATTATGAATCTCTATGCCCGGACTCAAAATATTTTATAACAAAACAGCTTGTGCCGGCGTACAAGCGAGCTAAGTCATTGTTAGAGATTCACTTGGTTCCCTACGGTAAAGCCTCCACGTCGGTAAAAGCTGATGGAAGTTTTACTTTTAAGTGTCAGCATGGCCCGGTCGAGTGTGAAGCGAACAGGTACCATGCTTGCACTGTAAAAATTGTTGAGGATCCATTTGTCAGACTCGAAGTAGTTGCCTGTATGATAAACGATAATAGGCTACCAAAAGACGCCATGCTTAAGGTAAAAAAATGTATTGATATATGTACATTAACATAACATAGTATATGCAAATGCATGTACATTTATTATATTTTGGTATAGTAGTCTTATCAATAATATTTCTAGTGCGCCAAACAGCACGAGGTCGAAAACATTGATCGTATCCAAAAGTGCTTTGATAGTTCGAATTCCGCAGAGCTTCTGAAGATAAATGGAGATGCTACAAATTCGTTGCGTCCAGCAGTCACATTTATACCCACTATTACACTGGATGGCTCTCAAGGACGTCAGGCTTCTGTATTAAAAAATTTGCTTGAAGAGATTTGTAAAATTTCTGGCAGTTCAGAAAAAGCTCAAAACGCTTGTAACAACCGATATATTTAGCAGTATTTATATGTTTAGTAAAGTCATATTCCTACACACAAATACATATGATGTATGTACATTTGATTGTTTATTAATAAAACAATTATTACTACTTCCTGCTGATGTTGCTTCGACAGTGTGCCGATTAATTTCACTTTACTATATATTAACTAGAAAGGCTGGGTTTATATATATAATATACAACAAACTATAATATATATATGAGTTTATAGGTTGTTGCTAAAAGCAGAAACATGGTTGTGTGTTTCAAAAACACAGTCATTTCAATGGAATTAACTTTTGCATCTAGAGAATTCTAAGTGGAATCGAATAAAAAATCAGATTTCAGTCGCGTTCGTTGATAGCATCACCAGCTGACTTAATGCACTTAACTTCACTCTGTGAGTAAAATTGTGTGCGTGCGTGGAACAGACAAATATTTTCTATCAAGGTCGGGCGTAACAGACTATAGAAAACCCTGTACCCAATGGGTACATCCAAAACCGAATATATTTTTTGGTTGCTTTTATATTTTGTATTCATTATGTAAGGAAATCTCAAGGAAAACAATTTTTTACTAAAAGTAAAAGCCATTTTTTGGCTGATCGTTCTAGGAACGCAGCTATGGCAGCTTTACGTTACAGTGAACCGATATTTATCATATTCGGGAATATGATCGAATATTACTTAAAATCACAAAATCCAAAATTTGGTAACGATATTCGTTCGAATATCGAAAAAAAACTAAACTTGTTATGCCTATGAATTGGACGAGTCTTCGTGCTAAATTTGGTGATTGTAGTTCTTACCGTTTTCGAGATCCACGCGTTCATACGGACAGACGGACATGGCTAGATCGACCCAGTATGGATCTGCCACCACGCCTCGTTCTGCCCGTTACTTACATTTGCACAACTTTAATATTACACCCTTAACAATTTTTTGGTACAGAGTATAAAAAATAAATTCGAAACAGAAAATATAGTTGCGCTAAATGATGCAAACTCTTATTTAGTTTTAAGCGGTTATTGCATTATCCAGAAGATTGTGCCGAGTACCTCAGAAACTTCTTTTCAAAGTCTATGTCTCGCGAAAATAGCGCGTAGTGCCGCCATTTTGATTTATTTCTTGTATTCAACTTAAATGTATGCACAAGTGAATTTCATAATTAAAGACTATTCCCCGCTTTTAATACATTCTTAATCTATGGTAATTGAATCAAAACTGTTGATGAATTACTTGACCTCTCCTCCGAGCCTTTATAACAAACTCAACAAAATTTGTGGCTTTACAAGCCACTGTGAGACTTTAGTAATTACAATGTAAAAAACAACCAACTTAAATTGATTAATTTATGCCCTTGCCACAACACTTTTTTTAATATTATTAATCCCTTCTGGTTTTATAATTTGTATTTGATTAAGTCTTTATTAAATATAGCGAAAAATTAAAAATAAACCTACATTACAATTAAAATTACTTACTTTAGAATGGATTGTAAGTACATATTGTATATCAAAACAAATTTAGTTGTTACTATATTAGCTGTTTCCATAATTTTATTTTGAAAAGAATAAAAATTAAGTGAAATTTATTTGGTTCAATTCCAAATATTGTTAATTCAGCTTTTAATTTCTGTCGTCAATTAAAACTTCCTCAAAAATTGCAATATTTCAAATATGTTGAAACGCGACACAAGTTATTAAAGAGTATACATAAGTACAGTATTTGCATGCATTACATTCATATAATCAGATGTGTCCTGTGTAAATAATAACTTATGTATATTGCTATATATCTACTTCAACAGTGCGAATGTTCAGAGATTCAGATATTTTTAACTTTATGAAGCTTACTTTGCCGACTGGTGGTCTAAAATTCTCTTTTATATACATTATTGCACCGTCTATTTGTATGCGCGTCTATGATTATAAAATACATTGTTTTAATGCTGCCTAATGAAGTAAGATTAAAACTAGATGATTACAAATACATGTACGAACTTTACAATTACAATTGATAATATACGAACTTAAATACAGATGTGGTGGTATAAGACTTATTTTACAAATCAGATGGAAATGAATCTCAAGTCTAAAGGTAAATGGGAAATCTTTCTTTTAATCTTGAATCTACCTGATACAAAAAATTACTCTGCTTTATGTGTGATTCAAACTAGCTGTGACGACAGCTACAACTTTCAGACAGTTCAGTGCCTGAAGCTTATTATTTAAAAGAACATTTTAACGATGACACTCACTAAAATATTATCTACGATTTTTATACAATAAATAAGTTTTCATTGAATGAGGAAGTTGAAGTTGCTGGATTCGTTCTTCCAAATTTACTCGCCCAATCTTTTGACGGATTGTTCTTCGACAAAGATCCATTAATGGTAATGGTTCCGCTAAAAATGAAAACAAGAAATGAATTTTGAACATTTTTTTTAAATATAAACTTACGGTCTAATCCACCAATATATCGCATTGTTATTTCACAGTGACCCCAAACGGCTGAAACAACTGGGTACAACCTTTTGCCCTTTAATCCTCTAAATGCGATTCCCAGATACTGCTGATCGACAATAAAACTTAATGTTCCATCATCCATATCAAGGGCAACTAAGAATTTATCTGGGACTAAGAATGCTTCATCGTTCTTAAGAATAGCTGGATATGTGACACCAGCACAATTTTTAGAATCATGATATAGTTTGTTACGCCCTAAGTCCCAGCCCCAACTTTGGTCAGTAGATCCAACCAAACTTTGATAACCCACAGAATGCAAAGGAGCGTCAGATGTAGCGACCCCAACCACAGCGTGGGTTCCTCTTTGCCTTGTCGGCCAGTACATTTCCCAGATATGTAGGCCTTTTGTTAATCCAACTTTTCCTCTTATACTATCGGTGCTTTGAGCTACCGGGTGTCTGTGAAATGTCAACTTATCATCTTCTTTAACAAAGATGTTTAGTGATCGGTCGTCAGAGTTCCAAGAATGCTTTAATTGAACGTCTTTATTTGCGGGCGGCATGTCTAATAGAATGTCGATTCGAGCTGGTTTCACAAACTCTGCTTGTAATTCTCGTGGAATTATTGGTTTAAATTGTGCCTGTGAATCATTTCGGCTTACTGTTTTAACGCTACTTATTTTTTGACCCATGTTCATGCCACGGCAGACTCGTGATCTCCTTTGATCAATAACGGCGACTTTATAGGATAACCGTAGACGTTCGAAATCTCTTGGTTCCAAACGGGAGAGAACAACGCGTGGCGACAGTGTTGATGACGATGAAATACTTTGAGGACGCCGTCTATCACTTGACCGAATCGTTGGCGTCCGACCACCTTTATATCTAAAAAGTATGTTCATTAAGAAAACTTATATCATCAATTACTAGAACATAAATAGAAATGTATTTCATGAAAAAAGTTATCAAAAATTATTTTAAACAATGCAGTTTACATTTCTTTCTTTCCATAATCGTTTTGTATTTGTCAATGTTAAGTGTTTTAAACATAAAAAATTACATACATATCTACATGTATACACCCAAAAATACGTAAGTGTATAGGTTTCGTTTGGCTAAAATATTGTGACACTGATGGTATATTTGTAATTGATGTTATTTGTATTCTATTTCAAAAATATATACAAAACTAAAGTGTAATTACTTTCAAATTAGTTAAAATATAATTTTTTTAAAAGCTTATTTTATAAAACAGTATAGGGTTAATACAAAACACTAAGAAACTAACTTAACGACTTTTAAAAATATGTACCACAAGACTAGTTTTCATAAAAAATTTAATATATTTTACCTCTTCTTTACCAGTTCCATCAGAAATTAAATTTTCAGGTAGATATTTCGATTGAAGACCAAATAACTAATTACAAAATGGCGTCAGAGAAATCGATGAGTCTAATTGATTTTTGTTTGGTCAGTGACTTCAAATAATTTGAAAAATTCATACAGATGAAATGCATCAACATTAGATGCAATTAACAGAAAAACTTATAACACAAAACCTTTGTTAATTACCCCTTAAACCAAAAACATAAAATGTTTAAGGTTGCATATCAACGGTACGCGTAGGTTAAACACTGCTGCGGAACAATTTTCACAGGGTGATATTGGAACTTGAAACCATTTTTTTGTTCGATTGGGTTCTTTAAAATGTCTTGTCAAACAAAAATTACATATGGAACGATGAAAAATGAAACACTACTTTGTGACTTAAGCAGCAATGGATTTCTTAATAATTTTACCAATTTACCAAACTAATATTGACCCATTATTTACTTTTAAGTACGATATTAAATTATACAAATTAAACAATAATTAATAACAACATTTTCAAAAACCAAACAGAGCTTTAATTCATTTGAAGATGTCAAATTCAATTTAATATTTTTTCCTCTTCTGTTTAAGTAAAAAAAAAAACTAAAAAAATTTCATACGTATTAATTGTAATTACAAAAATTACTAAACTCTTGCAAGCTAGCAAGTTGTCGACATTTTCTTGCCTCTAACAAAAAAGTACAAATACTGAAATATATGTTTCTTAGATTTCTTACAACTTCGTATCTACTAAATGAATTTATTTATTATTTTCACTTTACTGTTGAAATTTATGCAGATTGTGGATGATTATGCCCCCAATTAGGCTCAAACTTGTTATATGTTTTATTTGAGCATAATTACCAGACGATAAGATGCGAAAAACAGCATTAGAGTGGATATGGCATCAGCTGAGGTATTAATTACTATAATTGCCAAGATGCAACAAGGGATGATAATGAATATCGTTTGCATATGGGAAAATTTAAATGAAAGATTTTTGGCTTCTATAAATTAAAAGTCAGGTAGTAAGGTTGCCAAATGGAGTTTAGTTGGTAACAATATGATGTATAACTAGTGTGACCATCTGTCCCTTCTACTCGGAACATGTCCCGGAATTTTCGAGATTGTCCCAGCGTCCTCAAAGTTTTTGAATCATGATCATAAAGGAAAAATGAATTTAATTGCACCGTTGACATTAAATGCAAATTCCAAATGCGCACAAAACACAAAGCACGAAGATATACTTAATTTTACAATACATATATATGTATATCGTTCTCCTTTCCTTCTCAATAAACGTGTATTTTGCGACAACATAAAAGGAGATATGGAGGAGCATCACATTCCAGAATATTATTCAATGAATATGCAGTTGTATCAAATCTTTTGAATTTCTTGATAAAACGCCAGAATGGTGAAAAAGATGGCCCGTTTTGGTTTTTTTTTGGCGAATTTTTGTATAGCAGTTGAACATTGACACCTTGCCTTCATACTCTACAAACTCTAATAGAGTTCATTGCCTCTGAAGCAGTACTTAACGTAAAGCATTTTGCAAATTAATGTTCCATCATACAAATTTGGATAAATGTTTGAAGAACATCTCAAAGTGTCTATCGTAACAAGCCTTGGCTTGAGAATGATCCAACTCACACATAGAAACCTCACTCATCGTATAGCATGGTAGTAATAATATATATATATATACTGTATATATATATATATATACTGTATATATATATATTACTGTATATATATATATATATATATATACTGTATATATATATATATTACTGTATATCAAGCTGGATAACATGAAACCAAATGAAGATCCGTCTGGCTGTATCGTTCAAGGGGCAATTTGGTTAGCAAATTAAACTAAATTGAAATCAGTTATTGATTTCCATTCTCTTTGTTTCTTTATATTAGTACATAAAGAAGTAAACCACACATATTTCTTACGTAAATTTTTACGATTTTATTGTTTCAAAAGTGTTCTCGAAATATTACCGTTTTTACTGAAATATGTCCCCGAATTTAAAACAAAGTAGCCGAATTTTCGGCCGAATGACACTCAATGATGCAAAAGTGACCAAGATGGTCACACTATGTATAACAATACGTTGAAGAAACCAATCAGGGTAGTATTTGTATTTACATATGAGCTTTTATTGACTAGAACGGCATTCTGTAGGTCATTTAGTAAATCTGACGACGCGGCACGGCAAAACTAGAATATTGCCCTTTTAAGATTGGGGTTACTAATATTTATTCCAGTGAGGTTTTAAACTGGCTATGATTTTTATTATCAGAGTTCAGTCAATATTCGAAGAAATCATTAAGATGAGTGGGAATTGAAAAGAATTCTGTTATTGTCCGCTAAAATGAATAAAGATTATAATGTGGTAGTTTGCAGACAAAATGTTAAACTTTTCCAGCACCTGATCTTCAAGAAATATAAATATCAAAACTGAAATTTTATTCAAGAGAATAAATGGCTCTTATTTCTGCAGTTTATTACAGTTAAAAAAAAAATAAATAAAAAAAAACGGTAAAGATGTTTATAATTTATAAGCAGTGAAATGGCATCCACAACGTACGTCCCATCAGTAGATCATTGATAAGCATTCCTTATGAGTACCGCCTTTGTTTTCAAATCATGCAACGATCGCACGAATTTTCACTCAATGATGTTAGCAGGTTGTTACAATTAAATACGTGCGAAAGTTCATGTGAAAGATATTATCAAAATGTCATATATGTATGTACATATATTTAAATATGCATATTTATTGTTTAATCATTTTCGCAAAAAGGGAACAACAAATCTTTCGGAAAAACTTGTCGCCTATTTAAGAAAATTCCAGTTTTTGTGTTGAAGATTGTTTATGAAAATTACAATTATTTCATATACTCATATACAACTTCTCAAAACATTGTAATATTGACTATATTATTATCGCTCTCGTTTAAATTACTAGCTGACCTAGCAGACGTTGTACTGCCCTTTTCTCGCTTCAGTTTTGTTACACAAAGGGTGAAAGACAAGGGCAATAACAATGTCCATAATCCTCCTTTCTATCTTACTCTCACTCAGTAATCAAAGCGAACCTAGTAATAAAGTAATTGTAGTTAGTTGAAACGACCATGTATCATTGACTTTGACTTCGATATTCATATAATAAAATCTTTCTCTGAGTTTTTAAGCTTTCCACTCTTATTAACACCAGCTAAGTATAGTAAGTAATAATCTATTACACAACAATTAAAAATTACTGAGAGCGTACGCAAGCAAAAGAGGGTAAGCATTGCTCATTTACTTCGACCAACCAAAAAAACAAGTGAATTTTTTTTGTCAGTATAATTACAATGCAATTTCTGTTGTTGTCTATACGAAATCTATAAGCAGTGATTACACCCCCCTTTATTAACCGTTTCACATTTTTTTATAGTTATTCTGGAAGTCCCGGCAGAGACAAATGTCACAAATCTAAAATTATAAAAGTCGTTCTTGACTTATAAATAGTGTAAATGTTAAGACGACTTTCTTTTACATATATAAATAGATGTAGTCTAAGTTTTGATATTGAAATAAAATACATACAAATTGAGCAAATTAGCCATATGCTTTTTTAATTTTGTAGATAAATAAAAAACAATAATGGTGAAAAATGATTTCCGGAGTAAGGCCATCACGGTGGATGATTTTAAAAACTGTATCTTTTCGAAGACAAGAGGGCCTATATCTCACAAAAAGTGAGCTCAATTATTGCATCTGAAGATGGATTCGCAGCATTTTAGAAAATAAAGTACCCTTTAAGTAATTTAGCCTAGGTCTAGAAGGTATCTGGCACCGCACAAAAAGTTTATACTTTCCATTTTTTTCCTTCAAACGTTGTTATAGTATGTGTGACCGTTTATTTATTCCACAATGTGGTGCAGTATGTGAGAATGTCCTTTTGGAATTTTTGAAGGCAGGTTTTTGCGTTAATTACTACCACTTCAGTGTTGTTGAAAGTGAATAGAGATGGCAAAACACGAGATTTGAGTACAAAGAGAGAAAATAAAAGACGTAATGATCAGAAAACTTTTGAAAATATAAAATTTTTCAACTATTCTGTATTAAAATTATTGCAAACACAATGTAAAGAATATATTATTTATGAACCAACACTCAAAATTTCTTTGCACATTAAGCAGTCTCAATCGGGTCTTCTTTTATAATGTTAAATTCAAATGCACTCACTAAGTTAGGTAATCTAGATTTGTTCACAATTGCGCTCCAGGAAAAATGACCAGAACAATTGCCCCTGAACACAAAAAACTCCCATTCGGCGTTGTTCAGTACTGTTTCAATGTTTTAAAAAAAGAAATAAAGTTCACTGAGAACAAAAATGTTCTTTTTCACTCTGATGCAATGAGCTTTTTCTCTCTCTGACAACGTCACCTTAACATTTGAAATTTACACAAATTTGGCTTAATATGCATGTCAGTAACAGATTTTGGAAGGAATTAACATTATTTTAAATTAAAGGCCAAGTCACAGGAAGATGGCTAGCTGGGCCTATAGTTTTGCCAGAAAGACAGACAGTGCACCAATTGGCATAACTGCAGTTACGTGGACAGCTGAAAAAATCTTTTATTTAAGGTTGTAATAACTAACACCTCAACAGTAAAGTTGTGTAGTTCGTGAACGAACTAGTTCAAAGTACCGAGTAATCTAAACGAATAAGTAAACTAGTTCTTTGATTCTAGTTCGTTTAGTTCGTTCTAGGTCGTTAAGGTCACTGGTTCGATCGCTCACGTTGTTTTATAATTGCTCGTTTCTTTGGCGACTAAATTATGAAATAATTAAACGTTAGCTGAACTCAAAAAAATTTATTACTAAATTATCGGAAATAAAAATAATAGTAATTAAATCCACACGGTAATCTATACTAATAATATAAAATTGAACATGGAAATTTTGTCACGGTTTCACACAAAATATACTGAACCGATTTTAATAAATTTTTTTTAAAAAATCACATTTGTGCTAATGAATTGAGCGGCATACTTACTTTTTCAGTATTTTTAAATTAAATAATGTTTTTATAAGTATTAAATTTCTACAAAATCAATAAAGCAATCAACATAAAAACGTTCGTAAGTTTATTGTATGACGAATTTGGTTTCTTGCCGAACGAAAAGCCGAACTATGCTCAGGTTCGTCGCTTCTTATAAATATTGTGAATGTAGTTTTTTTCGTTGTAATATAATATAAATTGTTTTATTAGATTCTAATTAGAATATTTAAAGGAATTACTAATTGGACAAAGAAAAGCATGTGTGCTCTTTTTTCTCATGCTTTTTATTGGTTTGACAGGCAAATGGTTAAACAAGCTTGACAGAAAAATTAGCGTAGCGGAGCAAACTGGCCATATTAAGTATTTAAAAGGGACAACCCTGCCAACTGATTGTAGCAAACAATAAATGGTTTTGTCGTTGATTGCCATCTCCCTTCTCTTATTTGGAAATTTAAGTTAAAATATTTTGAGTTAAAATTGATTGTGTGATTTTGGTTAGGATTTTTTATTACAATGGCAAACAAAAGGAAATAGAACGAATTATGGAAGCATTATCGTGAACAGTCTGATAAAAAGGCTAAATACAACTAGATATGCTCAACAACATAATAATACGTAAAATACTTTTAACACCATTTCATAAGATATTATAATAACAAAAAATCTGTGGATTCCAAAAAAATGTGTAGTTCACCAAAGTGAATTAGAATGCCCAACATTTACAATAACGCCGTTATTGAGAAATCTATAAAAAATTAAAGACGAATGGATTTGCTATTAAACTTCATTCAAAATATGAAACTAGTACAGTGAAACAAGCAAAGTTCAAATTCAAATCTTACTTCTATAAATATTCCTTACACATACAGAAAGCCATTAAGGTATGACTTAATAATTATTATTGCAGCGGTAATACAACTATTCTATGTAAGAATGGAATAAAAAAGGAGAAAGTATGTGAATTTTAGTTCGAGCAATCAAATCAAAGTTGTTCTGAAGAAATCTCCAAATCAGATATGTGCCTAACCAATGCAAACTCAGATATACGTCTTATCTTTTTCTCATTATCTTATAATTATACTTTTAAAACAATAATTTAAGACATGCATTCTAACATATGTATCTACAAAAATATTTACTTTTATTCGTATGCATGAATATACTTTCAATTTAATATGATTAAAACGAAACATTAACATTAAACATTAACCAACAAACCTGTGGTTATAGTTTCCAATACTTGAATCGTTTTTTTGGATTTTCGACTCGTTTAAATGTTATTTACAAATAAAATTTGTTTATAATTTTTTCGCTGAAGTCAACTCCCAATAATAAATAAATGCAACAAATATATTTACATATTTATTCTCTAACAATTGTCGTTTCCTATAAGTTATAACTTATAATAAGACTGATAAATGTTACAAATATCTACTTACAATTGGATCATTTATAATTTTATTGTTCATTGCAAAACGAAAATGTTACATGTCTTCACTAATGCAATTTTATTAAAATACACGATATAAATATGAGGCTACACTTAAACAAGGTTAATAACATTCACTCAATACTTTTATTGTTTTCAAATCGTCAAACCCGTGCGCAAATAATAAACCTCACTATGAAATAGTGAAACAAATTGAAATTGAAATAATAAAAAAAAAATGGACAGTGTTGGGAAATATCAATGTTACAGTCATGACATAGTGACTTGTGAAACTTTGAGGGTACTCGTGCCACTTCGTATTTGTCGCAATCATCGTATTTTTTAAGATATGTAGATATTGATTGTTGAAATGCCAAACATTATTAGTGATTAAAAATTATAAATTTTTGTTGTTTAAAGTAGTGAGTTATATTTGTTTGCTTTTTTGCTTTCGTTATATATGAAACCAGCATATCATTACGGAGGGTAAATAAATTTATGGTGTGATCATTTCCAACTGAAGAATTATTTTTATACTACTTTAATAAATTATTGACATTTTAAGTTTTATTTTCACTTTTGGTACAAAATTTCTATGTCAATATCAAGCAGGTATGGTCTAATGAAGCATAGCAAAAACACGCATATTTAATCACACGCATACACATTGTGGTAATTCCCCTTTGGCACATATCCAACACCACATACTGTATGTTGGATATTCTACTAGATCATAAGCGTAGAGTTGGATATGTTGTATTAAATTTAAGTGCAATAAGCACGTGGTGTTGTATATTGGTGGTACTTAGTACCTAGTGCCTACTCATTTTTGTATGTTAAAGCAAACAAATGAAAATCAACAAAAAAAAATTTTACAAAAATTAAAAATACACTCCATTGACAAAAGATTACATCTATCCAAAATGTCTGTAATATAAATTTGCTTGTGTTATTTCATTTATAGGCATTTGTGTATTGTTCATCGGCGCATCATACACACACTATGAATGTTAAACATAACGTGAAAGTGGATTAGTGGTGGACCATATTATAAAGTCAACAGGTTGCACAATCACCTGCTCTATTGAGCAATTCAAAAATCGAATAGAAATTTATTTACAGCAATAATTAATATTGAACATGTCATTTGTACCTTTACGAACCATTTTGAATTGTTTTTAATTTGACTTAGAAATTGATGTGAAATTGCTAAATCACATTGAGTTTTTTTTTAATTAATAATAACCAATTTAATGCATAAATTATATTTGCTAAATCTAGATTTGATTATTTTAACGTATGTTTGTGTTGTGTAAAAATTTTGAAATTAGACCAAAGAGAAAAATACACTAAATACTTATGACGTCACCTGGCAATAAAATTCCCTTTTTAATGAAAGCGACACATAACTGTAAAACCTTAGCGCTACCTCTTATACCATGACTACTATGATCTTCTTGTTTTTTCCTATTCTCTTATTCGCACAATTTGAAATGTAACCAGAGTAGCCATCCCTTCACTCACGATGTGTCAGAAAAAATCGAATATACCAAACAATATTGCCAAAAAATATGTGATACCAATCATGAAATGCATTGTTAAGCTATTGTATCCTGAATACATTTTAATTAAAATAAAGGTGGAAATATTGTGATCGGACAAACGATGCGGATATCAACAAGAGAAAAATTCAATGAAACAACTCTAGCGTAGGAATAGAGTTTCCAGAGCCTGAAAAGTGTTCTATCTCACTCCAGCATTCGACTCTGGCTGGTTGTTTTGTGTTTCAACGTAAAGTGGATAAAAAAATAGAAATATAATTATAAATAATATTGCTTTTCGCGTAGTGCAATCGAGAAATAAGTCGTTCTTTATTGTAATGAAGAAATGAACTTAACTAAAAAAATTACCACTATTTTTGTGAGTCGCAATAGTAGCCAATTGAATAACAATAATACATAATACTACATCAGATTTATGTCGCTTCAACTTGGCAAAATAAGTGTGCCATCCGGGCTTTTTAATGAAAAAGTGTGTTAAAACAATTTTGCAAATTTACAATAAATAAGTAAATGAGTGTAAATAAGCCAGATCGTACTGTAAACCATCAAATGAATGCCTTTCTTTAAATTGAAAATGTAAATCTAAAATTCAAATTAAATGTGAGGTTGAGATAATTCATTTGTTTTAATAGCGAATATTATAAGGTAGGTAAAATCATTTAAGGTCAATGTCGGTAAAATGAGTCAATTTTACCCAAAGTAAGATTAAATCAACATAAAAAACAATTATTTCGGCCACAAAATATCAATGGAAAGCAATGAGGCGAAAAAGCTGTTCCAAATTTATGCACACAAATTGTTGCATAGAACATCATATTATATACAAATACATATATAGTATATCATAGAGCTGTGCATATATTTTATGTTCGACTAATATTGCTATCTTCACAATTTTCATATCTATATTTTTATACATGTAAGTGCATCATTATTGCTATACATATTTTTGGAAATATATATGTAGTATATACTAAATTATATATAATTAGTAATTAACCCGGCGTTTCCCGGATTAGATGTAATCAGTGGTCGAGTCAAGCAGAGCATTGAATAGACCAAAAAGGTGAATTACATATGATCTATTCTCAATCTTCTCAACATATTGATTATATGTACAGTTTTTATACGCTGTACTAAAGATGGGCGCGGGCCTCCTTTGTAAGGCCCGGCCAAGCCCGAATTTAGAAATACATATATTTTAATATGATATTTTCTTAAATCTAAACATTTACCGAAATCATTTACATATTCTTCTATTCCTATAAGGAATATAATTTTAACTAAATTAAATCTTAAGAGCCTGGTGCGCTTCTTGTTCAAAATGCTTCCTGACGTTGAAAAATGCGTTCGCTAGCACGAGATGTTCTTAAGTGTAAATCGAGTTCGGGCCTTTTTAGTGTGTTCCGAGCCTATCGGGCTTTCGGGCTTTTAGCTTATACCCGAAGCACGACCGGAAAAAGCTCGAATACAATTTTGAAGCACTAAACACGTAGTTTTCAGAAAGAGGCCCTTGGGTCACGAAGCCGACCCGGCCCGTGCCCATCTCTATCCTGTACCAAAAAATGGTAAAGGGTATATTAAAGTTTACTCACAGTGTAAAGTGATTCATCAGCTGTTACAATCAAACGTGAAATTGGCAAAGGCAAAAAATGACAAAACACACAACCCTGAAATATGATTTTGTCTTTCATTCCACAGTAAATTACCTAGGTAAAATGTTCGTCTTCCGCAGGGATACATATCTTAACTTATTCCATGTTAGATTTTTGAAAAACACAACCCTGGTTCAGGATCAGCAAAAGTATATGCGTAAATGCATATCTATTTTTTTTAATGTACTTAACATATGTACCCTTTATATACCCTTGGTATATTAAAGTTGTGCAAATGTATGTAACAGGCAGAAAACGGCATGGCAAACCCGTCAGAGTGTATATATTCTTGATCAGCATAGAAAAGCGAGTCGATCTAGGCATGTCTGTCTGTCCGTTTGTATGAACAAACGAATCTCGGAAACGGTAGGAACTACAACCACCAAATTTGGCACGAAGACTCGTCCAATTCATAGGCATAACAAGTTTAGTTTTTTTTCAATATTCGAACGAATTTCGTTACCAAATTTGGGATTTTATAGCTTTAGCTAATGGCCAGTTATATATCTCAATATTATGCATTTCGATTTACTATATCATATATTTGCTATAGGAACGATCGGCCGAAAAACAACATTTACTGAAAAAAACTTTTTTGTTTATTAAGATATCGTTACCAAATTTTAGATTTAATAATTTTAAATAATATCTAATCATATTTCCGAATATAATAAATATCGGTTTACGATAACATATAACATACAAAATATTAAAGCAACAAAAAAATATATTTAGTTTTGGATTGGGTACAGGGTTTTCTATAGTCAGTTACACCCGACTATTAAAGCCCTGCTTTTCTAGTTTATCTTAATGACCTGACCTATCGCATCAATTAAATGGAAGGTATTGGTGTTTCCTGGGTTTTTGTTAACCTCATATATCGATGCTGGTAATAAGCTTTTAAATTATTGGCAATGTTTGGTAAAATGATTTCTATCATCAAAAACGGGTTATGTTAACCCTTTGGGTTAAGTTGTTTAGTCGTTTTTTTCCATTTTATTATAATACAGTTAATAAAAAATATCTTGGCTAGTTGGTATCCATTCAAATAAACGAATGTTTGTCAACATACTTCCAAAGATGCTACGATTTTAAATACGAAATACACATAACTCTTGGATATATGGATTTTCCCTATTATGTATCTTTTTCAATGCGCTTTCTACTGCAGTTTTATATGCAATATTAACTTGTTTTTGAACCAAAAGTGTTTGCAAGTTTTTTTCTTTTTCAAGTTTTAGTTACCACTTTGAATGAGACAAGATCCTATAAACGCAAGTTGCTTCAATCAAGCAATCTGGAGAAAAAAAGCAATATCTGTTGTTAAAAACCTAAAAGGTTTGGCGATACCAAGGGTTCTCAGTCGTTAGGGCATAAAATTAACACTCATCACTAAGTATTTATGAGAACCAGTTCTTAAGTTTTCATATGCTGCTTAACTAACAGTAAAAATAAAATCAATTTAATTGGAGCGAAGGCAGTGAGGATTGATATAACTTAATTACTGAGTTACGGTTCCCCACACAATCAGGTCTTCGTCTCAAAACCGACCGCGTAACGCATCTTCAGATTAAAAAATGGCTTGCTGGTAAATTATTTAAGATGAATCGATATTTTTTTGAAGAAAATGAGAAATCTTTCGTTTTTATCGTTTTTAGAGAATATATTGTCACAAACTTAAGTCGTTTACGTAGAAATTATGCTAATTATGTTATCAAAATTTGAGTTGAATTTTTCCAATTAAAAAAGACTTTGTAATCTTTGTTATTGTTCTATATATTTTGAATCTTAAATCTTTTCCACTTATAAATACAAATACTCATTAATCAATTTTTTTTCTCTCATTAAAGATAATGTCGAAAAACGTGGCAATATCGATGAAAAGCGAAGGGTTGGTTTTAAGTGGATACCAAAAGAAATTAAAAACAATGAAAAAAAAGTATTTTGTACTATACAAGGAGACGTGCAGCAGTATAGCACGATTGGAATATTATGATACTGAAAAAAAGTTCAAACAAGGACTAGAGCCAAAACGTGTTATTAAATTAAAAAACTGTTTTAACATAAATCGACGACTTGACACTAAATATCCGTTTGTCTTGGCACTCTCAACAACAGATGGGGGCTTTGGAATAGTGCTAGATAACGAAACAGATTTGCAGAAATGGATGGAAGTTCTTCTATCTTTGCAAAAAAATAGCACCATTTCGGATTTCATTTATCCGGTTTTTGGTATGGTTTAAATATTCATAGTTTTATTTAAAAACGTTAAATCATTTTTGTGCATTAACCCTTGAAAATAAAATAAAATAGCAAATGTAAAGAGATTATGTAAATATTAAATATACCTACAGGCATATACACGAAGGTACATTTAAACTTAGGTCGAATTGCATATAATTAACCTATATGCATTTTTAAAATGATGTCCAGTATTTGTTCTCAATTATAAAAGAAGCCCAATTAGAAATCCGTTAATTATTTGATTGTTTCTATAAATAAAACATAATAGTGAACTCATTTATACATATAAATTAATTTTCAAATGAATACAAAATAAAATAATCATTCCATTTACTTTTCGCGACGAACTCAAAACATATAAACAGATTTTATTTTATTATATGAAGTAAATATGGTTTTATTACTTACTAGCAATCCCGGCGCGCTTCGCTACGCGTTTTTTTCTATCCAGCTTGTGTAACCAACTTTCTTCTGTCAAACCCGTTAAAAGCATTAGAAAAAAAGAGAGCACATACTTTTTCTTTGTCCAATTAGTAATTCCTTTAAATATCCTAATTAGAATTCGATAAAACAATTTATATTACATATAACAACAAACACAATATTTATAAGAAGTGAAAGAAACTGAGCATAGTTCGGCTATGCTTTCGGTTTTTCGTTCAGTAAGACAACAAAGTCGTCGTACAAGAAAATATAAGCGGCAAACGTACGAACTTTTTTATGTTGACAGCTTTGTTGCTTTGTGAACTTTAGAATTTAATACAAAAAAAAACATATTTAATTAAAAAAAATTAAAAAGTAAGTATGTCACCACTGTTAATCACAAATGTGATTTAAAAAAAAAATTTAAATTTTCCTGTTTAATTTTATATAATTAGTATAGATATCCTTTTTTTTTTAAACATATGTTCGTAGTATTTTTTGGGTGAAATATATTTGAATTATAAAAATATAAAATTTTTAAAATCAGTGAAATCAGTGCTTTAAGTGATATTCACTTGAAAATTATTTCTTTGTCAAGAATTTACCGAGCGATAACTAGATATCTTGAGCCTAAAATTAATAATGCTTCATTATGGCTTCAATCAAGCCTCAAGAGGCAACTAGTATGTGATTGAATAGGTAGCTGCAACACATAAAATGGTACCTTATTCAATAGCCTAGATCAAAAAGCTGAATCGTTTAAGACGAGGGAACATAGGTTGAAAAGAAATGAATTTCGGTTTTCTAAGCATTCATTAATTGAAAAAGATTATAATCAAGATTGCAATTTTATTGCAGTTTGGTTACATATATGAGGACTTCCTAGAAGTCAAATTTAAATGACAGAAACTCTTGAAACTGAAAATAACTGTTCAGATTACCTACAATTTTAAATAGTAGGAATTATAAGTGCATGTTTTATAAACTAACATACTAATAATACTTCATTTTACATGTACAGAAATGTATTGTTAATTATTTCAATATGTTATTCAATTTTTAGAACATGTGTGGCAAGTTAATATTCAAAAGAAAGGCATTGCAGAAGAAAAAGGCGTAGTTGGATATTATCATGTGTGCCTTACTTCAAAATCGTTGACTTTAATAAGTTTTCGGCCCGAAAAGACTTTAACCGGGGATAAAAGAGTTCCTAATGTGGAATTTCTCTTAACAACAATTAGAAGGTAATTTTTTATACGTGTATATATTGTTAATACCCTGTTCCAAAAAATGGTTAAAGTTGCGCAAATGTATGTAACAGGCAGAACAAGGCTTGGCATGACCCGACAAAGTGTATATATTCTTGATCAGCATCCAAAGGCGAGTTAATCTAGACCTAGAACGACCAAATTTAGAACTAATCCATTGGCATAAGGAATTTATTTTGCATTTTCGATATTCAACCAATATCGGCCGAAAAACCACATTTACAACAAAAACTCTTTTGTTTTTCAAGATAACGTTACCAAATTTATTTAATGATTTAATGGTTCTAGGTAATGACCAAATATATATATCAATAATATGCATTTCGATTTACTATATTTGCTATAGAAACGATCTGCCGACAAACAACATTTACTGAGAAACACTTTTTTGTGTATTAACGTATCGTTACCAAATTTTGGATTTAATAATTTTATGTAATATACTTGAATATGATAAATATCGCTTTACATATAATGTATTTATAGCTGCCAACAATTTTTCGTACACCGTCACATGCTTCGACGCAAAAAACCCCTTCCGATTTTGCCTTTAGAGCAGTTGTTCGCACGTGAATTTTGAAATGTCGAGCCAGTACTCACATGTTGTTATTGGCATGTTCCCCATATGCATAACATAGCAATCGATGTCCATCAGCTGCACTTTTCTTCAAATAAAAACAGATCATTTATGACGCTTTACCGTGAATATCCTTAATAGGTATTCCACATTTAATTCTAGTTATAACATCTTTTTTAAAAGGCTGAAATCTTATTTGCAGACTTAATAATAGTTTTATTTTTTAAATCTTTTTAGATGTGGAGACTCCCATTGCTTTTTTTATATAGAAGTTGGACGTCAAAGTGTGTTAGGACCTGGCGAGTTATGGATGGAAACAAAAGATGTGCTAATAGCACAAAATATGCATAAAATGATTTTAAGGTAAACTATTTTGTACAGTTGACTACTCATCTGAAATTAATTTATACGGTAACTTTTAGTGCTATGTCTGCAAAGACAGAATCAAACATGGATGTCGCTGCTGGTAATCAGTCGAAAATTGAATCAATTGCTGAACCAATGAGAAAGAGATCATCCTCAGCAACAGAAGCTTCAAAACCAATTAGTTTTTTTCCAAAACTGCAACTTTCAACTGATATAAAATTCAATTCTTCTCAGTCTGCATGTAAGAAAATATGGAAATTTACTTTTCTATTTTTAATTTCACGGTATTGTTAAACGTTGTTTTGGCCTATAATAAATTGTCCTCAGGCACACTTTTCTGTGGAGGAGCGAATTGAATTTATTATGCTGTAAAGAAACAAAATTATTCTTTTGCGATATTAATTTAATTTGATTTATTGATTTCATTTTATTGATTTTCGTTGATAGTCTTAAAACTTTTAACTTGTCGTTGACATAATTGGTTTTATTAACTTGAGTGACCTTAAAAACATATAGCGCTTAAAGACCGCCAAAATTTGGCATAATGTACGATGAGCTGCAAGCCTTGTCTTGGAGTCTAGTGTACAAAAAACAAAAAAAATTTCAAAGCAATCTCCAGATTTTAGAAATTCTACGAGTTAATAGCGCTTAGCTTAATAAATAAAAATTTACACAATACAATAGTCTATAAAATAGTAATATTTGGCAAAAAAAAATCTATGCAATATGCCAAAAGACTATGTATATATATAAATTGTGATATATGTATAATAATTTATATATGTGGTGTTGACCATTTGTTCCATAATATTTATTTTTATAAAAATGAAAAAAAAAAAAAAATTCATTTACATGTTTGATAACATGTTAAAACCGTAAACAACAACGATGTAATGAGCTGAAACCATAAAAACAATAGAACACAGTACAATGTAATTGTATTAAATGTTAGACTAGACGGCCGAAAACCCATAGTTAGTAACCAAAATTCTTTTGTTTATCAAGATATGGTTACCAAATTTTGTATTTAATAGTTTTAGCTAATGCCTAATCACATCTCAATATATCGGTAGCTCAGTATATCGGCTTCGTATATCATATAGCTGTCATAGGAACGATCGACAAAAAATGGTTTTCACTAAAAAAATTTTTTTTTTCTTGAGGTACGTACCTAGCTGCAGTGTAAAACCAAACTAATTTCGTAACTACAATAGTGTTAAAAAAAAAGTAATTTTTTTAATTATACATTTTTTGGGGTGTATAATGAAAATACCTATGTAAGCAAAATTATAAACAGCAATTTAACGTATAATTCTGAATATTCCCATATGCCCATTTCAATTGACTTCTTTCTACATTTCTTAATAAAATTGTAAGTTTGCGCTATTACCGTTTCCGTTAATTAGACTAGACAAGAAAGCGATAACACTCTCAATAGTATTTAGCATAAGTTTAGTTTAGTTTAGACTCAGTCAACACATTTTCAATTTTTATATACCGTTGGTTCTGAAGCTCACCTAAGTAATTATTTAATATAATTAGAATTTTGTTGATCATAGAATATGTTATCATAATTTAATTTTTTAAACAGATATTTGCAATCGCATTGAATTTCTGAAGTTTTATTTTTATTTATATGCAGTGAATTAATAATTTGTATATGGTTTTCCTATTTTCAGTACACAGTAGTCCTCAAGAAATAACAGTGTAATAAAATACAAAAAGTATTTTTAATACTTTTTATGTGGTATTGCTGTTTTCAGTACAATAGTCCTTAAGAATTAACAGTTTGACTTAATAATATATATAATAATTACTAATTTTTTTTAATTCCAATTAACACATCTTTTTTCGGACTAGTGCACAACTTTGGGCGCGAACGATGCGACAGTTTGCCTACGAGAAATCGAATTTCAAATGAATGCAGCAGTCTATCTTCCCGTTCCACCCGAAGTAATACGATATCAGGACCTCGTCCTTATTCTTATCAAAAAATCTGCAACAGTCCACCACTGAATACACAAATCGCATCCAAGAGTGAAGAGTCATCAATATTTATCGACGAACCCGGAGATATCGGAACTTGTTTACCTTATCGTCTAAAGTAAGTACAGAAGTCATACTATCCCAGCCATTATTTTTTTAATTCTATCGCTAATTTTCGCGTGTTTACATATACTTCAACTATTGATTAGGGTACTTGTGTATTTATTTTTCACTCATTTTGATTAATTTTACTTGTAACAAAAAATAAATAAAAATAGGGATCGACAGAAAAACCTAATCCAATTTCTCTATTAATAATATTTTTTTTGTAGATAATCTTAAAATGAAACTAGAAAGGCAGGGCTATAGTCGGGCGTAATCGACTATAAAAAACCCTGTACCCAATCCAAAACAAAAATATTTTTTTTTTTAGTAAAAGCCATTGTTCGGCTGATCGTTCCTATGGCAGCTATATGTTATAGTAAACCGATATTTATCATATTAAGGAGTATGATTGGGTATTGCCTGAAATTGTCAAATCCAAAATTTGGTACCAATATCTTAATAAAGAAAAAAGTTTTTCTCAGTAAATATTGTTTTTCGGCTGATCGTTCCTATGGCAGCTATATGTTATAGGTTGAATATCGAAAAAAAAATAAACTCATACCTATGGATTAGGGGAGTCTTCGTGCCAAATTTGGTGATTGTAGTTCTTACCGTTTCCGAGATCCGCGCGTTCATACGGACAGACGACATGGCTAGATCGACTCGCCTTTCGATGCTGATCAAGAATATATATACTTTATGGGGTCTGCCACGCCTCCTTCTGCCTGTTACATACATTTGCACAACTTTAATATACCCTAAAATAATAATAAGGGTTAATAGCGTGATACACGTATATTAACGTATATAATAATAATAATGAGCTATTAATCCCTTCAAATATACTATGTCGGCAGCATTTTCCAACGTCCCACTTTGCCTAAATGAGTATCACTTCCTAACAAGATTTTCTTGAACGTCAGTATTGTCAGCTAGTAAAGTTTCTCAATTTGCTTAAACAAATGTTCACTCGGCCATGCAAAATATAGGCAGGCAAATGCTTTAAGCAAATCAATACAGTCCTTAGGGTTGCGACCATTCTTAAAATTTAACGTCAGCTGATAATAATACAGCAGCACAGTCAACTTCAATCAACAACAAGTGATGATGACGCTGCTCAAGTTGCAGTCACAATTCATTTAGCAGCTTGGACCACTAAATCATATGTAATACACGCATGCTGTGCGTACCAAAATAAAAATCCCCGATACCATTTTTTGGTACAAGGTATAAAAATGTTTAAACTCACAGCAAAGGAAAACTTTTTTTTTGTAAGATGGTATAATATAAACTAGCTTTACATAAAAGTTATAACACGAATATTTATTTAATGAAAGAACATAGAAATAAGTTCTTAACCGAAATGTAAAAAATTATATTTTGCGAACATAGCCATACATAATTTACAATTATTATTTTTATACCTTTTTTATGTTGAATTTTTTTTAAGCTCTCGATCTAAAGATGGCGTAATTCTAGAAGAAAATACAGATGAAATGAATGTAGCTGAAATTAAAGGAGATGACTTAAATAAAAGAAAAGGTGATAATATTAATTTCAAAATCAAGTAGTTTTTTAGCTTCATTTTTTGTAGATGGAACGCAGGATGTTTATATTTCCATGGCTCCTGTAAAATCTGTTACACAACATTGTATTGATTTAAATGAATGGCATCCGCCTAATCAATCAAGATTATTAGAAGAGTCTAAACGTACAAGCTCACTTTTATTGGTTAATAACGAATCATCAGGACTTGATTTTGAATTTCCAGAACACATATCGGAGAAGGTGTCAAGAAACTCGGAAATTGAAATTGATTGCGAGTAAGTATTGTTACCCAGCAAAACAATTGAAATTTGCATAATATCAAACTCGATTTAATGTCAGCTAATGCTACACATTAAAAAATAATAGCTTAAATTTATGAGTTTTTAAAATTCCCCTTAACATATCTGACAATAATGAAAACTAACTAATGCAATAATACCTGTAACAATAAGTTGCCATACCTGGCAAATATGCAAAATTGGAATTTTAAGATGTAACAAGTTTTTCTTTTTTTTTTTTTCTTAGATATCAACACCAAAATTGACAAACACTTCATTCTTTTCTTCTGAGATGTTACCCCACGAAAACGTATCAAGTTTTTTTTATGCATTTATTGAAGAAATGTATTTTTAAATCAGTTTTATTTTCTTATCGAACTACCAGATTGCATAACTGAAAATAACATAATTTTTTTTTTTTGTAGTCGAGCAACATACGCAATCCTCGCGAGGAGTTTTGGTAATAGTGCCTATAGGAAACTTCTATTCGATTATGTTGATCGTTAAAAAAAAAAAAATTTATTTAATTTTTCTGACAATTTAACCAAATTAGATTTTTGACATTACTTAGAATGTTCCCAAGGTTTATTTCATAAGCAAGAGTTTTTGTCCCAAAATGGTCTTAAGTTTCGATTTCCAATTATAAAGCTCTTCGATAAGTTCTTTTGTGTGATAAACCGTTTTAAACCGTTCATGATAAGCTAAACGCAGGGGTTTTTATTTTCTAGTCTCTTCTCCAGCTTTTGTACGCAATTTCTTAGAGAAGGTTTAGTATTGCTTTAAATTTCAAATGAATAATAGTTGCATGTTTCTCGAAATTTTCATAAAGTTAAATTGTCTGGAGTTTTTTTTTCAGGAACTGCCATTAAAAATGGGAGTTAAATTTTGTTCTCCTAGAAAAGTAAATGCCTTCTTCGTCTAAGGTTTCAAATTAATGGAGAATTCTGCTGAAGGAGAAACTATTTCATGATAAGAACCTATAATAAGGTTTAAAGTTTTAGCAAATTGTTTACATTTGAATTTAAAGAATAAAATTCAGGCGATCTTCTTTCGTTAAGTTTGTTTTATTTTAGTTATTTTTGAAAGGGGTTGTGCAGTAGTACACGTTTGAGTCAGAAAGTAAATTAAAATATATTTGATATTTTGAGAATTAAGGAAAGCTTCAGTGAATACATCGATAAATTTGACCACCTCGTACTAGCTACAATCAGAAAATTAAAGTGAAAATTTGGCGACATTCCAGTTCCCCATTTTGCAATCATATTCTCAAATAATTGGGGTTTGAAAAGTTTACAACCTTTTTGTACACTGAGTTGATAAAGAACAAAATAAACTACAATGAGAAGAATTCGTTAACGGAAGCAAGGAAGAGGAGTCCTGGTATTAGTTTAAGTAAACAAAATGTATACAATTACAACATATTTATATTGTGATAAAATAAAAAACAAATAATTATTGTCAAAGTACACTTGATACTTTTTTTCAACGGTATACTGGGACCAAAAAACTAGCGGTGAAAAAAACTCCGAAAAAAAAGGTTTAAGTCTTATTTTTTATATTACCAACTTTCACAGATTTATACAAGAAACTACTGTAATTAACAAATTAAATAGACGTACATACAACAATTTGAGGTAATTTTGTAATTTCGCAGGTGATTTTATTCTATTTCTGAGGAGCATATTTACAAATACTAAATACAATGATAGCACATCACACCAACTTTGTGTTTGGGAAACAGCAGACATTTTACACAGTTTACCCGTGGAGCCGGTCTTTCACTTCAAGAAAATGTTTAGAGCATTGGCACCACGCTCAGCGAGGTTGTCACCATATCTAACTGGATTTTGCTGACGGAAGGCATCCCCATTTTTGTTACCTCATCACGTTAATTTATTTCAAAATGTGTCCAATTTTTCAGAGTTAATCTTGTATGTATGGGCTCGTATCGCTACGCCATGATGAAGCATTTCAATTTTATACTGGTACAGCTCACGATTCTCAGCGAGCAACAATAGCAAGGGCAGCTGCAAGGAGGCAGGTGTTGCTGTTTGTTGCATTGCTGCGAATTGTCATAGGCTGCAGCAGCGAAGTTCCGGCATCTGCATGTGTGCACGCAAAGTGATGCAATTTGCAAATGTACGGTATAATGCGAATTTACGGCGGGGCACTCGCTTAATAGGCGAAATTTAATTATTATAAATACTGTATAGGACCCTCAAGGATCATCCGTATTAATGTTTTATTAGTCTATAGTATTACACCAACAAATTGTACTTATTCGTATTGTTAGTAAAATCAAAACAAACGACTTCAGTCTCATGAACAAAGGGTTGTCAGTGTGTAAAAATGCTTACACTCAAAACTTTCTTGCTCTGCAAACTCACACACACTTTCAGTGATGCTAAACATGTCCCTAGTAGGGGGAACGTTTCCTTTATACGTATTTATTTAAATCGTCGAGGAACCCTCTAGATCTGTTAGTTCCCACTTATACATACTACACTATAGGGGCTCTAGGAGCTAAGTCCTTCATTCTTGTTTTAAGTTTAACACAGAGCAGACTGCATATAAGATACTCGAACACTTTTACTTCTACTTTAATGGCTAATTTGGCACTTGCACTTGCGATTTAAGCACACAAAAAATAACGATACTACTACTGCTACAAGGCAAGATATTACTGATAATGAACCCGTTCGATATACAAAATATTGAAGACAAGGTAAATAAATTTAACAAGTATATGGATATAAATAATTGAAATACTTATGTGGAGGGCGCCGTTGGAAAATAATTCAACAGCTCAGCCACTGGCTGCCTCACTTTACCACATGTCTCAGTTGTAAGGTGCAGTACTATTCAGAGAACTGCCAACATGTGGGCGTCGATTGCACCGTGAGAAGCTCACATGAGCATAAACAAAGAGGGTTGCGTTGTTCAGTGCTGCATTTAGTGTTATTGAAAACGAATATACGCACAGCAAGAAATTATTGTTTGTCACTCACCACACATTTCATCGACACTATCCGTATAACGGATTCCTGGATTAGCGGAATCCGTTATTATATTTTTGTCCAGGTTTTATTATTATTAGGATAAATTGAAAAGGCTTAAATTTTTTTCTATATTTTTCCGGTATATTAATAAATCTCCCTTGGGCCAACGCAACGGGCGCTACATGATTATTAATCTTTATAAAGTTGAAATTGAAAAAAGGATAAAAAATTTACAGCGAGTCGCTGTAAGTCGAGGAGGAAACGACGGAACACTTTACAGCACCTGTTAAGCCACCATATTAATAAAATTATGACAGTTCGCTAACGTCTGCAAATAATTATTATTGTTTCTTTAACTTCACTTTATTTTGATGAAAAATAATACTTGCAGTACCCTACACTTGACTTACTTAAGTAACATTACTTAAAGACGATAACAGATTTTGATAGATTTTGAGCTTATTGAACTGACTTGATACAGCATTATTCCTTGGTTCTTCTAGGTCTGCCAACTTTTCCTTTTCTTGAGGGTACCACTCCACTGTTTACAGGGGGACTTTTTATTATCTTGTGCCAATCTTGTTCGCATACCAAACTTGCACCCATCATCGTATATCTGAAACGAAAATAAGAATCAAATAATATTTTGGGTAGCAATTTATTTTAATATTGTTTTTGGTAAACATCAGTATCATCTTGGAGAAAACTGCAACTGAAAGAAACGTAAAAGAAACGATTCGTAACCTCAATTGTTTTACATATCAGTTATCAGATTAGTATTCCTCTATGGAGTAGTAATTTGGTATCAAGTCCTTAAGAAAGGTCGTTAGAAGACAAAACATTTCTAGAGTTAAAGGCGAATGGAGCCTGTGCTCAAGCCTCGTGTATTTGTCTTATTATATTTTTATATATTTGTATTTTGTCCCTGAAATGGGTGTATCACGACATTCACAGTATGAAGCTTTATGTATATACATTATATGTATGTAGATAGGAAGTATAAAATCGAAATATTTCTTTAACCGTTTCCTCAATAAAATCAAAACTAAAAAACAAGAATAAGAAAATAATTTATTTTAGCATATTTTAAAATTTAAACCTTTTTTAAAATTATATTTTATACTGATAAACATACTGCTTAGTATTACGTACCTATCTCCTGGGCGTAAGTTAGAACCACATTTTGCACAAGTAAAGCATCTTAAATGGAACACGCAATTCATGATTTGTTTTTGCTGGCTTTGTATATCTAAATTATTAATTCCCGTTAATGCTCTAGCAACCATTTCACTTGGAGGTATCGTTTCACCACAACCAGAGCAAATACCAGAACAGCCAAACATTCTGTAAAGGTATATAAATCCGTCAAACATTACAATTTATTATTTAAAAAACTAAAACTTTTTTCAATATTTAGACTTATTAGATGCATTTATATATAACTGAGCCACCAAAGAAGTTGATGCTGGTTTGTTAAAATATATTTTTTATATCATTATGGGCTGCCCATATTCATACTCCTTATATCACAAGATATAACCAGCGGACAGAAATAGATATAGATAGAATACAGCTTTTAATAGCTGTAAGCCTCCGAAAATCATATTTTACAATGCATATCGGCTTCGCTCCCGTTGCTCGATTATTTGCATAAAAAAATTCAAAAATATGATTAAAGAGCATTCGACCGAAAAATACACTTCCATAGGATGCAACAATTTATCACACTCTATATTCTCTTCAAAAATACAAAAAAAAAAAAAAAGAGAAAGTTATATTTCAACAAAGATAAACTTTTTGACCAATAAATAATCTAGTAACTATTGTCAAGCACCTAATTGACATGCTTGTAAACTTTTGAGCAAAAACTAGAAAACCTAAGCAGTCACTAGGTTTTGTTCAAACCTATTTCATTCATTCTTATCCATTAAGTTCGATTTGAATGGCCCGCTTTACTCATTTAATTCTAATTATTATTCAAAATCATTTAATTTGTTTCGATTTTTATATTCAAAAGTCTCATTCAATATTCCAAACTCCTATTTTAACAAAAATTTGAATGTATTCATGCAGCCCTTAAAAATATAGATAGATGTATAAACATATTAATAAAAGCTTTTAAAATTATAAAACAATGATAAACGTTATTTTCAAATTCAATTTTAATAAACATCTGAAATAGTGGGTATACTTGTTGGAAATATTGTGAAATTTTCATTTAGATGAAATTTATTTCAAATATATTTGATTTGTAACTCATTTGTTATTAATGTTTATGTGCAAGAACTTAAAATGATACCATACAGAAAATAATCATAAATAATTCGTACGGGCATATTCAAATCAAACTAAATAGCTTTATTTTGTGCACAAAGTCAAAATATATAAGCAACTTATTGAAAAATGCAAAGAAAAGCACAAAGCAAAGAGAACATTTAACGGGAAATGTACCGTTTATCGCTGAATTGGTCCAAAAAAGAATTAAAAAAAAGTGTGGCAACTCATTTGTGACATTCAAAAAATTTAGTAATTTTTCTTTTTTATGTATAGAAATTGCACTTTTTTTAACAATTAGTTTTTAAATACTGTAAATAATTACAATCAACTAGTAAGCTCTGGCAGACGTTGCCCTGCCACAAATTTTTGTTTGGTCACGGCTACACTGATCACGATGTCATCTCTGAGCGCAAGCAAAAGAGCATAATCAATGCTCAATGCGTAAGAAAAGAGCATAAGTATAATTACAACAATTTAGTGAATTTCTGTTTTTGTTGTATTACGAAATTTATAAGCGATTTTAATAAAGTATTAAAAATATCCTATATTTCTACAAATGTGCCAGTTCGATTGTGACAGATTGTAGATAAAAATGTTCGCTTGTGTGTCTGTGTATGCATGGAAAGGTTTCTATGATATTTCCGATGAAAAAGTAATCGGGGTCACACCCTCTCTAAATAAGCAAAAGTCTAAATTCGTTATAGTAGCTATATACTACTATGATCAAATTGAAAGGTGAATTAGAAATTTTTTATTTAAACTTTCAGGGTTTTTCCAATTGAAAATTGTTTTTCTTTCTGTAACTTGGTAGCACTGTTAGTGACAGCTGTGTGAAATTTCACGAAAAAATATTCATTAAAGTTTAAGATACGCTTCGTTTTGTGAGGTGCTAAAAAGAAAAGAAAACCATACTAGAATCATATTTAATCTCTAATGGCAATTTACGCCATAACTAATATAAAATTTCTGAAATTTCTAGAATGATTTCTATAACGTTGCCAAGTTAACTACTCTGGAGAACGTTACTTTCTTTTTTCCGCTAAATAGTCAATGACTATAGATGTATATATATATATGGTTATTAAACAAATGCGATGAGTCAAACTAGCTTGCTTTCTTAAAATGATAGAAACTATTTTTTTTCTTCCCTTCTTGGCAATCTTTCTATGACTACAGATGTTATATAGAAGTAAATAAGAACACTAAATGTTTAAATAATAACACTAAAGTCTCATATTCTCTACCTTGTCTTTGATATGTTTAGTATAGTTTGATAAATTTTTCCTTTGAACTTTCATTTAATAAGTCAATATATACAATAAGAATTTGCAGGTTGCTTCTTCTTATTAACTTTGTCCGTTTACGTTTATATAATTTAAATAAGTTGTGCTTTATAAAATACTTACGTTGAATAGTCTTTCTTGCATAATATAAGTCCACGTCTGGTAAAGCAACTAGAACCAACATCTGCCAGCATCGCACCACAACAATGACATTTTAGACAAGCGTTATGCCAGTATCTGTCTAAAGCATATAATAAGTATCTATCACTAATTTTATCTGTAAATAAAATTGGAATATAAAAGTAAATTAAGATTAAAAATGTTTGTAAAGGTCCACTAAAAAAAACAAGTTTAAAAAAAAATCTTAAATATTAGGCATTTTGACACTTTAGCTAAATGTTTTGTGAAATGTCTCAAAGTGTGAACTCACTTGTGAAATTTAAATTGTGTAATTGTGAAAAATAACAGCTGATTTTTGTAAGCAAAGTAGAAGAAGCAACAGAAAATAATTAAATAAAGCAACATGTAGTTTGGCTTTGCCCAGCAACTAGTGGTCATAAATTGTGAGAAAAATATCTAACAAAACTGTATTTGCCGTATTTCTTCGGTTAATGCCGAAGAATATATGTAGGCCTAGTGCAGAATCAAATAACAATTACTTTAAAACTTAATAAAGTAGTTATTTAATTCCATATTTAAATATAATCTTATATTTAGCTTATAATCCTTTCATATCGCATTTGTATTTTTATAATTCCGATTTGGTTTCCATTTTTTATTTCTACAACTCAACTAATTCGTTTCTATTTTCAAATCTTATTTCAAACTAGAAAGGCAGGGCTATAGTCGGGCGTGACCGACTATAGAAACCCTGTACCCAATCCAAAATTGAATATATTTTTTTGTTGCTTTAATATTTTGTATTCATTATGTAAGGATATCTCAAGAAAAAAAATTTTTTTTTAGTGAGCCATTTTTAGACTGATCGTTCCTATGGCAGCTATATGTTATAGTAAACCGATATTTACCATATTTAGAAATATGATTGGATATTATATCAAATCATTAAATCCGAAATTTGGTAACGATATCTTAATAAACAAAAAAGTTTTTCTCAGTAAATGTTGTTTTTTGTCCGATCGTTCCTATGACAGCTATATGATATAGTAGACCGATATACATAATATTCAGATATATAGTTAGACATTATCTAAAACTATTAAGTCCAAAATTTGGTAAAGATATATTTAAATAAAAACTGATTTTGTTACTAAATATGGGTTTTAGGCTGATCGTTCCTATGGCAGCTATATGTTATAGTAAACCGATATTTATAATATTCAGGAATATGATTGCATATTACTTAGAATTGTTAAATCCAAAATTTGATAACGATAGCTTAATATACAAAAAAGTTTTTCTCAGTAAATGTTGTTTCTTGGCCGATCGTTCCTATGGCAGCTATATCATATAGTGAACCGATATACATAATTTTTAGATATGTGATTGGACATTAGGTAAAACAATTAAATCCCAAATTTGGTAAACATATCATAAAAAATAAAGCGGTTTTTGTTACTAAATATGGGTTTTAGGCTGATCGTTCCTATGGCAGCTATATGTTATAGTAAACCGATATTTATAATATTCAGGAATATGATTGCATATTATTTAGAATTGTTAAATCCAAAATTTGATAACGATAGCTTAATATACAAAAAAGTTTTTCTCAGTAAATGTTGTTTCTTGGCCGATCGTTCCTATGGCAGCTATATGATATAGTGAACCGATATACATAATTTTTAGATATGTGATTGGACATTAGGTAAAACAATTAAATTCCAAATTTGATAAACATATCATAAAAAATAAAGCGGTTTTTGTTACTAAATATGGCTTTTCGGCCGATCATTCCTATGGTAGCTATATGTTATAGGTTGAATATCGAAAAAAAAAATAAACTCGTTATGCCTATGGATTAGGAGAGTCTTCGTCTCAATTTGGTGGTTGTAGGTCTTACCGTTTCCGAGATCCGTGCGTTCATACGGACAGACGGACATGGCTATATCGACTCGCCTTTCGATGCTGATCAAGAATATATATACTTTGTGGGGTCTGCCACGCCTCCTTCTGCCTGTTACATACATTTGCACAACTTTAATATACCCAAAAATAATAATAAGGGTTAATAGCGTGATACACGTATATTAACGTATATAATAATAATAATAATGAGCTATTAATCCCTTCAAATATACTATGTCGGCAGCATTTTCCAACGTCCCACTTTGCCTAAATGAGTATCACTTTCTAACAAGATTTTCTTGAACGTCAGTATTGTCAGCTAGTAAAGTTTCTCAATTTGCTTAAACAAATGTTCACTCGGCATTGCAAAATATAGGCAGGCAAATGCTTTAAGCAAATCAATACAGTCCTTAGGGTTGCGACCATTCTTAAAATTTAACGTCAGCTGATAATAATACAGCAGCACAGCCAACTTCAATCAACAACAAATGATGATGACGCTGCTCAAGTTGCAGTCACAATTCATTTAGCAGCTTGGACCACTGAATCATATGTAATACACGCATGCTGTGCGTACCAAAATAAAAATCCCCGATACCATTTTTTGGTACAGGGTATAAAAACATACAGTCCGTCACAAATGAGTTTTCCGTTGTTGGGTTAACGTGTTGTGAAAATAAATTCTGTCATTTTCATATGCTGACACTTCATTATGCTGTTGACTTTGTTGACTACTTAAATTTTTATAAGAGATGGATACTGTTGACAATAATAAAAGAACATTTCTTACCTCCACAACCGCCACATGACTTAATTAATAAAGATGAATTTAACATTTGCTGATTATTGAAGTCATTGGATGCTTCATCCATGAACGATAACTGTGGAGTAGATATGTCAGAACTAGTTTCGACGATTTCGGTTGACGGAGTTAAACTCCGATATCCAATAATTACTGGAGAAAAGTTGTCGGGACTATGTGAATTTTGCTGATGATGAGTGGGTAGCACTTCTGTGCATAAACGATATGAGGTATTCATTACTGCAGTGTTGAGATTAATTTTCAAAAAACATTAATATGTTTTATGGAAGTTGCCATACACCTGAAAAAGAAGATTAACAATAAAATCAATATAGAATTATTCAATTCTATTTAAAGAAGCTATCAGCTATATTTTTGGGTTTTATATTAAAAATTATTTTCATTGATCAAACAAGAGAAACAGCTTTGAGCTGGCAGCCCTTCACTATTTCCTCTGGAACCAACTTCCTCCAGCATTTCCAGCTCGGCCTGATATCATTGCGGCAAATAGAAGCGCACACAAGACATTATGACCGCTTTTATATGAATACTATAATTAAAAAATACAATTCAAAATGTAACATTGCATTCTTGAAGTAAATAAAAATGTATTAAAAATAATAATATCCTATACATTTGCATACTGATGTTATGAATTCACAGAAGTAATATTGAACATTAATAGTTTTAAATGCCACTGGATTTGTTCATTTTATGTTTAAAGCATAAGGTAAAAATAACAAAAAATTATGTTAGCTGACATCATTTAATACTCGCCATACTAGTCATATCCAGAGTAATAAATAATAATATGATCATAAGATGCTAACAGCTTACTTCCTAGCTCACTAAGCACTGAGTACACAAAATAAACACAAAGTGACCGAAATCAGATGTTACATGATACGGAATCGGAGGATTTATACGATAGTTGTCATGAAGAAAACAGTATTAAAATGGACGATACTTATAGCATCGAGAAACATATATGCATACAATGAGCTTTGGAAAATGATAAGCCGTCAACAGCACTATATGAACTACGTAATTAAGCTGTTATTTTCAAAAATAATTTGCCAAAAAAGCAGCTGAAAATCTCTAATTTCTTTAAAAATTTTAAAATGTAAATATATTAATAAAAACAATTTTAATTTTAAAAATTACATAAAATTTTTTAATAAAATTTTGGGTTCTGTTATCTGTCTGTCAGGTCTGGTTTTTAATTAGTCATTAGTAGTTTAAAAAAACAACTGAAAAAGTAAGTATGCCACTCAATTGTTAAAAACAAATTTGATTTAAAAAAAAAATAAATTTTAAAATCGGTTCAGCATATTTTGTGTGAAAGCGTTACAAAATTTGCGTGTTTAATTTAATGTAATTATATATAGTGTAGTATATATATAGTATAGATAGATGAACGCTATTTTCATAGACAATTCACAAGGTAGTACCGTTGAGTTTTTTCAAGTATTATTATTTATTTTACAATAAACAATTTCTAAATTGCACTAAATCGCAGACAATAATACAACAAGTATAAATTAGGTACTAGAAACAATTTTTGTTGACCTGCGATCTTATTTTCCATTTTGGAATAAATAAAGTACAGTAGATGAACCCAAGATTTTTTGACTCTGACTGTTGATATTTTCGGAAATTTCAACAACTGCTGCTGGGCTCAGAGTTAATATGTAAACCAAGAGGAATTAGCAATCTTTGGAAACAGCAAATGGTAATAAATAACGTTGCTTCGAAACCTCTTGGAAACTTGAACATTATTCAATAAACTTTAAATTTATTATGTACATAGTTCATTGTACATGATAACAATGTATGAACTTGATGTATAAAACAGTACTTTTCGCTTTATAACGAACCCGGTTATAACGAACTTTCGATTATAACGCACCATTTTGCCTGAAAAACTTGTTTATTTTTTGGTTATAACGAACCAAAAAGTGGCGCTCTTAACAAAAAATTATATTTTTGCGATGGTGGCAACGAAGAGCCAATCCCAGTCACAACCGCCCTGGATACAATTCGTGTAGCGTAAACTATGTAAGAACTTTTCTTCAGTAACACGACACTCAACAAATTTTTGACCACGGGCCAAGGGCTCAGGGGGAAGTGTACGTGAAGGAAGCTAATAATAATAAGCGAAAAGTACTGTATTTATATGTAATAGCCACGTTGTTAAATAAATAAGCTTTATAAATACTTTGTATTACTAGTTATTTACTAGAAATTTGCGTGTCGACTCCCAAAAATTTCAATTTGTTCTAACAATTGGTTTCTCACATCTCTGACCATATTAGCACCATATTGGTATAAGGTTGAAGATTGATGTCGTTATAATTCACGGGTCAAAATTCAAACATTAGTATACAATAAACTATTTAGTGCAGAGAGTGTTTTATTGTTTTGCAAATGCTTTTAAATTGACCTGATAGGTGGTCAAGGAGTATCATAAACTAGGAGTATTTAAAACCTTTATGATTTTCTTGATTTGTTTAATTTAAGTTTACTCTTTTTCTCTAATAAGTAAAAGAGGCTAAAACAAAATACATGAAAATAAATTGTATTACTTACAATCATCCTCAAAGCCGCATTTTGACGCGAGATTTATACAAGTTTCTTGATTTTAAGTTATTAAATGTAACCTGAACTAGTAGCTACTTTAAAATAGTGTTATACTTGAAAGCCAGTGCAATATAATCTAGTTAGCTATAATAACTATAAAATAGTAATATTGATCTCGTAACATGATTGTGATTTCAATATTTTTACATTTAATAAGCTGGAAGACATTGTACATCGAACTCAGACGATAGCGATATTGACCAGGTTGTATATAAAAAGCTACAATAAAATACAAAAATGTAAGTTTTATAAGTGTCAATATAAAATTATGCCTTCTTTTAACTGCAACAATAAATAGGTGCTAAAATACAAACATCTGACAACATTTAATACTTCTCACACTTCAATAGTGAAAACACATTCAATGTAGATAAAGAAGTTATAAATTGAAATAATATTTATTTTATTTCTTAATAAAACTGCAAAAGTTTTTAAAGAATTATATTACCTAAATAAGAAAAACCGTATCACTAAAACTTTTTAAGTCATAACTTTTAAAACACAACAATGAATTTATTTGAATCCGCAAATTAACTTAGAGATGGAAAGTTGATAAAAGCAATCGATAACTTTTATGCCAGCTGATAATATATCGAATAAAATTTTTGATAGTGTCGTGTATCTCCCGTTTAGAAAAGTTCATAGAAGAACTCAAAAAATTCAAGAAGAAATGCATCCTTCTTTTCGCCCCTACTTTTACGTGAATTTATCCTTTTCAAGCTGTAAAAAAGCGAAAAACAAAAACAGGAATCAGTTCCATGTGTTCTCGGCGAACGGGGATCGTGCATTCTTCTCGGTGGTCCGTTCTGGAATACAAGACCAAATGCCAAGTGAAGTTAAGAGGGTTGCACACTCAATTCCTAAATTCCAATATCTTAAAGTTAGTTAAATAAAATTAAAGTAATGACAAGATACAAGGTGTAAGTAAAGTTTCCACACGCTGTGCATCAATTAACACTGATAAATAACTGTGTTTAAGCAACTTTTTAGTTTAAATGCGAAAATACAAATGCAGAGAATATATTTACATATATATGGATGCATGTGATCATACAAGTATGTATATATTCTCTGTTAAATGTTGCTATGAAAAAGTTAAGTCATATAGTGCATCAGAGTTAGAATGAATGGTTTCGAGCTCTGCAAAGTTTGTTCCAATGAAGCAGTGGTGAACAAGCTAAAATCATGCCCTCCGGGCACACCAATGATGTGGACTCAAAACCGTCGACCGGACAAAGTTTTGCGTGTTGGCAACCCTAATAGTAACAACCGCGCCTAACCCTCACCCCTCCCCTAGCACACTGAGGTAGAGTGTTTGCTGGTCGTCACGCACTGTTCTCTCCGCCTTCGCTGAGTGTACGGCCAATGGTATAAAAAAAAGGTTACTGGACATATGCTCATCAAAGACTCTGATACATTCCTTCTTCTTCTGCAAAGCAAACGAAGTGATACAAGACCACTAGAAACAACAACAACCACAGAGGGAGCAGACAAAAACAACGAAGTTAGAGAAATAGCAACAAGAACATAAGTGCGAGCAAAAAAGAATATTCTTCGGCTTTTTGTTCAGCAAACAATGAAAAGTATTGTGCACAACATTGAATGGCAAATACATTTGGAAAATCAAAGTTTTCATCAGCAAATAGACAAAAACTGTTGTGCCGCTGTTAAGTCTCGTTCTTGCGAACATCAACCACACAGCGAGACTCGACGAAGCTGTTTTGTAGCGGTTATGCCGCTGTTGATTGCAGTTAACCCGTTGCGTGTCGCTGTTAAAGTGTCGCTCAACAGAGCTTCGTTTTCGACAGCCTCGACATAAACCTATGTCAAAATCAAATTAAAATTTAGCAAATAAAATTGTATTAAATAGTTTATTATTAATTAAAAAAAAACTTAAAATGATTCAGCTCCAAAAATACACTAAATATTTGTGACGTCACAAATATAAAATAGCTGCGTTCTAATGAGAGTGGTCCGATTTCAAAAGATCTTAATATATGCCGACGACCAAAAAATCACTGTGGTGATTCTGTCACTACCATGGTACGCACGTATGCCAGCGTCTGTACGTTTGTTTCCCCTGAAGTATCAGCACAGTCCATGGCGCTAACTCCCAGGCCTTGCAGGTTATGCTTTTTAGAGAGACGATTCTGTTTTTATACCCTGTACCAAAAAATGGTAAAGGGTATATTAAAGTTGTGCAAATGTATGTAACAGGCAAAAGGAGGCGTGGCAGACCCCATAAAGTATATATATTCTTGATCAGCATCGAAAGGCGAGTCGATATAGCCATGTCCATCTGTCCGTATGAACGCACGGATCTCGGAAACGGTAAGACCTACAACCACCAAATTTGGGACGAAGACTCTCCTAATCCATAGGCATAACGAGTTTATTTTTTTTTTCGATATTCAACCTATAACATATAGCTGTCATAGGAATGATCGGCCGAAAAGCCATATTTAGTAACAAAAACCGCTTTATTTTTTATGATATGTTTACCAAATTTGGGATTTAATTGTTTTACCTAATGTCCAATCACATATCTAAAAATTATGTATATCGGTTCACTATATGATATAGCTGCCATAGGAACGATCGGCCAAGAAACAACATTTACTGAGAAAAACTTTTTTGTATATTAAGCTATCGTTATCAAATTTTGGATTTAACAATTCTAAGTAATATGCAATCATATTCCTGAATATTATAAATATCGGTTTACTATAACATATAGCTGCCATAGGAACGATCAGCCTAAAACCCATATTTAGTAACAAAATCAGTTTTTATTTAAATATATCTTTACCAAATTTTGGACTTAATAGTTTTAGATAATGTCTAACTATATATCTGAATATTATGTATATCGGTCTACTATATCATATAGCTGTCATAGGAACGATCGGACAAAAAACAACATTTACTGAGAAAAACTTTTTTGTTTATTAAGATATCGTTACCAAATTTCGGATTTAATGATTTGATATAATATCCAATCATATTTCTAAATATGGTAAATATCGGTTTACTATAACATATAGCTGCCATAGGAACGATCAGTCTAAAAATGGCTCACTAAAAAAAAAATGTTTTTTCTTGAGATATCCTTACATAATGAATACAAAATATTAAAGCAACAAAAAAATATATTCAATTTTGGATTGGGTACAGGGTTTCTATAGTCGGTCACGCCCGACTATAGCCCTGCCTTTCTAGTTTAAATTTGCCTTTGTCTTCGAAGACAACCTCATGGCACATCTTTGTACACATGTGTGCTACTTACTCATCTGTGTTCCAATCCAATTCAAAGGATAAATACATGCGTACCAGAGAATCCCAACGAAAAACTCGAGTTTATCTTAATTTGAGGTAAAATCATTTGAATATGTTAATAGATTCTATATATAATACATTAAAATATATATATTAAGGTCCCACAGGGTCTTACAAAAATTTTTTAAAATAATTAAGCAAAAAAATAAAGCTTAGTTATTTTAATTTTCGTGTTCCTTAATACGTCATATTTTTGCAATGTGTACTTTTAAAATTGTTTTATTTTTTATTATATACAAAATATATTTTTCTCGAGTTAATTTTTTTTTTTAATTTAACGCGACGTGGTTACAAAAAATGTTTTCACCTATGGTAAATATTAGTACTATATGTGAGCAGATTTCGATTCGATTTCCTGAGCTTCTGTCAGGTCAGATTAGACTTCAGTTATTGTACCGACAGTTGTGTACCTTAATTCCTTATTAAATCATCGTACACAACCGATGATAGTAGGCAAAGTTTCGGGTTGATGAATTGATGTTTTTTTTTTGGTCTCATACATATGCGTTTGTTTTAATGTAGGCGGCTTGTGTCGAAACGCGATTGCAAATAATTTGGTGCTGTTGTTTTTGTCAAAAATAAAAAACAGAATTAATTACCGACAGTGTCCGTTTCTTTTTATTGTCTTTCATCAAGTATATACAATTATTATATGCAGATGTCTGCGTTCCAGTTGCATCAACTGATAATACTAATGATTTATGAAAATATCTGTCGTGTCGACGGTATTCAAATTAATTGTGCATAATTGTTGTTAATATTGTTTTAATGAGCAACAGTATGCTGCATACTGCAATATTTGCATAAAAATTCCATGTAAAAAATTTTTGCATTGCAGTGAGCAAATGGCTTCTCAGAAGATTTGTGAATAATTGTCACAAAGTCAATTGTTGACGTGCAATAGGCAGTGCGAACATATATTATTTAAATAAATGTAAAAATTAAAGCTTAAAACCTGTCATTGGACATAATAATTAAAGACTTTGAGTCCTATGAACTTTCGATCAGCAAAAATCAGGAACATGCTATTTTTTTTAAATGTAAGCAATTGTATTTTTTATTTAAAATGAATATTTGCATTATTACATATGATACTTAAGTTCTTATAAATTAAATAAGCAACATTTTCTACCTCCGACGCCTTTTAGCGATTTTGAGACGGTATTTGGTCCTGATGCAACGAAAACGAATCATATATATATAGAAGCTCCGTAAGTATGTATTCCTCCAAACACACAATACCTACAACAAGGAATTGAATTAGATATACGCTTAAAACAATTGTAGAATAAAAAAATATAAATTAAAAATACATTTAATAAAAGTTTAACATCGTTGTTGGTGTTTAAAGGAGCCGCAGATATTTGTTATTAATCATTGTGGGTAAATAAATACATTCGCTTAATAAGCGAAATTTAATTAATATTATAAATACTATACAGGACGCTCAAGGATTATCCCAGTTAATGTTGTATTATCGAGTGTTCACATTGAAACTTTATTTTAAGTATGTCGGCCTTTCTTTTGAAGAATGTAAACAAGTCTTATCCCTCATTTATATTTCGAGTTTATTTCAAGTATACTACTAGTACACTTTTTTTGTAGTACATTTTTTTTGCAATGAAAACGCGATATAAGCGACTGAATGCAGAAGTTGTGTGCCTGTGTTCGACGGCACAGCATAGAATTAGGATACTGCTGCTAATTATTGGGTTCTTTTTGTGGTTTCGGTCGGTATAGTGTGAATGTTGAAATGCAAGGCAAACATATGTTCATCACTTTCTATAGAATATATTTAATGTAGAATAAATGAATTTTTCCGCTACTTTTGATTTTTTTTTTTTGTTTTCTATGGTTTTAGTCTCGTGCCCACATGTGTAACGATCGGACGGACATAACAGGCACACAACTTCTGCATTCAGTCGATGCTCGCGTTTCGAATGCAAAAGATTTCAAACAACGTGCCGTCAAATGCAATGCAAAAGTATTTGTGTAGTACAAAATAAGTATACTAGTAGTAAACTTGAAGTATACTCGAAGTAAACTCCAAGTACAAATGAGGGATAAGACTTATTAACATTCTTCAAAAGAAATGCCGAAATACTCAAATAAAATTTCAATGTGAACAAGCGGTGAGCCCTTCATTCTTATTTTGTTTAAGTTTAACACAGAGCAGACTGCATATAAGATAGTCGAACACTTTTACTTCTGCTTTAATGGCTAATTTGGCGCTTGCACTTGCGATTTAAGCACACAAAAAATAACGATACTACTACTGCTACAAGGCAAGATATTACTGATAATGAACCCGTTCGATATACAAAATATTGAAGACAAGGTAAATAAATTTAACAAGTATATGGATATAAATAATTGAAACGTGAGCAGCTCACGTGAGCATAAATATAGAGGGTTTTACGTTGTTCAGTACAACTTTTGAATATTTTGCCAAACACTGACTGGGTTGTTGGATAGGGAAGCGAGGGGATTAGGTTACGGGTGGTTGTCACCTCGTCTGAATGTTGAGGCTGCTAATAAGCAGCTGGAACATCAACATCAACATTCCTACGCGGTACGCTGGGCAGCATTTAACAAATAGCGTTACCACAACAATAACAGAATATCCTTCTATTTTTCATTCTGATGATTTCGACGCATTTTGTGTGAGTAATCGAGAAAATACTATTGTCGATCGTGCTATAAAAAGTAGCGCCAAGGTTTTACAGTTATGTGTCATTAGAGAGAAGGTTTTAATGCCAGGTGACGTCATAATTAAGTTGGTTATTATGAATTCAAAAAAACATGATTTAGCTCCAAAAATACACTAAATACTTATGACGTCACCTGGCAATAAAATCCTCGCTCTAATGAGGGTGGTCCGATTTCGAGAGGAAAAAAAGGATGGAATGGCGCCACCTTCTATTTATTACATAAATAATAAGTTTCGAAATGAGTGATTAAAACGGACAATACCTTGCAGTGTTGGAGACAACTTCAAAGCACAAGACAAACAATGAACGACGTGTCGTTTTTCTTGTTCCCGAATAAACAGCACATCGAATACCTCAACCTGCAATAAAACAGAAAATAAATGTTATCCTTATTTAAATAAAACCATGTAACTAAAAAAACAAATAAATATTTGTTTAAAGATCGGGTTTTCTTTTCACTTCACAAAAATTATCGTGGCAAGCTAAAATTATAGATATAACTTTTTCTTTTTTAGTTTCTTAGCACGATTATAAAATAATACATACATAAAATATTAATTATTGTTAAAGTAAAATTACATAATAATTATAAAAAAATTGTGTTTGTATGAATAAACTTTACTCTTTATTAAAAACGAAAATCCATTAAAAAATTAATGTGACTGATTTCTTTTTAAAAGTTTATAAAGACAAAAAAAAATGTTTTAACATATAACTTACCTCACATTGACCACAATAATGTGAAGCTTCGTTCTTACCCCGACCATGAAAACGAACTTCAATACTCTTTGATTTGACATATTCTAGAGTGTGTATGACAGTTTTTAATGTTTGCAGCAAAGATGTTCTGGAAAAATACTTTTGTAAACTTCAACTAATGTAGCAATGTGTAAGTAATACCTACTTAATGAATTCAAAGAGTTTTGGATCAGAAACTTTTATATTTCGAGCTAAGTTCCAACTGAGGTGAACCATTGGTACAATACTCTTAAAACTTTGCAATTTATTCCACTCGTATCTTTCGACTGCAAGTAAGTACTGTCGGGCCGTAAGGGGTCCAACATTCCATGCAATATTGTTACACCAACCCACTGATTGTACCCAATGTACGCAACTGAAACAGAAATAAATAAAAATATTTAAATTTGAAATAAAAAATTGGAAAAGAATTCAAATTTCAAAAAAGACTGGAAGGAGTAAAAAGAACATCTAGAGGCTATAATAAGAGGGTCAGAACTACCCAAATATAATCTTAGAAAATCAATTTTTAAAGAAGTAATAAGGAGTATTTAAAGCTTCTACTCATTACACATTTCCCTGGCTATTCAGATATTAATGGAAAAAAGAGGGAAAACACATAGAATCGTCGTCAAGTTAAGATGGATGCTCCTATCCTGAGCACCGACTCTTAGGTCCATTCACAGACTCGAACCCTCTGAATTCCGGAGCCAAATAATATTTATCAAGCAGCAATGCTGGACGGCCTGCTGGGTGTTAGCGATCTTCAAAGGTTTTTTCGACTTTGATTGTACACTTCATAAATGGACACACCTGTGAGGTTATGATAATATTCATCCCAAAAGGTCAATTTCCATCCAGAAGATAGGATCTATTTTTCTTTCAAAACAAGCATTTAATCTCATCGGCGCAATATGCCTAAGAGAGAATTGTTGGTTAAGACACAACCGACGCCTGACTTGGAAGGCCTCTTTGGAAATAGAATAGTAGAACCATTGTTGAAAGGGGCACACTGCAAGACTCTGTTGTCTTCTCACCGCTCACCGCTAAACTTCTACTCCTAACAGGATTAGCAGCGGTGAGCTACAAGGTGCTACCATATGCTGATGACGTTAGCATTGAATTCCCCTTTAAGGGGTCGGAATACTGTGTTCTGAAAATAAGTTCGGATAAGACTTTACTTATTCAGTTCAATAGAAAGTATAAAACCCCTCATCTACATCCAATTATGGGTAAGGGAAATCTTGCGATCTCGAAAGAATCCAAATATCTGGATCTTTTCTTCTATATATATAAAAATGAATGTCTGTGTGTATGTTCCCTATGCATTTCAAAGCTACTTGACCGATCGGGATGCAAGTTTGGGAAGATGTTGAATTTACTCCTGGGAAGGTTTCTGGCACTGTAATTTTAAGCTACCTCCCCCTCGTGAATTTGGTATATATGTAAAGAACACCGGGACAAATAAGGTGCATAACAAAAGTGGGCGGTGACACGCCCATATATATAAAAAACAATAAAAATGCAGTATATTTTATGAAATTTGGTATATTTTTAGAGGACACCGTGGAAAAAAGGGCAATATAACTTCTGCCGGGTCAACTAGAAATTGATAAAAAATTTACTTTATACTTGTCGCCTTTTGTCCGTAAATATTGACACGTTTACAATTGAAAACCATTCCGTATGGACATGCGACCATACCGGACCTCTTATACCGACTTTTCTTTTCTCTATTTCGACAGATATTTATCGATATGGATTCTTTCCAAGTCAGTGCGTCTTGTAATGGATCCCCTACAATGGATGCTAAAATAGAATTAAGTTTCATTTTAGCAAAATGGTCATAGAAAATTTCGACAAAAGAAAGCGTATGTGTACAATTTTGTAATTTTCCCGATGTGCTATTCCCTGATAGAGGTTATGTACTTTGTTGCAATAAAAGAAAACACAATTGAAAAAAGGATTTTTAATTTAAATGAAATCTTGCACCCTTTACTTGAGAAGAACACCTGTTCATTGCGAAAGATCCTCTAACATGTAAGTTTCGCTTAGTCTATTTGCTCCAGGCTAGTACATTTAAACGTATAGTTAATTCTACTTGGAGGACAATGGCAATGTTTAACATCTTGGTGTGGACAAATAGAAAATAATATAATCCCAAGAAGCATTATAAATCAAGAAAGCCAGGGCTATTAACCGGCACACTCGACTTTAGAATACCCTGTAATACCGAATTTAACCGATATTTATAAAAATATTCTTTTTTAAGTCGCTGACTCAAAGTTTGTTTGCATTGCTGTTAAAATTAAGATCTCATAAATAACCACAACTCTGTAATTATTGTGAACATAATCATAGCTTAATATAAGCTTTGAGTGTGATCCTCTAATCGTTTCGGTTGCGTTTATTCTGCCTTTCCGGTTTTGACCTCCGTCGAGTTCAAATATAATTTAACTTTAACAAATTTCTAATTTTCTATCTATGACAAATGAATTTAATCTTAAATATAATAAAAAAAAAAAAAAAAATAACATGAGAAAACACAAATTTCTGCACAATGATTTTTTGGAGTAATAGTATATTAGTATATTCGATAATATATTATCAGTAAAGAAAACGAAAACAGCTTACCCAGCATTTACCCATACAAGGTCTCCGGGCTTTTGTATAAACCTGTATACAGGAATATTTTCCTTATACAAATCTTCCAAAACAGGCCACCACGATCCGTGCAAATAACTAATATTGTTTTTTTCACACAAGCTATGAATTCCACCCCAGTATGAATCTGGAACTGCAAACCATTCGCAATCCCCTGGTCCAATATTGATATTTATTGAACAAAAATTATTATTCTCTTGATGACCAGGTGTTCTACTTCCGGGAACTTTCATATACAGTTGCACTGTATTCATACCAAGAATAACGTGGCCAACATGTGATAACATATTTGCTGCAGAAATTACTCTTGCAAATGCTGGCAACTTTTGTAGTTCCGCCAATTGAGGCCGCCATTTGCGTTCGTCCGACAAATCAACATTTGTTCCAAATCTACGATATTAAAGTATTTAATATTTCAAACTAAAAAACTACACTGAAAAACCCACCTCAGCATTTTACTATTACTTTTTTGTTTCTTTCGTTTTCCATTTATGTTTGAATTACCTAAAGAATCTTTCGAGTCTGAATCTGACATAGTTTGCGGGCCCATAGAATGTTTATCGCGTTCCTCCTATCAGCAAAGAAACAAAAAAAAAAGGCATTAGTTTAAACTCTATAACACAGTACAATTCTTCTTCTTGAAAGTTTATAAAATATTTATATACCTTAAGGTTTTCCTGAAAACTGGAAGCTTGATATTGCGCATACTTCGCTATGGTAGTGTGTGATCGGTGAGAAATACATGCCCAAACTCGTTTTGCTTGAGAACTATCCCAATTTTCATCTGGCGATTGATGGACTTGAGTTCTAACTTCCACACTGTGATCTGGGTTAGCTTCAACTAACGTCTTCGTGGAAAAGAGCCCCAAGTTAAGTTTCAGAGCTCCTGCTAACCCTCGAACTACTGCAATTGGATGTTTTAAACAAAATTCTTGCAATTGTGGGCTGAAAGCGTGTTTCTTATTTTCTAAATGAACTGATGGCGTTGGTGGTAGAAGCTGCTCTCGTGATAATCGTTGTGGTGGGCAATCAGGCGGTGAAGGTAATGGTGCGTTATGGTGTAACACTGAACATTGTGGGGGTGGGTCTTCAACTGGCAAACTTTTTACTGCAGCAATTAATTGATTTGAGTCCATTTGAATTGAAAACTTCTGAGAAGACTTTCCATTATCTATGCAGGTAATAATATCTTCATCGTCTTTATCCTCATTATATAAACTTTCCATTTTCATATAATAGCTACAGTTATCAGTTACAGATTCCATCAAATTAATCGGTGATTGAATTGTTTGTTGGTTTAGATTATTCAATGTATGTTTACATATCGCATTGGAGCCATTATTTTGTATGTTAATTGTAAGTTCTTTCAAAAAATCAGTCGTATTTTTTTCCAAAGTGTCCTTAGTATCTATGTTCTCAGCATCGAAAGTCTTAAGAATGTCTTCGGCCAATGTTGAAGATAAGTCTTTTTGACAAAAAATTGCTTGAAGATCTTGATCACTCACTCCTAAAAAAGTTTTAATCATATTAGAAAAAACAGTCGTATTTCACTTGTATGATTTGCTGACAGACTATTAACAAAAAAATATACGAATTCGTAACAAAAAAAAAAGAAAAAACTGAAGTTAAGTAAGTTTTATACCCATTTTAAAAATGTTTACTAATAAATCAAGTACATATTAAATTTATTCTTAAAAAAACCGACCGTTATCAACAAAAGCAGTATTTCTTCTTAGTCCCAATGTGGGACTACTGCAAACTATTGATACTGCAGGAAAAATGGCTGCAGAGTACATATTTTTTAAAGGTAGAATCAGTGACCTATATAATAGAACTTGGTTTGAACATATACATACATATAGTCATAAGCCAAAAAAGACATATATACGTAACCATCTTAATTACCCATTTTTTAGGTACTTTTGTGAAACAGCAAATGAAAGCAGTTGTATCAACTTTAATACTTGTTTCACCAAAAAATAAAAGGAAAATTGTAAAAGTTGACATCTAAAAAAAGTAAAACTTATTTAAGAGATTCTCAAAAATTAAAAATAATAAAATACCAGTAACTTATTATTCAAATTGAAAATGTAATAGGAAAGTAATATTTCTCTTAAAAAAGCCTATTGATAATTATTAACGTAGTTAAGAGTAATATAGTAGTTGCTCGGTTATGTGAACATCCAGAAGATTAAAAAAAAAAAACAATTTTTATACAGCAGATGACAGTGCACAAGGCATATGACGATTATGTGAACAGTAGTAAAATTTAACTCGTTTTTTTTTTTATAACGAATTTACTTCTCTAGCACAGAATGACTAACTATCCTAACGATTCTTGAAATTACTTTTATTAGATTTGACAGTTTGTTCTTTTCCACATATTTTAATTGAGCAAACAAGCAAGATGCCGCGCAATATGTTAAATTTAAACCAAAAGGAAATAATACATTAAATTATTAGAAAAAGATGAAACTGTAAAGGAATTATCAAAAAAAAAAAAAAAAAAAGAAACAGCCCAAGTTGTTAAACCACGAGATTAAAGAAAAAAGTGATTTTAATGCCAGCAATGGGTAGCTTCAAAAACTCACAAGACGATTTGGAATCCGATTTTTAACAATTTCCGAAAAAAATTGTCATGAAGCTCACATCTTGCATCTCAATTTAAGAAAGAACTTCAAACTCGAATACGCAAACATAATCTCTCACGTGACCAAATCTATAATACAGATGAAAGTGGTTTATTTTTTCGAATGTTGGCTTCAAAGGATTACTAAATTGATTTACCGATCTTCTTTGTTGGCTTTCATAATCGCATCAAATTAGCGATAATCCTGGAGAGTTGTTGAACGGTGACATACAATGCGAGGATGAAACTCCTGTGCATAAAATTTTAGTAAACACCTTGGAAGTTTTGGATGTTTTTAATAAAGTCATTATTTGGGCTGAAGGGAATTGTACAACTGATGACTTATTTGTGTTTCGTAAATGTAGAGAGCAAGCACTGCATATGAAGTAAAGTGCAAACAAAAAACAAACACAAAAGAATTTTTCTAAGTTCAGTAAGCCCTTTCATTTTCCATTGCAACCATGTCTTTTTGAATTCCAACCATTGTTTCATTAAAAACATTTAATTTTTTATCAATAAAACACTATTTTTTTCATTTTTATCACATAAGAAATATAAAGAATACATATAAATGTATATATAAACCTTCAGTGAACAAGGCGTGTTTTAATTAGTTCACATAATCGAGCAACTACTGTAAGATGAAATAAATATACAATATGCTAGAGACAATTTGAAATTCCTACTAGCATCTTATCAACAATTTTAAACAAGGCATTAATTTAAAAACAAAAAAAGAAATCTAAAAATGTATTTATAACGAATCGATTTTCTTTACTATCGTTTTGCTATTACAAAATCTAACAAATAAAAATCGAGACAATTAAATTCTTAAGAGAAGCCAGTTATATTTAATGTAATGGTGTGTCCGATAGTTATCGAAAAAATTCTGAACGACTTTATAGATTACCACCATATCACCATATTTTTTACATATGTTAGTTTTGTTTGTATGTTTTTACGTTTCGCCTCGATCGAACTACCATATCCTATAGGTGATATATAAATGTAACAAAAAAAGGAATCGGGGTGAAAATTTCGTAGGCTGACACATAGATGGCGATAGTATCAAATCCATATGATTTTTAGTTAGCCCTAACCTTCAAAAGAAAGCTGTTAAAATTTCATGATATTTCACTCAGAACTTTGTAAGTTTTTGTGCGAAGAGTGGAATGGATCGAAAACAATTTCGTACTTTAATTTTACACTGCTTTTTGATAAGAAAAAATACCGTTCAAGCGAATAAATGGTTTTAAAAGTTTTATAAAGGACTCAGTTCCATCAGAAAAAACAATAAAACGTTGGTTTGCTGACTTCAAACGTGGTCGTAGAGACACCGATGATGCAGAACGCAGTGGACTTCCAAATGAGGCGGTAACACCAGAAACGGTAACCACAAAATGGTATAGGATGATCGCCGGCTGAAGGTGCGTGAGCTAGGTGAAATTATAGGCATTTCAAATGAAAAAGCTGTATGCAAGATGGGTGCCGCATTATCTCACTGTTGATGTGTCACAAGTCGATGAAAACAATGGCAAAACTACATGAATTGAACTTCGAATTGCTCCCACATCCACCATATTCGCCAGATTTGGCTCCCAGCGACTATTGGCTGTCCAGCGACTTCACAGCCTCAAAAAAATGCTCTCCGGTAAGAAATTTCGCTCGAATGAAGAGGTTATCACTGAAATTAAGGCCTATTTAAAGGCAAATATAAATCGTTCTACAAAAGTGGTATCGAAAAGTTGGAAAATCGCTATACTCGTTCTATCGCCCTCGAAGGGAACTATATTGAATTATAAAATCAAATTCTATCGAAAAAAAAATGTTTTTCTTTGCTAGCCTACGAACTTTTCACCCCACCTGTTATTATGTGTGAGTGAAGTGCGCAGTAGTAACATAGCATGTAGTAGTAACAGCGGGACAGTTAACAAACACAAATCACATAAAAGGAGACAGTCCTGAAAATGCAATTTCCCCATGATGAGAAATTCCAATAATTCGGCATAGGTGGGGAATTCGTCTTCTCGAGAATAATTGATATATGACATGCTGATAACATTGGACTGCTTAATTTAAACATTTAAACAGGTATTAAATGTTTAAATTAAGCAGTCCAATGTGTGAATTAAAATTTCGTTCCACCGCATATATATTCATTGATGATACGGATATACCGTGCAATACTAATCCGAATGTGTCAAACGAACATGTGTAATGATGCTTTTTACTATAAAAAAAAGGTATAAACACCGCAAAAACATGCCGAAAAATTTGTGCGGTTAAGGGAGAGAATGCTATGAGTGAACGCCAGACTCAGGAGTTGTTTTATTGTTTCCGTTTTAGGAGTTTCGATGTCAAAGGTGCACATCGCTCTCAATATAATATTTTGCATGAACTACGAATTACAGAACTGTCGTCTTAAAAAAATTTAACCTGAAATGTCACCTTGCAAACAATCGGATTAGGGTTGCAAGATATATCCCTATCAACACCACCAAAATCCAAAATTTGTAATATTTCTGTGATAATTTTAATTGTGTTAAATGAAATTATCATAACCAAATTCAACCAGAAAGCAGATTGTTATACATGTTTACATGGCCTGAGGATGCGAAGTCGCAGAAACACCATTAGTTTTTTTTTCGACATTTAATAATGTCTATAAGCTGGACTATCGGCTGAAATCCGCCCCAATATTTGTCCCAGTACTCAGCCAAAATTTTCAGCCGAAATTATCAAAAAATAATTTATTATACGTTTTAAGCAGCGTGTTGTAAGCATATTCTGTAGCGCAATCGGTCGAGTGACTGCGAAAGGTTTGTTTTAATTCATACACGCTCTCTGTTCGTTGGTTCGAAACCTGCTGTCGGAAAGAATTTTTTAATAATATTCCTAATTTTTATTTATTTACTTATTAGTATATATTATTTTATATAGTTTTTTTTCAATTGCACAGGCACAATTAGTGAAATACAGAGCACAAATTAAATTAAATAAAACACAAACTGTGCTTAGTAACAAATGTTATGCATGTGAATACTAGTGCATCGTAAAAATTTCGTATATCAGACAAAAAAAGCAATTTTTCTATGACAACATAAATATAAAATGGCGGCGCTCTAATGAGAACTACAACTAACGATAATGAGAGTGGTCCGATTTCTAAAACACCTTGCCCGTCAACTTCTATATATTACACTATGATTTGTGGTAATGTTTTTTGCATGGAATATCAAGGAAACGGCTACATTAGTTATATTAGCTGTAATTAAAATTCGAACAAGGCATCAATTAGAACTTGATATGTAACATTTCGATACTAGGGTTGCATTCTGAAACAGACCATGGGCTCATGTGTTATAGAGTTGTCCACCTTCTGCATCGACATTCCCTTTCATTCTCTCACTCACCAACAGAGTGATGATATATAATCAGATTTTCCGTTTTTCTAAATGCCTCTCAACTTCTTATGACATTTCTGAATTTCTCAATGACAATATTAAATGATCCTATGTTTTTACCCCTTCGTAGGGAATATAACTGTACTTTTGAAAAAAAAATTTTAATTTACAAATTTTGAAAGAATATTTTCTTTAATCAAATAGTTTTTTCCAACCTAAGTGTGGAATAATAGGAAGATGATTGGAATTCTTGGACCTAACCCATATTAAAAATTCAAAAAGTTTATACCTCGCAGATACGTAGTTATAAATCTCGTAACTAGTCTTAATTAACAATAACTAAGGTCAAAAATCTAACCGTAATTCGGATCGATCTTCAAACATTGGCTTTTATATCCAAACATAGACAACATATACTCGTCCAGATTGAAATCATAATACTTTGAATCTATTTGAGCATAAAACATCGAAAACTGGATTAAGCGCCGTTTAGTTTCTAGGATTATCTTTTGCAGCCCTTCTTAAGGGAGAGTTGATATTTAATTTAAAATATATCTAAAATATCTTCAATATTCGAGTCAATTTTTAATAAGAGTAATTTTAAAGTAACTTTATTTAAGAATACTAATCTTAAAGAAAATTTTTTTGGTAACTATGTTCTAGAAACATGATTTTTTTATTTAAATTAAAGACATTTACAAAAAACTAATTATTTGTTGAGTTATAATCTTATCAGTATAGTAAGTGTATATTGATAGTAAGGTTATTAATAATTTTGAAATAAACAAATTGGTTTCCTTGTAAACTGCATAAATACATACCCAAATTGTTTTGCTCACAATTCGATATCTGTGCGATATCCACACTGCCAGAGATATTTGGAGATTTTGTTTGTACAGCGTCGTTTTCTAAATGTGTCCTTTCTTGAATTGCAAACATTCGTGATGAACTTGAAATACTTGTGTGAGTATGAATACCCTTTTGCATTCGAATTGATTGCTGACATTGTTGCGTGAGGCGGTTTTGACCACCATTCTGTTGCAAAAACTTTTGTTGTGGATTTAATGTACTTTGGTTTTGCTGCAAATTTCGAAGCGTTCTGATTTGTTCTTGAGATAGGAAAAGTGGCGACTGCGACGGTCGATTCAAAGATTCTGAATAAGTATCATCTTTTTCTCGTTTTGCAAGAATTTGACTTTGGTTAAAAATATTATGTGGGTACGGAGGAGGTGGGCCTTGTGAAGCCTGAGAATATTTAGGAGCAATAATAAACGTATATGTATTGTTTCAACAAAATGCATTAAACGAATGTTTAATTGTAAAATACTTGAGGACTTTTCCCTAAATGGCGTGGTTGCATATGTGTCGCCAAATGCAATTGTTGCTGTTGACGAGAGTTCATTTCTAATGATATCGGTAGATTCCAAGCTTCTTCAATTGAACACAGTTGTCGTCGTTTAGATGTAATACTAGGTAGTGGTGCTTGGGCCAGTTGAATTTCCAAAAATTTTATTCGTTGCACAAGTCCTTTATTGAGTTTTGATCTGCTAGTCGATTGTGCGTAGTTTTCAAGAATAAATTCGTCTTTATCTTTTCCGCTCGCTATCTGAAATTAATTTACCTAATTTTGAAAAAAAGAACTACTAATATATTTCTAGACATAAAATAAAAATTTTTTTCCTCCCAATTTAAAGTATCTTCAAATTTAAAATCCAAATTTTTTATATTTGATTTCAACAAATTTGAGCTTTTGTGAAATCAAAGAAATGGCTAGGATCTCAAAACAAAAAAAAAAGTACAAATTTATATTCCTTTAACATGTATCATCTATATACACCTAATTCTGTTTTTATGCGATAGATACGTTTCTCGCGTAAAAAAAGACGGTATCCATATAATATGAGGGGATTGATTCAATACATTACATATAAGCTAAAATAAGATGAATAAAATATAATTCAAATTCGTGTTGCTCCATACACATATTTTATTTGAAAAAAAAAAAAATAATAGATAAACCAGTTCAGTTAATAAAAACAAATTATAAAATTCATAAAAGTTAAAACCATATTATAAAAGATAATTTTTAATCAGTATCACATTCTGATAAACGCTTTCGTTTACGAAATACTTCAACATCACTTCCATCGCGGGAAATATTTTCATAGTCATGCTCAATTGGTGGTGATGGTTCAGTGATATTAGTCACAAATTCCGTTATCAATCGTTGACTTCCAGTTTTGATAAGGCTGTTATGTAATTCACGACCGCGTTAAATCAAATCAAATCGCATAAAAAGAGAATGCAATATTTTTTTGGAATCGAGTTAAATCATATTCGCGTAAAAACCGAATTAGGTGTATTACATACATAAAAATTAATTGCCAAATATGTTTATCAAGCATCAATTGAGAAACAAGACAAATTTAACTGATTTTTTTCTTGTGCTAGTCGTTAATAATAATGAATTGCATTAAAAATGTCTATTTTTTTCTCGAATTTGGGAACGTTCTCTTACTTTTTATCTGTAAGTGCAAGTTCGGTATTACTAAGCACTTAAAATTAAGAATATCAGGAGACTTTTTCTCCAAGTGAACTCGAAAATCGCATTCTCGGGTATTTCGAGTGTTTTAATAAAAAAAAATCGCCGGCTCAAGTGTAGGCAAAGATAAGAATTTGTAAAATAAAAAAAAAAAACAGCGAAATTAGCAACAACAACTAACTAACAAACAAATTAATTTTGTTTTTCCTCCAAAATTACGGAAAATTAAATAATACTTCCTACATGCATAGGTTTCTGCCAGTTATAACAATTGGTAAAGGCAAAACTTCTTGATGCTTGCTAAATTTCTTATTGTACCTGACATAAATACTTCTTTCGAAGCCAACACTTTACAATTCCACTGTGTTAAAAGAGTCTCAAATGACTTTTACTAAAAGACACTAAAAATTATATATCCAGTTACAAAACCTGAAGATAATGGCTCCATAATACAAAATCATAAACAAAAAATACCCTGTAACCCAATCTAAAATTGAATAAATTTTTTCAATGCTTTTAATATTTTGTATTCATTATGTAAGTAAGTTATTATGTAAGGATATCTCAAGAAAAAAAATGTTCTTAGTAAAAGTCATTTTTGGGCCGATTGTGCCTATGGTAGCTATTTGCAGTAGTAACCTGATAGTTATTATTTTCAGGAATATGATTGTATATTACCATAAATTATTAAATCCAAAGTTTGGTAATGATATCTTAATAAACAAAAAAGTTGTTCTCAGTAAATGTTGGTTTTCGACCGATCGTTCCTAAGACAACTATATGTTATAGTAAACCAATATGCATAATATTCAAATATGTGATTGGATACTAGCTAGAACTTGTAAATCAAAAACTTGGTAACTATATCTTAAAAGCAAAAGGGTTTTTGTTAGTAAATGTGGTTTTTCGGCCGATCATTTGTATGACAGCTATATGATATAGTAAACCGATATATATAATATTGAGATATGTAATTGAAAATGAACTTAATCTATTAAATCCAAAATTTTATAACGATATCTTGAAAAACAAAAGGATTTGGTTACTAAATGTGGGTTTTTAGCAAATCGTTCCTATGACAGCTATATGTTATAGGTTGAATAAATTTGGTGGTTGTAAGTCTAACCGTTCATAATACAGACAGACAAACAGACGGACATGGGTAGATCTACTCGCCGTTCGATAGTGATCAAGAATATATATACCAGTATGGGTCTGCCACGCCTCCTTCTGCCGGCTACATGCACAACTTTAATATAACCCTATATAAACACAAGATTGACTTAAATGTATAAAAAGAGCGTATAAATAAAGGGTCGTTAATAAGTTCGTCGAAAAAACAAAAAAAAATAATTAAAAATACCAACAAATGCACCCAAATTGGGAATGGTTTCACTTTACAGCAGGACCAACAACTCGAAAAAATAGGAAAAATGTGAACTAATATCTCGTAAGTAGTTTTATAGTAAAAATATGTTTTAAATAAAATTTCTTACTTCAGAGGAAGTCTTCGTGGCATTCAAAAAGCATGCATACGCATCCCGAAGTTGACCACAACTTTCATAAAGAATTCCTAAGTTGGTCCAAGCAGCCTTATGATTTTTGTCTAGTTGAACGGCGCATATATAAGCTTGAAGAGCATCAGTTGGTTGATTCTGCTGTTGATATAAAACTCTGGGACAAAAAAAAATCAGAAAACTTGCGAACTCATATTAAAAACCGATCTTACCCAATTGAACACCAAGTATCTGCGTTTCCTTCACTTTTCTCCACCGAATTTCGATAGGCTATAAAGGCATCGTGAACTTTATTAATTCCAGCAAAGCAGCGTCCCAATAAATATAACGACTGTCCAGATTTAGGATTCGCGTCAACAGCTTTTTGCAAATAGTGAATAGCAATTGTCTCCCGATGTCTCTTTTCACCCAAAGATTCCACGCAATGATACATCCATCCTAGAAAAACAGAATTCAAAAAAAAATTTCACTTGGTTAAAAAATTACATGTTGTGATAAAAACATTAAACTTCTTTTTTACACTAAATTTCCAGAAACAAATGATATTAAATAAAACTGCAGTTATTTTTGGATTGGTAGTTAACAAAGAGTATTATAAAAATTAATTAGAAACATAAGAACAAAAAATCATCAAGACTTTAAAAAAAGAAACAAATATATCTTTCTTTTTTTGTAAAACTAAAAATGACAAATTTGTGAAATAGCGTTTCATTGTTGTTGTTCAAACTTACGTACCAAGTAAACACTTACCTAATTGTCTATAAACATCAGCCTTTAGGTCCAAAGAAATATTATGATCACAAAGTATATACTCGTAAGCTTCCTTTGCTGCTTTATGTTTATTTTGAACTTCACACAAATGAGCAATATGAAATTTGACTGGAAAAAACATTAAGTTATTTCAATAAGTTTTTTTCTGTAAAAAATACCGATAAAAAGGCAAATTAGCAAAAACAAATCAGTTAGACTAATTATGGCTTTATCACACAATATGCTATAGAAGACCCGTAAAATAATTTTGTATTGATATTACAAATTAAAATAGCCAATATAACAATTACAAAAAGAAAGTAAATAACTCATATTTTTAATTTACAAGAAATATAGTTTGCAAATATGGATATAATTCCTTTAGTTTGTTTCAAAATTTAATATAGAAAAGTATTCATTAATATGAAAAGAAGCTGACTGCTTAATTGGGAAACTTAGTTTAGTATATAAAAAATATTTTTTGTTTAAGATTCTTAGACGTTAGGCCTCTCCATCACCTATGAGGTGTTACAAATTTAGAGCGAGCATAGTAAGTAATCAAAATCTTTCTTCACTTTATTATAAATATCCACTTGAACAACAAAAACATTTCGTTCACTAATCTCCTTGCTAAGAGCATAAAAAAAAAACTGCTCTCTATAAATAGGATGTACAATCTCAAGAATAAATTATGGTCTTCCCAAAAGTTATTCTTCGATCTAAATAAGTCACAATTAAAAGCAAGTATTCAATTCGAAAGTTTGTTGGGTTAGGCTGGGGTTTTTCAAATTTCATTTTATTTGAATTTATACAGAAAAGGTTTTTTACATACCTTCAAGATCCGAAAATGTGGAAGGACCAGAGTCGATTAAAGCCAACTTAAAATGCTTTAATGCTGATTGATATTCTCCGTTAGCTTTCAACATAAGTCCAAGGCGCATATGGGCCTCATTTGCACATTGAAAGGTTGGGTTTAAATAGATTAATTGATTAAACACCTTAATTGACCTAAAAATAATTTGAAGAGTCCAATTTATTATGTAGATGTAAATATATGTAAATAAATCGAAGCATTTTATGCTTTTGCTTAATAAGTTCCTAAGGATGCATGCTAATAAATTGAAGTTAAGTAAACCAAATTGTTGACTAGTGAAATAATAAGCATCTTGCTTATTTCTAAATAAAAAGCACATAAACATATATACATACTTAATTCATTTTTACGTATGAAATATCTACCTCCTTTTTTGAAATGGCTAGTTCATTTTTAAAATTAATTTAAAATTGGAAGCAAAAATTTACAGATTCATTTTCTATAAATGAAAATTAAGCTTTACACGCTGCTAAGAGCTATTGAAATACCATAAAAGTTTTGAACACAGAACAATCTCATCAAGCGCCGGTAAGTTAATTACGTAAAATAAAAAATAAATATGAATTTAGTAAAAAAAAAATCACTTATTTGCGAATATTTACATTTTTTGCTAAAAGATTCATGAAGAAGAAAGCTAATGGGTCTTGTGGAGAACAATGTATCAATGCTTAAATTTAGCACAAACAATAAAATTTATTGCAAATTTAAAAAAAATATTGCACATCATGGCCGGATTCGTAACAGTGGTGCGGATTCGTATCAGCAGAACTTAATATCAACAATAATGGTTAGGTTAAAAATGAAATTGGTCCCATTTGCCCTTTATCATATTGATGAAATTTACACACGTACTTAGCGTTATAATTGTTATATCCGTTAATACTATAAGCAGGCAATAGTTTATAAAAAATTAAACTATTTTTTTATCTCCAAAAAATTTTCATTACTTTATTATTACAAAAAGGCAGTGATAAATTGAACAAGGGAAAAGCGTCACAAAACATCCACCACACCAACAATATGTTATTTTTTTGTCAGGCGAAGTGAGAATGTACAGCTACTTTAGGTAGACAGAGATAGAAAGGCATACATATAAATGTCATCTAATGTCACTGTGCCACACTGTACCACTGTGCATAAGGAGAGAAGTGGGGGTGGTAAGGCGCGGTTGAAACTATTAGGGTTGCCACGTCGAGTCCGGTGGCCGGTTAGCGGCTTAAGGCAGACTGATAAAAGACAAAACAAGCGAAGTAGGATTTTACGTTGCTCACCACTGATTAAGTGTTTTTGATCAGAAATAGGGTTTGCAGAGCACGAAGCCATGCTTTCTCACTCACACACACTACAAGTACTTTATTAAAAAAGGAGCGTGAATGAGATAGAGACGTTCACGTCCTCTGGAAACTCTATTCGCATGCTAGTTGTCTTATTGAACATTCCTTTGTTGTTGTTGATATGAGATCATAGTTAGTTGATGATTTAAATGGTTTAGTTTTAAATTCGACAATCATTATTATTTATAAATGATAGAATGGTGTTATTATGTATTTCAGATCACAGTCGGTTAACAAAATTTGCAGACAAGGCTGCTCTTCAGCGTGATGACATTTGATCTCTTTCGCCGATGCATTGGCTGGAGCACTGGCAAGACAGAGAGGAGTAGAGTTACAGAAGCTTAACAAAGCCTGCACAGCGGAGCAGTCTCAGTGTGAGAAAGAAGATTTATCTCGTTCACATACCAAGTGTGATAGTGTGAAAATAGATTTATCTTCACAATGAATCTCTTCTCTAAAAGTACAGCACTAAAGTTGGCTCTTCGTCCCACATGATTTCAAGTGGTAGTATAGGGGTTGCAAACTCAATTTCTAAATGATAACTTTCTTAGGTGTGCAACACAACAACAATTACTAGAGTTGTAGCAGAGACTGCACGGCCATTTAAACAGCCTGCTACCGACTGGTTCTTTCGGTTAAATCTGCTGGAACTTAGTCATATCGTTTTTATTATATTATTATTATCTATCATTGTATAAATGTTTTTGACATCAGTTAATATCATACATTTTTATACAAACTTTATACTTTATGTATATATTAGGTTTTCCTAGTAAGAAACGTTAGTTAGTAGTAGGATCTTTTCAGGAATCATAGCGGTTATACTCAAAAACTTTGAAAAAATAACACCCTCCTCCATTAGCAGCTGCATACGACCGTGTTTAAATATGTACGTACTTGTTAGATATACATACATATGCACATATATACTCTGTGTTAGAGATGGCCATCGACGACTACAAGAAAAGTCTTTTTTTTACAACATATTGTTTATTAATAGTATATGAGTATCTGAGAGTGAGAAAGAACAATTTCGTGCTCTACAAACTCTATTCACTTTCTACATCACTGAAGCAGTAGTGAACATAGTAAAATGCTGCCCAATGGGCAAAAATGTTTGAGGATGTTCTTAGCCGGTTTCGAGGTGCCTGCGCTTTCCGACGAGGTGGCAACCTTCTTCTAGGTGACGCCATTTGGGCTATTTTATCTCTCGAGACACTCACGACATGACGTCAGAAGTATATCAGTGTATACAACCCTAAAATCACGTATTTCAGTGTTGAGCGTTGAGACTAAATGTACTAAAAATGGATAATTGTAATTTCTTGGCGTCACTTTCGTCCTTTATTATACCATGTAATGGCAACAGTATTGTCAACGCAACGTCATTGAGATTATCCGCTTTAAAATGCGGATCATGGGTTTCTCGTAAAATAAGGGCTCCCTATGCAAGACTAACTACTCGACTTCTTTACTTCGCTGGATCGAAAATCGCCAAAATGGCGATTTCGTGTAGAAATGTCAAATTCTAATTTTGCCTCTACAACGTAGAGTAATAAAAATGCGAGTAAATGGAGGCTGAATCTACACGACATAGTAAATACGTGACAACATTCACAGATTGTATTAGATGTAAATGAATATGAAACACAAACTGCGCCAGTACTTTATGGTAACTTTGTCTGCTCTCAGTGTTGCTTAAAATTGCTTATTTGGTAGTTTTTGCTTAACTTAAATTTAAAAAATACAATTTGTTCATTGATCTATTGTTATAAAGACAGGCGAAGCCAACCAAGCACGTACTTTGCAGCGTGTTCGAAAATGCAGTCTCGCAAAACTGTTTTTGAAAGTGTTCGGAAATGCAACTCTGCCGAAAATACTGCTCAAATTACAAAGCAAAGAAACTTTGCAACGATAATTTTCCCTTTTAAACTCAGATTTTTTTTAAGCTCAACAGACAAATATGTATACTTTTAGTTTACATGACGACTTACCAGTTAAAACATTGAAATTTATAGTAAACAATTCCGAGGCCATATAAAAAAGGAAAATTTTTCCAATAATTCGGCATTAACTTGTAGTATCGTTGATAAGCTGAGAGAGCTGAATATCAAGATTTTCAAATATTATGAGGATACTTTATGTAAAAACCGAAATTCATACCTTCATTATACTCATAAAGCAACAAGTGTAAATGACCTAATTTGCAGTAAGTTTCAGCATCTACGCCAAAATCGTCATTTGCAGAACTTTGTTTATTTTTGTTTTCTTTCAAGTGCTCTGGCACGCTGTTCGAATGTTCCACCACTCTGGCAACTTGGCTTGTGTTTTCTTTTATAGATTCATCTGAAGATTTCTCAGGTTCAGTTTTAATAGCTGATAATTTAGCTTTGCGTGATTCCTCCAAACCAGATTGGTTTCCATAAAAAGCGTATAATGCAGTTTGCAATGTTTTTATGGTAATTTGCAGTAGGTTTTTGATAGCCGGATTTTCACTTACATCCAAAAACCCGAAATGCCGACTGAAATAAAAACATATTAACATATTATTATTAAACAACCTGCTTAGCATTTCAAAGATGAAACATATATTAACCTGTCTAGTTCTGCAATCAAATTTAAATTTTCAACTGAAAAGTTAAATTCAATCTCTTCTTTTATTTCCATTCTTGTATAACCAAGTTTAATGTCAACAATTTCTAAAAACCGTATGTTGATACAAAGCAAAACGAGATTTTCAATAAGAACAAAATAGAATCATCCCTCTTTTGCAATTTACTTCTATTATTAAAATCTATGGCGGAAAGGACGAAAATTGTAATGTATTTCAATTACAGTAAATCAAAATTGTTTCCACACTCGTAATTTATTTTATTTACACGTACGCTGAAATCGAGCGAATGAAAGAAAAAGCTAAAATATTATTGTAGAGTTGTCATAGTAAAACATTCGTTATCGGGAGTTTGCTGCTGTATGTGCGTGAGTGAGATAGAATGGTTTCGTGCTCTGAAAACTCTATACACTTTCAGTGATGCTAATCATGTACCTAGGGAAAGTTTCCTACAAGGTTGTCATCACTCAAAATTTCAATTTCTGTCTAGGCAGCGGAGTTGCTCACCTAAGGAAAAAGTACTTAGGCATCTGCCTAAGGAACTCTCAGGGTTGCTTGCCTTCTACTTGCAGACTTAACGTTCACACGAAATTTGATAAATTCGAGGAGTGTCATTTTATGTTCGCTCAGCACTTGATCCCTTGACCGTACTTAGCAGCAGCACTCATGCTCAACAAACAGCCAAATAAGGCTCGTGTTAACTGTAACTATAACTACAAATTGCTGACATTTCCCTCATAATATTACAATTACATGTTTTCGTGAAAAATAAACAAAGTGGTGTCATGTAGTATTTTGTATCAATTATGCTGTATGTTGCATATAAAATAGAAAACATACACGACTCAACCTCAACGGCTTATATTGAGCTCGCTAGAATTGACCGGGCCCGCGCCAGCGCATATAAAGTGAGCGAAGCGAACTTCCTCTCAGGACCACCGGACATGTTGGACCTTCGGGCCATCGGACGATCGAACGTGTTGGACCTTCGGGCGTGATTGAAACTTCATAAATGTCGTATGCATGCTTACAAAGGTCGGACACTGTAAAATAAGAGCATTTACCTATTTATGAAATGCCAATGATTTCGCTGCGACTCTCAAGTAGCAGGAAAATAAAAAGATACTCAAATTGCAGCATGTTACATGTTACATGCTGTTTAACTTTCTGGCTATGGAGAGCACACAGTCCTTAGGACAAAACTCTGCCTTGCATCAGCGATAAGTCTGTGAACAAATTGCATTTGCGAAGTTGTCATAACACGACTGTTGACGCATAAAGGCACTCAGCATTCTAAATAAACTTGCCATGCATGGCAATGTTCGGCATTTATTTTATTTGACTATAATAGATCGCAAAATGTAATGCAAGCAAAACGCCTAAGCGGTGTGCATGTTCGAGCCATATTGCAACAGATATAATATTAAAGCCAAAGAAAATCACAAAATTTAAAAATTCCTTTTATTTCATTTAATAACCAATTTAACTCGAACTGCTTCTTCTCGTTTATAAGTAGACATACTATTTAGTAATTAAAGCCGAAATGTTATTACCATGTAAAATCTTGTGCAATATGGGTGGTTGTTGGTATATTGCCTATTTATTTCGTGGATCTCGTGACACGAAAACAAGCCCACGTTTTGTATTATAATTTTGCTATTTGTTTAATAAGCGCAGAACACCACAAGACGTTGTTAGTCGGCTAAAGTTTAAATGCGTTATTTCGAATTATTTAACTCCAACGGTAATGAGCAAAAGCTCTATTACTTTCGCATTGTCTGTGCAGATCGTTCTTTTTTTTAACTACTCGGCCTTGTCCATGCGATGCACTTAAAATTTCCCATGCTAGTTTTTCTGGTAAATGCACTTTACGTTCTTTTTCTCTAGCCGCCTCTAACAACCACTTCATAGCTAAAAAATACGACCTTTTTTCAGTCACCGGCACAGGTACCTGGTACATAACCCCACCGCGCTTAACAGCAGAAAGTTGTAAAACTGGCCGACTATTTTCTATAGCTTGTACAAGATGTTTTTCGGGATCAATCACTATATCCACATTTCCTTCATTTGAGGCCAAATTATATCTTTCAAGTTGTGTTCTTTTAATACATTCAAAGCATTTTGTCAAAATCTCTGTTGCTAAATGTTTATTGCCGCCTTTTGTTATGTAATTTATCATCTTCTTTTTATGGTCTTCATAGAAAACGACAGAAGACATATTGTTCTCTGCTGCTTTAATCGGTATTTGATTGTACTGATCCTTCTCTTTCTCCAAATTTTTCTTACTGAATATGGGGTCTTTATAGTATTTTGGATACATCGACATCCGCCTGAATAACCTTTTCATGCTAAATATAATATTAAAAAAAAAAGCAAACAAAATAAACTTCAACAGCCAATATTTACCTGTTACCGACTGCGCTGTTTACGAATAAAAACATTTTTATTAATTATTGCGAATAATAAGAGTCTGTGTGCAATTAGATTCCTACTATTCAGAAAACATGATAAATCGAAACAAATGGAATGAATATGAAACGAGAAGCCACAAACGATTTTAGATTGAAACACTTTGGCATCGAAACATTAAAAAGTATTCTTTTTTTAAAGTTGTTAAACACACAGAAAGGTTGTTTCCGTTTTCGTCCCCAAACATTACAACATTTCAAGCAGGTTACCACATTTGGAATTTCTGCGCCAAATCCGGAATTTTTTTAAACAAGAAAAAGAAAATAAATTGAACAAAATGGCGCAAATGAATATACTTAAGCATAAGTTTTCTAAGCAAAAATCAAATTTTAACAGTCTATGAGCAATAGCTTCTTTTGTCAGTATTATAAGGTAAATAAATTTGAGCACGCAGAGCGCGAGGGCACAGGGTACTTCATTTCAACACTGAAATATCGAAAATCTTACAAAAGTCTACGGTATGCCTAATTGTGTATAGAAATCTTGGGAAATGTAAAGATTTATTATTGTTTTGCAAACAATTTTAATGTTAATAAATCTTCAAGTCAATAAATAACTAATACCAGTAACTTTTCTTCGGTGTACGGTCTTCTACAATACCCATCTCAGTTAATATATCCATTTCAAAAGTGGACAATTTTGGATCGAAGGTAATTTTATTAACAACCGCAGCTAAAAAATTGAGTGCATGTTAATATATGCAAATTTTTATTAATCATTTTGTCACCTGGAGTATCCTTCTCACGCTCAATGTACGCAGTTTGTGATTTGTAGTCATGCGTTTCATTATTACTCTCAGGGATAGGAATTACGCGCCCAGACCTTCTCGAAACTCGTACTTTTTCACCTTCTTCAGTAAATCGCCATTCAAATTCGGTTCCTTTCAAATCAGAAGGATCCACAAGGCGTATGTCTTTTAATACCTTTAAAAAATTTAAAGTTAAAACAATAACTTATTAACTTATATTTCGGTTTACATTTAATGGAGCTTCTGATTTAATTATTATTCCGGGAAAGTCACCTTCCCCTCCCACACGCCTATAGTGCCAGTTAATGCCATCGACTATTACCCAGTTTCGTTCGGGTATAACTTGAGATATAATACCTTGTTTTCCTTTATCTTTGCCCAAAAGCACTTCAACTCTGTCCCCGCGGAAAAAGCTCCATTCATCTGGTAAAAAAAAAACATTTAATGTCGAAGAATAAGCGTTTTAAAAAAGAATTTACCAATAGGTTCTACGAAAACTTTTTGACGTATTGTACCCGGCATATTTTGTTGCCGAAATTGACCTGTCCATGACCGATTTGTGGTAAAACGAAACTTCTGCCGCTGAACTACACGTTGTAAATAGTTTCTTTCTTGCGGCGTTTTCCAATGAACCTTGAATTTGAAGAAAAAAAAATAGTACTTAGTGTCTAAATCATACTCTTTTAATTAAAGCTTTCTTCCAAAATCAACACACCTGTTTTTTACTGCGTTCGATATATTCTTCGGGAAAATTGGAGAAATTTTTGAGTTTGCTTCTCAAAAATTGTGTAATACGCATTTTTTGACTTTTTTTTAATAGAGTGTCTTCGAACTAATAATGACTGTCGCAGAAGAAAAGAGAAGCTAGTATTTGAGAGTGAGATGAAACTCTGTTCCAGTGAAACAATGATGAACAACGTAAAACTTTTCTTTGGACTTAAATTTATAAAATGCAAACATCGGTGTATCGATATTTCATCGATGTTTCGTCCAGCACTATTGGAAGGCAATTGGTTAAAAGTCAATATTATTAACTTCTAGTTGTGACAAACTGAAAATAAGAGATTAAAAAATGGTATCCAAAGAAATTATTTCTGAATACAAGGAAGCGTACGAAAGAGCAACACAACTAGTGAATGAAGACAGCAAAAATGATCCACCGACAGACCCGTATCGTTCTCATTACCACGCCCGAAATTTATTGTTGAATCTCAAGAAATCTCTTTCGGATGATCTCAGCAGTGTTCAAGCCGAGGAGGCTTCTGGAGGAAATGACGAGCTTAAGTATAAGTCAATGCTCGCATTTGTTTGCCGTGATTTAGGTCGTATATACGTTTTCACTGAGGAAACGTCAACTGGCGAGCAGTTTTTTCATGAATGTTTGAAGTTAATAGAAGCATATAAGCTATACTCTGAAGCAGTTATACCTTATGTTGGTGCTCTTAATGAGATTGGCATTATAGAGGCCAACAGACATGATTACAAGAAAGCATACGAATCATTGTCGCTATCAGAAGACTCTTACAAAGCGTTCAAGTTGAGCGGTCTGATTCCAATGGACATAACTGATATATTTTGCAAACCCGCTGCTGAAATTAAGCCAGAAAAGGGCACAATTGAATTGGAAAACTTGTACACATTATGCACTTTTTATCTAGCTCAAGTTTTTGGACACTTGGGCGAATTAGAGAAATCTGCCAACTATTGCCATCAAACATTATGCCGCCAACTGGAGGCTAAAAGTTACGATCCGATTGATTTTGCGCTAAATGCAGCTACACTTTCGCAGTATTACATTGAAAATGAACGTTTTAAAGAAGCACGTCATCATCTAGCTGCAGCCACGTTAGTTTTGACAAATTACAAGAAGGAAATGGTAACATCTGAAATGTCTGAACAGGAACAAAAAGATGTAACGGAAACTTTCAACCATCGATTTGCAGATGTTGGCCGCTGTTGGGCAAAATATGGACTTTGTCTGTTACAGAGCTCTAAGCGACGTCTTTTTAACGAGGAAGACGTTTGTGAAAACCTATTAACTACTGAAACGAAACGGTTGCTTGCTGATCAAAACTATCTTTTTCCAGATCTTGAGTTGTCTGGGCTTGAAAGTCGTGTGACTTGCGATTATTGTCTAACATTCGATGATGCTAAGCTGGTCTTTCACTTTATCAATGATTATCTCGACCAAGCTGAACAATATTACAAAGTAGAAACTGAGGCTTCCGAATATGCAAAAATTATTAAAGACAAAGCAGAATGCTTTGAACATATCGCATTTTTCGAAGAAAATCCAGAACACCGGCTGAAGATGCATAAAAAACGCGCCAAGTATTACGAAGATTTGCTAGAGCTCCTGAATCCGATATTTTATATGAACGTGTGCCGAGAGTGTTGGTATGGGGCAGGAACTGCTTTTACCGCTGTACTTGATATTAAACTAGATAATCATCAATCAAATTTAAAATCATACTCAGAAGAGACGAGGAGAATCAATTTTTACTGTCTTAAAGCGATTAAAAATTTTGATAATTATATCAAGTCGTATATGGAAAAAGATAGTACGAATTGGCGCACAAATATGGACATTACCGAACAACGTACGATGTTATACGCGCACTTTCACATAGGACGGTTATATTACAAGATTATAAGCGCGAAACCTGTTCAGCAGTTGGAAAACCTTAAAAACTGCTTGAAATACTATAAACGATTCACACAAGAATGTGAAACACGCAAAGAAGCATCATCTACTTTACGTGGTGAAATAGGAGTTTGTCGGGAAATGGTTAGTCTTCTACCTATCAAGATTACTAACGTGGAAAGGCGTTTAGAAAGCGAATAAACATTGGCTTTTAAAATAAATGATTTTTATTGTATGTGTCTTCAAAAGAGATTTCCGGTTTGTTTTTTTGAGATATTAAGAGAGAGCGAGGACCGCGTACATTTTTGTTGCTTATATTGGTTCCTCCTAATAAGGTCTTTCCGAATTCCATTGACAAGCTGACGAACTGGCACTGCTGTAATTCCATCGAGCAAGTTATCGCGAGCATGTTTTATTGTGCTGTTTGTTATTTCTTCCACTCCAATGCAGCGTGGATCAATAAGTGGATCACGTTCTAAAATGTTCACAATTATGCGCTGGGTCTCTTCAGACTGAAATTCTTCTAGTGGAAGGACTTCGATTAACTCCTTGAAAATATGTGACACAATAAACTGAGAGCGATTTATCTCATCGAATTTGCCACAAAAAGCGTCTTTAGCGTGTTCAAATATACCTGATATGACGTCCTCGGTGTTCACATCAGAGCGTTCATAGTCAAAAATTGCTAAAATTTCGTTAAAAAGCTTGTAAACTTCTTCATAGCTTACATGAATAAAGTATTTTTTTGGAACGATAGTCTGAAGATGTTCTGTTATACAATCTTTTATGGGGTCTGTTATACTTCCCTCAAAATTAAATGCTGCCTGACCCATATATAGCGCCGCGCGTAAAGCATACCGACGTACATTGTCAATACTGGTCCGGGAGCCGAAAATGCGCATAAAAGACTTTTGGACTAATGTCTGAATGCGTTCCATTATGAAATCATCTGGCAAAGGCGGTAACATATAAGCATCCACATTTAGAACGGCTGGACAAACTTGGGGCTCATTAGATATTAGTAATTCGTGTTTTACTAGGTTTGCTGTCTCCTCATCCTCCAATTGCAGTGGTTTTGTTTTTAACCGCAAAGCACAAATTTCACGCTCCAGACACTGAACAGCAAAATATGAAAGTTTGTGAGATAGTTAACAAAAAATCTTAATAAATGATAAAAATATTTACATATACTATATATGGCTTTTACTGTATAACGTACAACAGACTTAAGGCAAAAACACATATTTATAGTACTTGCATTCGAAAAAGAATTCAGTCGCGCTTCAGATTGCTTTTACAGCGGCCAATTCAAGTTAAAAACATCCCATTTGATGAATTAAAACGGCATTTTTTTTTATACCCTGTACCAAAAAATGGCAAAGGGTATCGAAAGGCAAGTCGATCTAGCCATGTCCGTCTGTCTGTCCGTATGAACGAAAGGATCTCGGAAACGGTAAGACCTACAACCACCAAATTTTGCACGAAGACTCTCCCAATCCATAGGCATAACAAGTTTATGTTTTTTTTTCGATATTTGACCTATAACATATAGCTGCCATAGGAACGATCGAATAAAAACCCACATTTAGTATCAAAAACCCTTTTGTTTTTAACGATATTCGTTACCAAATTTGGGATTTAACAGTTTGACCTAATGCTCAATCACATATCGAAAAATTATGTATGTCGGTTTACTATATCATATAGCTGTCATAGGAACGATCGGCCGAAAAAGGGTTTTTGCTAAAAAAAAAAATTTTTTTTCTTGAGTTATCCTTACATAATGAATACAAAATATTGAAGCAACATAAAAAAAATATTCAGTTTTGGATTGGGTACAGGGTTTTCAATAGTCGGTTACGCCCGACTATAGCCCTGCCTTTCTAGTTTAAATTTACAATTGTAACTTGAAATAAGCGGATTTGTTGATGAGAAGAGAGCGTCGTCTTTATAATGATAATGCAATTTTCCCGAGCTGATACTTAGAAATATTCCATGAAATAAATGGTTTGTTTTTATTTGTAATGATTTAATCGTATCGTTAACTAATTTCTTTTGTTGGAACTTTTTAAAGTAAATTAATCAAAGAATTTCCATTATTATGCAAGTACTTTGCGTTTATGCGGTTTTATAAACCTCTGTGTATATTAAGATAAGCACATACTATGTATGTATGTCTATTGGGTTGCTAAAGATAATATGAATTGTACAAACCTCTATTCGTTCTTTTTGCATTTGGTCTATACGCATCAGCTTTTTAATATCCAGTGCTACATTTAACTTTTGTGGCTGTGCCCATTTAGTAAAATTTTTTTCTTGTATGTCAATAATGTCTACAAGAACATTTTTTTCTTCCATAAGGACTGAAAGCACGTTTAATTTTTCTGTATTTGTCTGGGTTTCCCTTACAAAATCTTCTTCGGATTGTGCCAATTCGTACTCCTTTTGGTGTAGTTCTTTTTCTAATGCGCATAACTCTTCCTCTGCTGATGTCTCTAACTCAAAAACATATCTACGAAGCACCTCCTCTTCCAACTCATCTAAATTCACAATTAAGCCAAAACGTTTTATCATAGCCTGACGGATCTCTTCCTCTAACCGAGTAATTTCATAACGCATAAACTTGATATCAGTGTTCATGCGACGTAGATGAACAATGTTGATGCGATGCCACCGTTTTGTAGCCAATGTTTCATCATTAAGTTGCTCTACGCGGCTTTTTAATTCGACTAGCTTATTTGAATCAAATAGCACAGCATTAGACAGATCACGATAGTCCTCACCTTCATAAAAATGTTGAATCTGATCCATGCGTAGTATAGCTACCATTTCCACTTTGTTGATTTCCCTTTGCCGTTGTCGCTAATAATTATCAGTTTGCTGACTTAAATGTAGTTTTCTTACTAACATCAATAACACATCTACTTACTCGGAACTCGATAAATGTATTTCGTTCTCGTCCATAAACTTCCTCATGAAATCTCATTTTTTTTTGCATTTCGGCAATTTCTTTACGTTTACTTTCGACGTCTTTTTGATTCTCAAGAACAGATCGTTCCAGAGAGTGCCTTTCAGATCGCATTTTAAACGCTAACTCGTAAAGTGCCCTTTCCAATCCAGTAGGGCACGTTGATTCATCTAAACGTATAGTAGCTATGTCCAACGAATCAACACTTTTTGTGTCTTCATCTTCATCTTCACTTGAAGAAGAGTCACTTGTAGATGAATCGGACGATTCTACAAAAAAAAAATAGTATAAGCCTTCAATGATTATATACAGGGTGGCGCAAAAGTAATGGTCAGCAGCAGAAATTCGTGAACAGTTGTGCAAGCAATAATGCATCAACAGACGTTCCTTCCAACGGATTTTGGCGACCATTACTTTTGCGCGACTCTATATATGTATTTTAAATGCATTATCCTTACCATCGATTTGTTTTTGAGGCTTTGGATTTTTCCATTTCTTTTTAAATATCCGCCGCAAAAAATCGAAGAATTTATTACTCTTCACAGTGCTTAAAAACTTAAACTGCAACGCAGAAATTTGCTCTTGCAATTTATCAATATTCTTTCTAAGATCATCCAGTTGTCGATTAGTTGCATTGATCACGAGTTGAAGTTCGTTACGAGTATTCATCGCAACATTGGCATTTAATAGTAATTGTATCTCTATCTCTTCGCTGTCACGCAATATATATAATTCTTGATTTAGACTAATCATGTAGGCCGACATAAATTCTGCATGTAGTTTTACATAAAAACGTTCATTGTGGTGTTTCGCAATTTCTGAGTCAATGATGCAAATTTGTTCATCAACTTTTTTTATAATCATGTCTTGTTCTAAAATAAGATTAAGTAACCATCGGTAACGCAACTCAACTAACAGAGACGAGTTTCCTACTCTATCGATTTCGTAGTAAGTCGGATCTGTCGGATGCGGCAATTTTTCAATCAGATCCATAAGCTCATCTAAAGTTAAAATATATTTTAAATCTGCAATATGTAAAGCTAAAGATTTTGATTCTTCATGTGAGTACTGCGCACGCTTTTTATAATGAGTTTCTTTCATTGATTTGTCTGCTCTTTTATTTCTAATATCCTCGACTGTTCTTTCTAAATATAAAATGTCATCAATTTCAACACCGCATCCTGCTTTAAAATGTTCATTTAGATTAAACTCTGGAAATTCGGTCTCTATGTCCAAGTCTCGTATGAATGATAAAGTTTGGTGACAAAATCCAGGCAACATGGCATGTATTTCATCTAAACGTTGACGATTTATATTGATCCAATCATATAAGCATTTTTTACGGTCCCGCAAGGCAACAATTTTTAAATTAAATCTATTTATCACATCGTGTAAATTTTCCCGACACTCAACTATTTCAATATACTTGTAAGTAAGTGTTTCTGTCGACTTTGGTTCATATTCAGCTCCTATTTTTAATTTGTAATCGCCAAGGTTCCGTTCTGCTTCCATAATTTTAGTATCATCATCCGGATGATTGCGATTGGGATCAGGTTTTTTACGTTCTAGCTTATCCCAATCAAAGATCCGCTTTACTTCGTACACTTGTCGTTTACGATAGCGTAAAAGTAGGCGCATCATCTTTTTACTAAAGCGTGGAGTTATCATACGAGGATTACGTCCAAAGAAGAAACTTTCTGCTGATGGTTCACCAAGAGAATCTACTTTTTCCTCAGCAGTAACAAGGTCTTGTAGTCTAGAGAAAGAGTATGTAAATTCAAATACAAACTGAATAACTTTTAATAAAAATTATAAAAAGGAAAAAAAGTACTCTATCTAAATTCATAAAATCTACGGGTTATGGAAGATTTTAGAAAGATGTATTAGGAATTATTAGAATATAGATGGTAGATAAAGTTGTAAATTTAAAACATACGCGAAGGCGGATTAAAGTTAATACTGTCGAGAAGGAAATAAGAAAAAACGTGCTAAACATGAATTCTCAACTAGCTTTTATTGAATCTACATGAGCTGCGTATGTGAAATCATCAAAAGAAGGCGATGGGGTGTATACCATACCAGCATAAAAGGACGATATAACATAAATAAGTACACCTCCTCACAAATCGATTTTTCGTAAAAGTAACAAAATTTCTATAATTATACTATTAATGTAAGAGATGAACAAAATTCGTCATGCTTCTGTAACTAGGATACATAAATATCTCATATGTTGGCCGACTTGTTCTTGCGTTTGCTGTTCTCCTCTGACTTATTTGCTATGCCAACAAAACGTAAATAAACATTGCGTCATGGTTGTCAGGGCGCACAAATACTTTTGCTCACAAAAATTCGGGGTTTTTTGGTCGTGAGAATACTCACGTGAGCAAAGACAAAGTCGGTTTTACGTTGTTCATGACTGCTCTGAAGCTTCAATGTTATTGCCAGCAGAGTTTTTTCTGCTGTTGTTATGCCAGCGGTATTATTCAATTTTGCCAAGATTTCTTTCTACCCACCGAGACGTGTGACGATTGTACATTTTTATTCTGCCGACGCACGAAACTTTTAGTTTGAATTTTCGGCGCGCGACGCCGTGTTTTTGTTATAAACTTTGATCTACACCCGCCCGTCGCAATATCAAAACAACAACACCAATCGTAAATGCAAGGACGCTTGTGTGATTCTGATAAGCAGAATAAAAACAAGCTTTGTTTGCGTAGATTGAATTGTTTATTAAAAATGGATTTGCCAAGGCAAAATTGGATGCAGAACAAAGATGGCCACATGTTGGTACCGACAGCTCTCTTCCGCGATAAAATCAGAAAATTTTTATATACTCAAAGAGAAATGAAGTTTAAGCAGGACACAGATATGCTGCGTTTTGGTTTAGACGAAATTCAAATAATAATACGCGAGCTTGACAATCTAACTGCTAAGGATGTGACCAGCTTAGCGGCGCGTATAAAACGACGCAAGAATGCTTCTATAGAAAACATGTACCGTCTTAGTCACGCGTTTTTGCAGGATATGAAAAACATTTGTGCCTTATCAACGATCCCTGGTGCTATTCAAGTTCTTACCAAGGAGCTAACAGGTGACATTTGACAAACGTTTACTTCAGTCATCTAAGTAATAATATAATATACTCTTAAAAGGTCAGGACTATGATGCAAATGTTGATTTGTATCAAATAATATTTCATCCAATTTTGCTATGACGTTATAAATATAAAATGGCCGTGTTTTAATGGTAACGAAACGTAACTATAAATTAGTGGCGCTGCATTATTTTGCCGATAGTCCGCTTATAGACATTATTAAATGATCCTGTTTTTATCCGGAAGGGAAATACTGTGCTCTCTTTTATTTTTGGCAATAATGTGTGCAATTCTGCCATTAAGGACGGCACCATGTGACATGAGTGTGATTGTCACAAAGCGAACTGGATACAGAAACTGCTGATACAGCGTCGGCATCAACATCAATAAAAAAAATTGCGAATAAAATATTCAATGTGAACCTAGGCAATTTAAAATATACGACAACAAAAATGCCAAAACATATACAATTTTACTAAATACTAACAAAAAAATGTACAAAAGCAGAAAGCAAAAAAAAAAAGACGAGAAAATTATGTGAAATAAATAATAACTTAGTCATTTACTGATGATTATTGCTGTTTGTTTGCAAAAGTAACTACACATACATACACACATTGCTTCTTTTCTATACTTAATACCCTAAAAACGCTAATTTTGTCTTAAACCGTCAGCAAAATAAATGGATCTGCAAGTACAGTGTTAAGAGTAAAAATTTTTAATATAGTAAGATTCGAGGTTTGCTACAATGAATATGTGCAGGGTCCGAAAGACTACTGTATAAATATATATTTAGGTGTAACTAACAATTTTTAAGTGAAAATGGGTACGAAAACACGAATTACAATAAAAATACAGGACATAGTAGGATATGGTAGATAAAAAAAACCAGAAACAAAATCACAACTAACACAACGAAACGTTTTTTTTAACATAAACAATCAAGATAATTTAAATATTTAGAGATATGGTTTCAGAGCCCCGTTTAAAAATGACTAGCTTACATTTTCGATTTTTCAGGTGTTAATCTTTCCAGTCTTCTTAAGCAGCATTAATTTTAAGATTTATATATGACAAATTAGTTGAGTACACATGTACCAATTTGGAAAGATAACTTACCCCAGTATTTGTTCCTGCTTTAGACGTTCGGAAATGTTGCGCTTAATTAGTATATGTTCTTCACCAAGCGCTTGTGAACGAAACGAAAACAAAATGAGTTCTTTTCTACGTGAAAGTTATTGATATAAGATTTAATTATGCACTCTATAAAATAAAATTTTTACCTGACCGCTTGAATCTGAAACGGCACATGGCTTAATTCTCTAAGAAAGTAATTGTATAACTTTTTATGACCTAATTGAGCAAATTCTAAATCGTAGGCTAAATCTTCTCGCACATCGTCTAGTTCTGCTTGAAGTTCATCTCGTATCTGCTTGGTAATTCGTTCATCAATAAAAAGGCTTTTAGCTGAGGCTCGGAGTTCAAACGGCAGTTCGTTATTAAGACATGTAATTTCGAAATATTTTGTTTGCAAATCTCCGATTTTGTTTAAGACTTTGTGTTCATGAGCGGTCGCAGCATCTTTTTGTCGTCTTATCTCTGCATTGACTTTTTCTTGTTCCAGTGAAGGGTAGTCTGGATCTAAAATATCATCATAAAAATGTTTTTCGTTAAGAATAGGAATATTTTCCATCGAATGGGTCTTTGCGATCGCTGGTCCATGCCACTTATAGAGAAAAACATTTCCATCATATCCAACCGAGACAATGTGTTGGCCATCAAAACTAGACACAATACGCGAAATTTTACCTTTTAGTGCATCATGCATTGGATACAATCGGTAGTCTGATAGATCAGTAAAATTTTCAAAATTTAGTCGATTAATGCGAATACATCCATTATTCATGCCAAATATCAAAAATTCTCCGCTAAAGCAAAAAACAAAAAAATTAATGTTCTTAAAGGGAAAGAGATCTAAATGAAAAGACTTACAGAATCAAATACGCGTGTATCTCAATATCATCGCCATCCACAATAATAGTACATATTGAGGGTTCAGGAGATCCAAATTCCAGCTCATATATATAGCCTGCATCGAAACCAGCCATTGAGACCCAAACAGTATTGCGTTCCGTATACCTAATCCATAATACTGGGTTCGGAACAACTGGTATATGGAGGGTTTCTTCTTCTTCGTCTGGTTCAGAGTCTGCTAAGGCAGTCTCCATATCAATTTGTAAACCAGGGTTTGCCTTTTTTAATTTTTCAATCTCTTTTAACTTTTTAAGCTGCTTTTTTTTCTTACGTTGTTTAATTTTATCGCGATTTATATCTCGACGTATCCGGCTTTTGACAGATGAAAACTTTGTTTCTCGAAAAATTTCATTTGCAGACAAATTAAAGCTTAAATAAGTTTCTTGTTCTGTAACATCTGTACGAATATTGTATTCATATACTTCGCCAGATTTGCAACCAATCAGTAAAGTTGTTGTCTATTTATATTTAAAGTATTAATGTACATTTATGACTATATAAACAATATTAAAATAACTGGTTGGTGCTTTTTACCTTTTCTTTATGCCAGAAAAAACAATTCGGTATTGCTTTTAACTCGATAAATCCAATTGGACTAAAATCCACTAATCCATTACTATTTTTAAGTAAGTTATAAAAAAATATTGACTTATCAGCTGAACCTGATACCAACAACGAATTCGTATTGTTGATAGTTAGTTTGGTTATTGGGGCTGTATGAGCTTTAAAAGCACGCACAACAATTAATTTCGGCCCCCGACTATTGTAAGGTTCAAAATACAGATGTCTAATGACTCCGTCTTCAAATCCAGTTACAAGCTCCATACCATTACTTGAAACGTTCGTGTTAAACCACAAGAGGTCGATGCCATTGGAAGAAAATTGCTTTTCTAAAAGTAACTTTTTAGATTTGTAATTATAGGCAAATATTTTACCATCTTCGGATAGTGTTAAAAGGTGGGGTGAGACTGGACTTGTCTCAGCAGCAACTACTCGACCTCCGATACAAGAATATAATTGATACGGTTTTTTTGGTATATCATACATGTTTATATCACAAAACCAAATTCCACCCTTTCCATCCTATTTGTTTTGTATTAATTCATTATTGTTAATTATACATAAATACGTTAATATTACTTACCTGTGCATAGTAACCGAAGTCATTTTCATCTAGTTGTTTCACCTTCTGCATGGCTCTAATCTCAACATCGGCTATTTTGAACTCATATATTGGATCAATTTCAACAAACAAGTCATCTTCAGGTGGATCAGCCAAGTCAACAGTTTCCCAGTACCAAACGCGCACAAAGCCATCCATACCAACGGTTGTTACTTCGCCATTCTTCATGGTGATGCACGTAATTGGCTTGGTATGGCATGGCTTACGGCCTTTTCGACAAATTTCAAATTTTATTAATCCTGCCTCCCACAGGAGTAAATTACCCCAATCACATCCTGATATTACGTTTTCATCTGGTAACATGAAGGTAGCATAGATATCACTAAAATCAGTTTTGCCGAAACGACCCAGATCACCCTTTAATTTTAGCCCCGTAAATGTGTTTGCCATTTTCCAAAACTTAATGTGACTTAGCCCGGACGAAACCAACAAAATAGGGTTAAAAATGGAAAAATGAACGGAAAGAATATCACTCTGAAACGATTTCGATCGCAACACAACCTCTTCTTTTTCCCATCGCCATATGGTAAGCATGAAATCAGGATAACCAGCTTGAGAAGCAAACAATTCTCCCGTAAAGTTGTAAGAACCAGCTGTAAAAGACGCCTTAGCTGCGTTCATCAATTTATGGCGTACCTTATGCGAGGGATATTCGTAAATATAGATAGTGGGTGTTGGACCATTCTCCCCAACAGTAAAGAGACAACTGTGGTCCGGATGATAGTTTTTCTTGAAAGAGATTCATTTTAAAAATGTTTAACAATGAAATAATTTTATTAAGAACCGTGATGAATCCTATGCAATGGCCGTAGGTTGTTTCACGAAATGTCACTTCACGCCTGGAAATACTAAAGTAATGCAGATAATTGCCAGATGCAAAAATAAGCGTATCATCATCAGCTAACACAAGATTAAACAATCGTTTGCAATCATAGCCAAAAGAGTGTCTATATTTAATATTTATTAAAGTTTAACATGTACCTTCGTTTAACTGGAATACAACTCACTCTAATTCGATAATATCGCTTGAAAATGATACTTCATTATGGTCCTCTACTTCTGCCTCCTCCTCGACTAACTCTTCGGTCACAGATTGTGAAATGTCCATTTAATTTTCAAAAATATCTCAAATATATTAGTTTTTATTTTTTTTATTTTATTGATTTAATTATGATAGTATGTTAGAATAAAATTTTGTTTTTTGTGTTGTCATAGTATTTTTATATGAACGCATGCGCTAAAAGGATTTATAATTTCAGTTCATAAGTTTGGAAATATACAATCAGTGGCGATCAAACATATTATTAAACTTTTCATATTTAACTAGAAAGGCAGGGCTATAGTCGGGGGTAACCGACTATAGAAAACTCTGTACCCAATCCATAAGGATATCTCAAGAAAAATAAATTTTTTTTAGTAAAAGCCATTTTTCGGCCAATTGTTCCTATGGCAGCTTTATGTTATAGGTCGAATATCGAAAAAATAAACTTGTTATGCCTATGGATTGGGAGAGTCTTCGTGCAAAATTTGGTGGTTGTAGGTCTTACCGTTTCCGAGATCCTTTCGTTCATACGGACAGACAGACAGACGGACATGGCTAGATCGACTCGCCTTTCGATGCTGATCAAGAATATATATACTTTGTTGTAGGTCTACCAAGAAGAAGACTCCTAATCCATAGGCATAACGAGTTTATTTTGTTTTTTTGATATTCAACTCATATCATTTAGCTGCTATAGGAACGATCGGCTGAAAAACAAGATTTACTGAGAAAAATTTGTTTGTTTATTAAGATATTGTTTGGATTTAGTAATTGTCGATAGAATACAATCTTACACCTGAATATGATAAATATTGGATTAATCTGACATATAGCTGCCATAGAAATAATCGGTCGAAAAAAGAGTTTGACTAAAAAAATCGTTACATAATTTAAACAAAAAATATTAAAACAAAAAAAAGTAATGTGCCTCGCCCATATAAGCACACTATTGAAGTGAAACTGCTGCACAACATGTTAGGAATGCAGTTTTAGTTACTATGTATAATGTATATGAAGTAGGAAAGAAACAAAGCAATTAACTATTGCACTCCATTTTCAGCGGTTCATAGTAGTAGAACTTCGGCAATAATAATTACAGAAATCATTACTAATAAACATATTAGTGGTATACTGGCACAATGTGCTCAACAACATTCTTATAAAAATGTTCTATGTTTTCTGATGTTTTTATTCTTGTTAGCAACAGCAATACAAAGGAAAGAGTTTTCTACAGCAATAAAATGTGATCTATACAAGAACTAATGCAGTGTACAGGACAGTCTCGATAGTAGAATATCTTAAAATCTCAATAGTAGAATACCTTGGTCACTCATATTAGTAGCGAACTGCCACAATGTGCACAACAACAACAACATTCATTCTCGGAATATTTTATTGTTTCCACCCTTATTAGCAGCAGTTAAGCAAGGCAACGATCTATGAGTATTTCACAGCAATATTTGTGTATACGTGAGCCACATGAAATGTGTTCTGAGCGAAATCTACTGTCTCGGTTGTTTGCTTATTATTTCATAGATCATCAGCAAATTTTATATTCGCTCACGAATCAGTCCAATCGGTAAAGCATTTTTTACCTTTCTTTTACTCATGCGTAAGCATACATTCTCTACGCTGCTGATGTCCACACACAAACCAATGCGCATTGTTTTGTGCGTCTCCCCACTTTGTCTCTGAAGCACCTATCCTTTGAATTCTGTTACCTTTTTTTGGACCTACATCTCGCTAAAAAAGTTTCTCTTCAAAAAAAAATTACTAAATTTTGGATTGGGTACAGGGTATACTATAGTCAGGTGCGTCCGACTATAGACCCTGGCTTTTTAGCTATTTTTAGCTATTGTAGCATAAGCAGCATCCTACTTACTCCGCAATAGTTATTTATTTACCAAAATATTACATTGGTCCTACGATACTGTTACTTAATCTAACTTTACAACCGAAATATTATAATTTTGTTTTATATAAATATATGTGGAAATCATAAAATTATATTAGTCAGCATTTGCCCAGTTTTAGCCGTTAATGATATTTTTAAAGATTTCCAGCGTCTTCGCGGTTATGCATAAATATTTGCAATTTGCTAACATTTCAATCGTTTTACATCAAGTAAGTGAATGTTTACACTTACTTGGTTTTAGTATCGTATGTAAGCTCTGCGTGAATTTCTTAATGAGGAATAATATTTTTATGTATGTAAGTACATATAGAAGAATCAAAACAAACGGCTTCAGTCTTGTAAACATTGCGTCAAGGTTGTCAGGTTAAAAAAATGCTTTTGCCGCGCGGGGTCGATTGTTTCTGTGAGAAACTCATGTGAGCATAAACAAAGACGGTTTTACGTTGTTCAGTACTGCTTTTAGTGTTATTGACAACAAATAGAGTTGGCACAGCACGAAACTGTTGTTTCTCACTCAGACACACTGTGTTGGTAGTTCAAATAGTCAAAGCGAGACAGATATCACACAGTTTTATATTGTGCAAAATACACGACATAGATTTTTTCTATGTTTCACTCTACTGTAATCTGTATAACGCCGCAACAGCAATAAGAGGGGTGTGTTAACGCGAGCAAGAGCACAATCATTTATTGTTATTCGGCGGCTGAATATTAGCAAAAGTATTACAAAAAATTAGCAAAGACGAAAGAAACTACCACGTGCGACGCAACTTATGGTCAAATGAGTTCAAAACGTTTAAATAACAGCGTTATCCTGACGCAGGAAGCAAAGCGAAGGAAAAATGTTTTGGTGTCTAATACCAGTACAGATAAAATACTTACAGAGGTGGTAAGTTGTTACCTAGGAAAACTCGGTAAAAAGTGTTCAAATAAATTATCAATTTTAGGGAGTTCGGCGTACTTCCAATCTTCAAGCACCTATAATGTTGCTTGAAGGACATGGGGGCGAAATACTCACATCGAAATTTCATCCACAGGGTGAATTACTTCTATCATCTGGCTTTGACAGACAGCTTTGTAATTATGCATAAAAATATTACACATCTTGTAACAAGTATTAAAAGTAACTTAGTTTTTTTTTTTAGATATTTGGAATGTGTACGGTGATTGCGAAAACATAATGGCTATGTCAGGGCATACCGGAGCTGTAATGGAAGCGCATTTTACGACGGACGGCGCACACATTTTTACTTGCTCAACGGATAAAACACTAGCAATATGGGACTTGGCAACAGGGCAACGGATCAGACGTTTTAAAGGTCATATTAATTTCGTTAACAGTATTCAAGGCACCAGACGGGGCCAGCAATTGTTGTGTTCTGGCAGTGATGATCGAACAATCCGAATTTGGGATGTGCGAAAAAAGCTACCTATCAAAACGTTCGATGAAAAATACCAGATCACTGCTGTTTGTTTTAATGATACTGGTGAGCAGGTTATAAGTGGTGGCATTGATAACGAGCTTAAAATTTGGGATTTACGCATGCATCAAGTTTTGCATCAATTGCGAGGCCATTCAGATACAATAACGGGCATAGCACTTTCTCCTGACGGTTCATTAATATTAACAAATGCAATGGATAACACATTGCGGATATGGGATGTACGTCCGTATGCACCAGGCGATCGCTGTATTAAGATCCTTCACGGCCATCAGCATAACTTCGAAAAAAATCTGTTACGTTGCGCCTGGTCGCCGAATGGTGAAAAGGTGTCATGTGGCTCAGCGGATCGTTACGTATACATATGGGATTTTGCCAGCAAACGAGTCCTTTACAAACTCCCCGGCCATGGTGGTAGCGTTAACGATGTAGATTTTAGCGCACGTGAGCCAATTATACTTTCTGGATCTAGTGATAAAACGTTGTTCTTGGGTGAAATTGAAGATTAACTGTATTTCTTATCAAATACACTTATATGTCAACACGTTATTATTAAATTTTATAGTTTCTTTTGATTCTCTCTACACTTGTATTGTGTTGCTTGATACTACACCGCTCCAATTGCAAATCTTTCCCATAAATTTTATTCCATTAAGACCGCCTGGAAGCATTCCTAAAATCATAAAAATCAATGCGCTAATCTGAGCTAATGCAAAAAAAACTGTTAGTAAGGTGTTTTGGATAACTAAAGCACAGTATAGAGTCAAGATTAGACACAAACTATAAGAACACGAGCTGAATAATCGGGATTTAGAAAACATATGCTTCAAAAACGGTCTAAATCCGTTAAGAAAACAGAAACTGAATATGCAAAAAGCGCTGCCAATCGTGTAGAGTAAAACAAATTTGCGCGCTTTCAAAATGAGCGTGGGAATGTAAAAAATTGATATACTCATTATGAGTGCACCAATGAATTGCGCAGCCAGAAACCCGATAATACGATGTAGTGGAGTCTAAAGATAAATATTATTAACAACATTTTTCGTAAAATTATATTATCGACTTACTAAATTAGGACAGCAAGAGTTTTGAGTTATTTTTAACCAATTATTTGCTTCCATGGTTTCGTCGGTATGAAAGAACATTTTTCTAAAACCGATATGCTGGAACGCCCTTGTGGACTGGTTTCCAGCAAGGGCCGTGATTCCCTTATGTAGACCAATGACCACAGTTTTCTGCACTTTATTTGGCACATTACAATTCGTTTTTTCGTCATTTTGAATCAAAAGGTATTGATCAAGATCATGTTTTAAATTTGCCATATTTTTGTAACAGCTGTTTTCTGTAATATTTCTGTATGAATACGATTTTAATTAATAAAGCTTGAATAAAATTTCTAATTTCGTTGCAGTCACTCTTTGTTTTGGAAGCAGGTGAAGAAATATGTAAAAGTAATCTATTGTATGTAATGTAATAGTATCTTTCTCGTTGTGAATGTGAAAAATATAAGCTTTATAAGCTAATATAAGCTACAACAGCTCACGGTGCAATAATTAGGCGACACCAACTGTGGTTTTTTTTTCTCGAAATCGGACCACTCAGAGCGATGATTTTATTGTCAGGTGACGTCAAAAATATTTAGTGAATTTTTGAATCGATGGCAAACAAGTAAAGCGCTAATTGACATTTGGAAAGTGTGTATCCAGATCAGAAGAATCCGCTACAAATTACAACTTTGCTCAAATATTGACCTCCTAGTAGAGGTGTCAAACTATCGATTGTCACACCATCGATAGTTTTCGATATTTTTAAAAAAACTATCGATATTATCGCGATAGTATCGTTTAAGAAGAAATGAAAAAAAAAATCTTTAATGGAACCTGCAAAAATATTAATAATATGTAATATGGACTCATTATGCGTTTACAGAACTGTGGTGTATCACCTATCAAATTTTCTTACCGTCAGCCATCTCGAAAACTGTATTAACAACACGCCTTCAGCACTACATGCACCACCCGCACAATTAGCACTACCTGCTTAATCAGCACCACCACCGCAAAAATGTAAAATTGCACAAAATTTAACTATTTTAACAAATAGAATTTTCGGAGGGGAAATTACCTGCGCATCGAATGTTCCATAGAAATTTTAGTGATGAAGTTCACAATGTTACATTACAAAGCGACTATCGATAGTATTTTAAAACCATCGATAGTGTTTGAAAATTAAAACTATCGATACTATCGATAGTACCATCGATAGTTTGACACCTCTACCTCCTAGTAGGAGGTCATGATCCGCACGACTATATTAGCATGTATGATAACAAGGGCGATTCCGAAAAAAATGTTCCACCACGCTGGCATTATTGCGGCACTTTTGTTCTTTTTATAAAATACTAGTAAGCAGCCCTGGTAGACGTTGTTCTGCGCTCTTCGGTTGATTAAATATTGAAACCACTGAAAATGATCAAAGTAACAATATAAAAATGGAACTCTGCCAATTTGTTCGCATGGCAACCTTGCTTACAAATTACGCTCATCATAATTAATACTCAATTTTTTGCAAACAAAAGAGAGAGAGAAGATTAGCAATCTTTAATTTATCGTTGCACGTTTGTATTTTTATTTATTCAAGTAACAAACGCAGCTAAATTATGAAAGAAATCTTATAGATGCAATTTACTTTCTGTGAGTAAGGTCCCTGAAAACGCATAACAGGAATATTCCTCAGTACTAGAGGTGTCAAACTATCGATGGTACTATCGATAGTATCGATAGTTTTAATTTTCCAGCACTATCGATAGTCGCTTTACATTGTAAACTCCATCACTAACATTTCTCTTGAACATTCGAAGCGCAGGTAATTTCCCTCCGAAAATTCTTTTTGTTAAAATAGTTAAATTTTGTGCAATTTCAAATTTTTTCGGTGGTGGTGCTGTTTGTGCAGATAGTGCTAATTGTGCGGGTGGTGCTGAAGGCGTGTTTTTAATACAGTTTTCGAGATGGCTGACGGTAAGAATATTTGTTAGGTGATACACCACAGTTGTGCAAACGCATAATGAGTCCATATTACATATAGTTAATATTTAATGGAACCTGTAAAAATATTTTTTTTCTTTTTTCTTAATTTCGTCTTTAACGAGACTATCGCGATAATATCGATAGTTTTTTTTTAAATATCGAAAACTATCGATGGTGTGACCATTACATTCGCCCTAGGTCCTCTAATTCTATTCCCAAGAATAAGTGAAATTTAACATGGTGGCAGCACTTGACTGCTTAATATAAGTATATAACATCTGATTTCGGTTACTTTTTATATACAGTCGAATCCCGATAAACCGAAATGGCACGGGAACAGCATATTTTTTGGATTATCGGGATTTTCGGTTTATTGGGATTCGACTGTATCAGTAAATAAAGTGAAGTCGGGTCTTGGCCTGGCTCTGGTATGTGGTATTTATATTATACTAATCGAATATTACATCAGCACATATATTTTTTATTAATCACTGTGGGTAAACGAATTTATTTAATATTTTGTCAAACACTGGCTGGTGCGCGCTGTCGGCTAAGGGAGCGAGGGGATTAGGTTACGAGTGGTTGTCATCTTGTTGGTATCGACAGGTTGCAAAACGGAACTTTGCAACCGCGCGTGCAACATGCTACAGCTGCATAGCATTTGACGGTATTCATTGATTATAGTGTTATTGAAAACAAGTAGAGTTCCCACAGTTATTTGTAACCCATTGTTCAATAAAATAGCAGTTTTAGCAGTTTAAATCCATCGATTTTCATTTTATGTTTAGTAATGCAACAAGCTTCAAATGAGGTAGAATATATTTTTCAATTTTAATTGGCTTTGTTTTTGAAAGAAAATTGAAAAATTTATCAATTCAGTTAAAATTAATGAAAAATAGTGCATATTTCAAAAAAAAAATCTACGATATTCGAGCTTTTTATGAGATTTTGGTTTTGTAAAATTAATACAGTGCAAGTGCTGTGCCGGATTATCTATATAGGCAATCTAGGCAACTTCTTGTGTTTTCCGGACATTTAAGCGGCCCTGCGGCCCGTAAAAATACAAATTAGTTTGTCATTAGATCGTTTTCATTCATATGTAGTTATATATTGTAAGCCAATTGCACTGTCAACACAATTGGGGGAATGATTGTAGCAATAGTTTCTATAACAGTAATCAGTTAGCATTGTTACTAACCTTCAGTGAGTGCTGTGGAAACCTAAGTTAGAGCAATCACCTTTGGTGTAAATATTTTTTTCAAGTTATCGTTAGGGCGTTATGCCTAAATACCTTATAGGTATAAGGAGATGAACAATGTGATGGCTTTTCTTTACAATTTGGTTTGCGCAAGGGTAACTAAGTGTTAGCCAATTTTTAGAAAGCTTTGCATTTTACTTCTGGCGATACGAGTAACAAATCAAAAATGGTTCACAAGGTCAGATGTTATTATTGAAGGTCTTGTAAAAGAAAAGAAAATTATATCTATCAGTCTCCTGGGCTATCATTTTAGATCAATTCAACGAAAAGAAATCTTTGATGGCATATAAATATTTTTATTTTTTATAAAATGGAAAATCTATTAATTCTTACATAGCAAAATACCTGCCTACCTTAGTGAAGAGATGCTACGATACTTGCTTTGCTTAGTAGCCCCTATTTTATTTAATCCGGCACTGTGCAAGAGTGATTAAACAAGTTAATTTATTTCATAAAATGAAAAGTGCTTTCAGGTATATTTAAATCTGATAGGTCATTTTTAAAAAAAATTACAAAAAAAAAAACCTAGTTCAGTATATCGTAAGACAGAAACATGGTTAAGATTATGTTAATTGGATTGTTTCTTAATTTAGCTGCCATTACAGGTGAGTATTAGTTTTTGAGTAAGAGGACAATCTGTATTGTCTTATTTTTTGTAGTTGAGTTTTTGTCTGCAGAACAAAATATATGTATATTTTTGCTCTTGCTTTTAAACCATTACACATCCATATATCTAAAATTTGTTTTATTTTTGTTTTTCTGATTTATGAGTAAAGAAAATCAATATATGGGAAGAATCGAATTTTTGATTTATTATTATTTCTTGTCGTTTTCATAAAACTACAAGCAATACACTTATATATACATACATATATAAGAAAGTTGGAAAGAATTTTATATACTGTTCATTGATTTTTAATTTTAACCAATAAGAATTATGAAAAAGTTGATTTTTTAAATTATGGGGAAGTTTCTAAATAATAATTCTATATATAATTCCCTTGAAAACAAAAAAAATATTTGTGAAACTATTTGATTCACATTGATATTTTGTTGATATGTAAGGGGCACCAAGAGAAATAAGATGTGGTGGCGGTGCCACGGCCCCATATGTAACAGAAAATTTAAATTCGTCACCGGGAAATATAGATTCCAATGTAAAAGTGGAAGGTACCACCCCCAAATTGAAAGTGTTAATAAAAGACAGAATTGTTAAGCGCATCGGGAGAACTGAGACAAAAACTGGAAATTATTTAAAGTATGTGATGCCGTTGTGGCTTATAGAATATCGAAATTGTACTTAATTAGCGTCGTTTGATTAGCACTCGATTATGTTGCGTTTGATGACTAATAGTCATTGTATATTTCACCTCCCTTTTGTCATGTCGTTTTGCTTGTTATTGCACTGATATGTGGTACATATATTTGTCGTTTCTATTTTACACATTCTTGGTATGTTGTATATTACGCGATGTTGCTTGATTCTTGATTCTTGTTCTGGATATCTCAAGAAAAAAAAATTTTTTTTTTTTAGTAAAAGCCATTTTTCGGCCAAATATCGTTTCAAAATTACTTTATTCCATCGCTTACAGCAATCCCTATTGTCTTTATATATACTTTTATATAGTCAGTTTTAACTTTAAGCCTTTTTTTTTCAAATAAAAAAATAAAATATGAAATGAACTAAATTCATACACTTACTCCTTTTGCAGTAAAGCGCTGTCTACTCTATTTGTGTTAATTCTATTTGTGTAATTTAAATGATTTGCATTTTTCAGAAGCAGTTTTCGCTAATTTATCTAATCAGCTAAGGCTAAGTCCTTCTGAAGCAGCAATCGTGCGTTATACAAACCAGTCGCTTATAGTTCAGTGCCTGAGTTCAAGTGCGGATATTAAAATTCGTTGGAAATCCCCTAAAGGAGAAATTATTCGGGTCCAAAAAGGACGCGTGCATATTGAGCAGAGTACACCAGGTAAAGCTTTTAAGCAGAATCAAAGAAAGTTAAAATTTTGGATTGTATCAATCTTGGTGTGTTATTGACATTGACTGGGCAGGAAAGAAAGCAAGTAAAAATCATCCTATTGTCATTGGACCCAAAGTTATTACATAGTTTGTGTCCAAATTGGTTTTTTAAATAATTTTTTTTAATGATACACATAATTTCAGAACATTTGAAAATAGTTTTTGGTCACATTTCACTTGCTGATAGAGGTAATTGGATCTGTGAGGCTGTCGAAGAAAGAATATTACCAGCCAAATCCTTTGATTTAATTGTATATCGTAAGTATAAAGTTTCTTCTTAATTAATAAAAAGTAATTGCCACAAAATTGTCCTTATTTTCTGTTTTAGTTTTTAGCTAATAAAATTCACAGTTATTTATGTAAATGAGTTCATGCAGTAGTAGTTGTCAAAATAATAGCTCACTAAAAATTTAATAACTTAAAGGCTATTAATCAGTGCAGTACAAAATACAGATGTATTAGTAAATCACACACTGTGACAACTCGTTTATGACAGACTGTATTTGTAACTTTTAGAAAAAATTAAGTTTACTGAGAATACCAAAATACTCACAGTTAAAGAGGGGAAAAATGCGACTATTTTGTGCGAGGTAAAAGGTGAACCACAACCAAATGTGACTTGGCATTTCAATGGCCAACCTATATCCATTAACAGTGAGTATATATATAAATATGATTTAATTTACCTTATGATTGAGGAATACTTCACTACAAAGTTAGCAGTACAAAATTTCGTGTATTGGCTGATGGTTTGCTTATTTACAAAGTAACACAGAATGATACTGGCGAGTATACATGTCGAGCATTTCAAGTGACTTCAATAGCATCTGATATGCAGGAGCGTACAGTTTTAATGAAAATTGAACGTGAGTGTCATTTAGAATTTATTATTATTATTATTGTTACAGTAAACTTAAGATTAAAAATTTAAGCTAACTAGGGGATAGCACTGGCTACCTAAGGCCTTCGGATAATCATTTATAATTTGAATTCTCTTTTAGTTGTAAATATTTCAACATTGTTTGGTGCGATAATTTAATTGTCATTAGCTGTAGAAGAGTCTTTTTGGTGTGCAATGTACTTTATTTAGTGATCACAAGTATGTTATAATAAATTTTAATAAACTCGAAAAAATAAAGTATGCAGCCTTTTGCTTTATAATAGAAAACGAAGAAGATAGAATAGAATATTCATGAATTCTCATTCCCGGCTTTTTATTCTGTCCAGCTTGTGTAACCATCTTCGTCAGTCAACCCCGTTAAAAGCATGAGAAAAAAAGAGAGCACATACTTTTTCTTTGTCCAATTAGTAATTCCTTTAAAAATCCTTATTAGAATCTGATAAAACAATTTTGGTTGTTGTTTTGCGCACTGCGCTCTTAATTGTCTGGTTGTCTGGATATTTCGTGGTTTTGAAGTACAGTGCGATTATCGCGACGACCCGGTTGTATTTTTATACCCTGTACCAAAAAATGGTATCACTTGTTGAGTAGTGAAGTTGGCTGTGCTGCTGTATTATCAGCTGACGTTAAATTTTAAGAATGCTCGCAACCCTCAGGACTGTATTGATTTGCTGAAAGCATTTGCCTGCCTATATTTTGCATGGCCGAGTTAACATTTGCTTAAGCAAATTGAGAAACTTTACTAGCTGACACTACTGACGTTCAAGAAAATCTTGTTAGAAAGTGATACTCATTTAGGCAAAGTGGGACGTTGGAAAATGCTGCCGACATAGTATATTTGAAGGGATTAATAGCTCATTATTATTATTATATACGTTAATATACGTGTATCACGCTATTAACCCTTATTATTATTTTAGGGTATATTAAAGTTGTGCAAATGTATGTAACGGGCAGAAGGAGGCGTGGCAGACCCCACAAAGTATATATATTCTTGATCAGCATCGAAAAGCGAGTCAATCTAGCCATGTCCGTCTGTCAGTATGTCCGTCTGTCCGTATGAACGCACCGTTGGTTAGACCTACAACCACCAAATATGGCACGAAGACTAGCCCAATACATAGGCGTAACAAGTTTATTTTTTTTTCGATATTCGATCAATAACATATAAGCTGCCATAGTAATGATCGGCCGAAAACCCACATTTAGTAACCAAAACCCTTTTTTTTAAGATATCGTTACCAAATTTTATATTTAATAGTTTTAGCTAATGCCTAATCACATATCTCAATATTATGTATATCGGCTTTCTACATCATATAGCTGCCATAGGAACGATCGGCAGAAAAACCACATTTACTGAGAAAATCTTTTTTTTTTATTAAGATTTTAAGTAATATCCAATCATATTCTCGAATATGATAAATATCGGTTTACTATAACATATAGCTGCCATAGGAACAATTGGCCAAAAAATGTCTTTTACTAAAAAAAAATAAATTTTTTTTTTTTAGATATCCTTACATAATGAATACAAAATATTAAAGCAACAAAAAAATGAATTTCGGTTTGGATTGGGTACAGGGTTTTCTATAGTCGGTTACGCCCGACTATAGCCCTGCCTCTCTAGTTAAAATTGCAGATTCCATAACTGCGACAGTTTATGAAAAACGGCGTTAAATTTTCGCAACTTTTATCTGTTTTTTTGAAATTGTATACTAACTAATTGTACTAATTGTATAACTAAAAATGGGAAATCCCCGTCAGATGATTTTGATCTTCAATTCTGTTAATATGGGAAAAATCCAACCTATTTTAAACCGAACGATTTCTCAAAAATTAGAGATTTTAAAAAAGTTAAAAGTGGAGATTTCATAAATTCAATTTGCTTGAATTACAAGTTGCATAAGTCTTCAGTTTACTGCATTATAAAACAAGAAAATTCATAAAAACAGTTCGTACGTACAATAGAAAGTGGCCCGGGCAAACGTTGCACCTTAAAGAAAGCTGAGTACCCAAGAACGGAAAAAAGCTTTATAAGCGGTTTGTAAAACAAAGGGATTGGCTGTTATTTTAAAAAATAATTTGCCAGATAAGCAACTCAAAATCTCAAATTTCTTCAAAAATGTTTAAAAAGTAAATATATCAATAAAAACAAATCTAATTTCAAAAATTATATAAAAATTTTCAATAAAATTTTGTGTTCTGTTATAGCGAAAATCGAGCTTGCACTGTAATAGCCGTGTAAACTTTTTTTTAAAGGATATACGAAATAAGCTGTGAGACAAAGTAGATATATAGATATGCTTAAGTGTAGTCTAACAGTTTTGCATAAAACTTTCTCTTAAGTGGATTATTTCTATGTACTTTTAAATGTGGTTACTTTTGCTTTAACAGATAAACCTCACTGGACACATAAGCATCATCTAAGCTTGCAGTACGCCTACATTAATGGCACCGCAACCATTAATTGCGACGCTATTGCCGAACCACCAGCCAATTTTACCTGGCATCGTAACAAGAAGCGTCTGCAAAACGACTCTCACTATTACGTTATACAAACAGGCAATTATTGGTCTACGTTGACCATCCATGCTTATAATAAAAGCGTATTCGAAAATTACCGATGTCGAGTTCAAAACAATCTTGGCAACATTGAACGTACCACTAGTTTACAACAGGGCGTGAAGCCCAAAGTACCAGAGATATTTCAATTGCGTGGTTTTAACTCAAATACTTTCGATGTAGATGTAGGATCAGTGCGTAGTGAACAGTTAGAGCGTAGTCCAATGGAGATAAATGGGTTTCGTATCGAATTCATGTCGGAATATGAATTTAAATCTGATGCAGGCAAGTGGACGAATGCAAAACGCAAAGATTTTCCGTTCGAAGATGGTAAGTCCCTTAAAAACATGTTTTGTTTTTTGAAATGCAGTATTGGACAAAATAAAAGCACGAACTTAACCAATGAATTTTTGTTTAATTAAAAGACAAAAAAAAAAAATTTTATAATATATGCACTATCGGAAATACAAATAATTTCTAATATTCTTTTCTTGAAAATATTACTTTTATTATAAAATAAGCGAAACAAAAAAAAACAAATCCATGCTTTGCATAATTATTGCTTAGAATCATCAAAATATCAAATTTCGTAAGCTCAAATAAATGAGCAGCAGTCAACTACAGCTACCTCATAACCGGATAGTAGTTCTTATAACCGGACAAATTTCATGGACGCAAACTTTTCATAAGTGTTTCCATATGAAATGCGTTTCTCACACTACTCACCAAAAATTCCCTAGTCATGTTTAGCAAAGGCGGCATTTACGTTTTTTTGCTAGCACTTACGGGTCTATTTTGTACAGTCACAACGAAGACACAGTGATGAAAAAGCCATAATTGTCTATTTTGTACCGATATTTATTTTCGCCACCAGAAAAGAGCTCTTTTTGTAAATTTCGTCACTATTCTTGTACCGAACGAAAAAGCAGGTAACAAGCAAATCACAAGTAAGGTTTTTGACTTTGTGTGCGAAATTATTCGAAGAAAATTATAATTTTGAATACGTGAAACACTTGCACTACTTCTTTTAATGAAAATATAAGGCAAACAGAAAAAAAAAAAATAGTACTGTTTTTCCCTTCGGGGTAAAAACATAGGATCATTTAATAATGTCATTGAGGAATTGAGAAATGTCGTAAGAAATTGAGAGGCAAAATGCCTCGGAAAATCTAATCATATACCATCACTCTGTGAGTGAATGAAAGGAAATGTCTATGCAGAAGGTGGACGACTCTACTATACATGACCCGGGGTCTGTTTTGGAATGCAACCCTAGAGTAAAAAATGTTGCCTACAAAAAAAATTATAAACAAATATCAAATTGATTGATGCCTTGTTCAAATTTTAATTACATTATACAGCTAATATAACTAAAATAGCCTTGATATTCCATGCAAAAATCATTACCACAAATGATGGTGTAATATATAGAAGGTGATGCCAAGGTGTTACAGAAATTGGACCACTGTCATTATCGTTAGGTTCTCATTAGAGTGCCGTCATATTGTATGCATTACGTCATAGAAAAATTTCCTTTTATTTTTTGTCTGATTTACGAAATTTTTACGATTCATTAATATTCACATGCATAACATTTCTTATTAAAGACAATTTTTGTTTTATTTAATTAAATCAATTTTATTTGTGCACTGTATTTTACTAATTGTGCCTTAATTGCCGGTAGCTGCTGGCAGTTGGCTTGTCTGTGTATCGCGCTTAAGCATTTTCAACCGCAATTAAAAAACTTTATAAAAAAATTACAAAAAAAAAAATTGTTTCCGAAAGCAGCACCTTTGCTTTAAAAAAGAAAAAAAGCATTAATAAATCTTATAAATTATAAAAAAATTCCAGTAATACTTACTTTTGCGTGTTTTTTGTTCCATATTTTTATAGTAGAGAAGAAGCATTTGTCAGTCACTTTGAAGATTATAGTCACTAAACACTCAAAAGAGCTTTTTTTTAACAATTAAACTTTCATGCTGTTACTGCTTATGTGAAAATGCCATTCGGTACAAGTTTGCAACTGACACAAATTTGTAACTATTTTGTGACTGCACCAAAATAGACCCGTTAGTGACAATCGAAAAAGCCATGCATGCGCATTGTTTTGTGGCACGCGCCTTGTTGTCTATTCTGAGAATGCATACAATAACAATGCAATTCAGCTAAGCAAGTACTTTTCATTTAGATAGTCATAGAATTTTCTATTGATTTTGATAATATCTATAATTTTTATCATTCACATATTTGTATACACATATAATAAATAAAGAATAATTGAATTTAAAAAAACATTTTGACTACTTCTATAACCGGGCAGTTACCATAACCGGAAAAAATGACCGCGGTCGTCGATGTCCGGTTATAAGAGATTTGGCTGTATTAACAAGAGATATTTTCAATAAAAGTACATGGAATGAAAGAGTGCTAAACCTTCGTGCTCCTTTGCACTCTTAGTGCGTATGGAAACTAAGAAAATTAAAAAGAGATCAATACGCAACCATCGAGCTGGCAATGTGCTTCACTATTCTAGTGTTGTCATATATGTGTCAGATCGGGGACTTATTGAGTGCCGTGTTACATAAGTGCCTTTATTTCAATCCATAAAATTTTTGCATTTCAGTATAATTTTGTTAATAGAAGTATTATTAGGAATATTATACAATATCTGTAATAAATTTTTTATTATAACCCGTAATATAACTGTTAAATGCGTATTTATTTCGTTGTATTTTTTTTTCTTATAACTACAGGTGCAACTTTCCTCATTAGCAATTTGGAGTCAAATACAACTTATTTGATGCGTGCCGCCTCACGGAACTTAGCCGGTTATAGTGGTTGGACGAAGGTAGAAAAATTCCGTACACTTTCCAACGAACCACCTTCATCTGCTGTAAACTTACTACATATGCCATTGAAGTATATGTGCTTTTTCTTGGGAAATGCTTTAGTGAGCAGGCATTGGTTTTGTTATTTTCTATAAGAGGTTTAATTATTTAAAATGTGCCGATTTAGAAGTTTGTAAATTATATTGAAAAGATGATCCAGTAGTGACAATCATTTTCCTGCTTCCTATCTGTTAAGTCTACATTAAATTCTATATTTTTAACTTTAAACGGAAAAAATTATGTAACCAAGAATATTTCGAAAAATTCACCGATGATTTGATGTACAATTTCCAGAAAACTATTTCTTCTTTAAAATAGCATAATTTTTTATTGAACAAAACTTGCAAAAAATAAATGTGACAACAAAACACTAAAAACTGTAAAGTTTCATGACATCGATTATGTTCAGGCCAGCAGCAATAACACACAGCCCTGCGTGGCTGTTAAATTACATCTTTTAATTGTTTTGCTTGCCCTGCGTGGCGCTCTTAAATTTATTTAAAGTTTCTTAAGTTAACTGTCTTATAATCTATTTTCTCTCCACCTCTCAATTTATTTCTATTTCCTATTGCGCCGCTTTCTTTTACTCCACTTTGTTTCTCCTTTTATCCGTTTGCCTTCTGCATGGTACTTAGTTGCTAAGTTAAATTTGTTACAGTCAGTTCAATTTGTTCTCGGTTCTAATTAAATCGAAAACTAGGGGAAGCGTATTGCCTAGTAAAAACATTACTTAACATTGTGTCAAGTTCTTTTCATAATTTTTTCCATAAAAAATGCATTTTCAAAATCGGAGGTTCCAACAACCTGGCCTCTTCATTTTAAAATATTTTAAAAAACTCTTAAATTAAACACACAAGCCTCTGAGCTACTCTTACTGACACAATTATGATCAGAGTTTTTTTGTCCGAATCACACTACTTAACATCATCTCTTATGTCAATCGGGTCAATTGTCATTGTAATTAACAGCGAAATGTTTTTAACTTTAGAAAATCATGTTATATGGAAGATGGCAATTATGGGTGATAAATATTGTCAGTCAAATGTTGGCTGCGTCTGATGACTGCTTTTTAAATTTGCTATTCAATCTTATCAACTTGCATCATTATCGCGTTATTCAGCTCATACTTACCGGTGGTTTATTGGCGTTGACTTCACTATTTAGATATCCCCTTAAAAAGAAGTCTAAAGTCAAATCGCACGTTTTTGGTGGCCAGTTGACTTCGCTGTTTTGAGAAATTACGGGAATTGGAAACATCTCAACCAATACAGCCATTGTCAGCCATTCCCGTCGTAATTTCTTGCCTTGCCTTGCTTCATCTTTCATCAAGAGAAATTAAACTAAATTATACAATTTATACGAGACTAAAAATTTTACACAAACTTTATTAAATAGTAATTGAATCCAAATTATGGTTTGTTAAGATGTCCCCTACCATCTTTTGCTGAAAACAAAAATTAAAATTTCGACAGATTTCGAACTTGATGTGAATAGTGAAGTAGTGATAAAGTTACCAGTGTCAATCAATTAAAATCTGATTATACCGTTTTTCTTAAATATTGGGGAAACTACAATTTTCCATGCTGTAATTATTTTTAATTTAATTTGTTTAATTTGATTATTTTTTAATCTATAAGTAATAATATGTCAAATAGATAAAGCAGCGGTCGTATCTGTGAAACACTAGGTCTGGTTTCGTAAGTCTTCTTGTTTGGAAGTGCGCTACCACAACGTCAGCGAAAAAAAAACAGCACCAGGGTGTAAGCTATCACTATGCCAATTTTCGTAAAAATCCGTCAAGAACTTTCCGCTTTTCATTAGAAAATTGCGGCTTAAATTTTATTATCTTATTAGAAGATTATATATTATATCGAAAATAAATAAGTATATACCATTTATAACTATCATAGCTGTTTTTTCACGTTTGAATTATAGCATCTTTGGTGACATATTTTTGTTTTTTAGTTTCTACGATTCTCACTGCTTTTCTTTGCTAATGCTTTCCACAAATGCCTCATTCTCCTCACTTCTCAATCATGCTCTCTCCCAAAAAATTTATTTACTAGAATTAAAGCTTATTTTGTTATTTTGCAGGATTCTGGTGTTCTTTATCACAGCAACTCCTTTGTCAAGCGCCTCCATCATTTCAAAAGTGTGACCAAGAACGCGCTCTTTCTGTTCAATTGTGTTCCGAACATCTATAACAAAAAAAGTTAGTATGTTCTCAAACAAATTCGTAGTTTGCGCCTCAGCGATGCCTTCGTCCGTAGAATAAAAACAGCCCAACGTTTGACCTGTTTTTATAAGGCGTACATTAACATGATATATATTGTTTTCCTGTAACAGTACTGTAATCACTATCTCAGAAAACTCGTAAGTGTTTATCATTTCGAGTACAAAGCAGTGAAGATTGTTTTTTAATAGTCTGCTGATCTTGTGACTACAGTGGAGACAAACACTCGAAATATTTTTTGGTGCATATTCTATCATGAGCATAGACGGACTGTTGCAAGAGGCCATCTTTGTTTTGCTGATATTGCATTTAAGTATATGTTGAGCATGTTCCTTCCGCAAGGTCTCAACGGCAGAAGAGAGTTCACATATTTTTGTTTCTAGCGACTTAACTAGCTCTTCATCATTTTTTTTAGTTGACATTGCATGCTGAATTATTTTCATTTGTGACACAAGCTCACTCAATTCAATGTAGTCGTGAAAACATATTACGTTTTCTTTTGCGATTTCATGTTTTGTTTCTGTTACTGCATTATTATAGTTCTCTTTTAAACGACGCTTTTTATTTTTACTTAAAATTTTAATATCTTCTGTGGATAAAGTACTTTTGACTACAATTGTAGGTTTCGGTTTGCAACATGAAAGAAATGCTTTTAGTTTACTCCGGCAAAATCCTTTATTCTGATTAAATTTTCTTCGGTTTTTGGCATCTGCGGTACACAAATAATTGGATTTAACATCTTCTTTTTTTAAGGAAGTAGAAGAGAGTGGTGGGTTCGATTTATCACAGCATTTAATAATTGTTTCTACGTTTTTTCCAGCAGTTAAACGTGAAACGCCATTACTCGTAAAAGTTGCATTTTGTAGATTTTTCACAAGTTTTCTATTTTGTTTCGAGTAAAATTTTACAAATAACGAGAGAGCCTCTAAAAACGAAGGAAAGTTATATTTTTATTTAAGCGTTAATGTATAATCAGGTAGCGGACTGGTAATTGTTAATACAATATGGATGCATGAGTTTGTAGTAAAATTAAAAACTTATGGATGAAATAGTTAACAGAATCAAATCATCCAAAATAGTTAACAAATTTAATCTAGTTTTTAATCGTCGAATTTCGCCAAAAGCGACTTTACTATCACATATAACTACAACTTATATCTATACTAATTATGTAAAATTAAAGATGAAAACTTTGTCACGCTCTCAAACAAAATATACTGAACCGATTTAAATAATTTTTTTTTTATAAAATCACATTTATTAATACTAACTGAGTGGCATACTTACTTTTTCAGTTTATTTCAATTAAATATGTTTTTTTTTTTTTATTAAGTTATTACAAATACAACAAATCAATCAACATAAAAACGATCGTACGTTTATTGCTTATATTTTGTTGTACGACAACTTTGTTGTCTTGCCGTACGAAAAGCCGAAAGAATAGCCGTACTATGCTCACAAAGCAGCGTTCCGTCACTGCTTATAAATATTGTTTTTGTTGTTTTTTTTTTTTTGTTGTAGTATAATATAAATTGTTTTATCAGATTCTAATTAGGATATTTAAAGAAATCACTAATTGGACAAACAAAAAACATGTGCTCTCTTTTTTTCTGATGCTTTTAACGGGTTTGACAAACGAAGATGGTTGCACAAGCTGGATAGAAAAAAACGCATAGCGAAGCGCGCCGGGATTGCTAGTAACAAATAAAATCTTTTGCTTGTAAAATAATTATATATATATATATATATATTATTTAAAATAATTATAGGTTGGTAGGTAATATCCAGAAATTGTATAGCTCCGTCAAAAGTTTTGCCATATATGAGAAGAACCAGGGACTCAATGAGCGAAGTGTTAATAACCTATCGATATATTTTATTGTCCTCCATATTGAAACGTTTCTAAGCATTTAAAAATGACATACAAAATGTGTGTTGATACTGGTTAAAAAACATTCGCGGATCTTTGCGGAGAACATTGAATTAATTGTGGATAGTACATTTGTGACATTGTGCTTCTTTTTTGTTTTGACATATGCAGTTTTATTTCTAAGCCCTCGATAACGAATTTCTGTTAGAAAAGCAACTTGACAGCTTCCCCGAGTTTCGCTCTGTTGTTGTTGTTCACAACAACGAGACTTAACAGCGACACAACAGTTTTTGTCTATTTGCTTTTATAAATGTTATTTGCCATTCAATGTTGTTTTTGTTGTGCACAATACTTTTTATTTATAAAACTATGTTATAATGAACTTGCAGGGCAAATACTAGCACCGATCTACTGGTGCATTTGGTGTCCTTTTGAATGGGAAATGTTACTTTTAGTCAAATTCATTTTATTATGTTTTTTTCTTTTAGATGTAAATCAATTGCCTCCAATGTCTAATAAGGACAGTAGCTTTGACTAGATTTATGTAACATATTTTGAATACTATATAAAATTAAAAAACTCATTTAAAATAAAGCTGGCAAAAGACGGTCAAAAAATCATACTCAATTAGAAACTGCAGTAAAGGCTAATATACAAAACAATTCCAACCAACAAAAATTGAATCAATGATATTAAGACATCAACCTGTTGCAGATGCAAAAAGTCAACATTAATATGTACCGTCGTAGTTGTTCTGCAGAGATGAATAGCGTGGCAAAGATAAAAAGTCAAAAGAATTGATAACCGAAATTTGGAGACCGATTTTCTTTTCCTTGTTGTTATTTTTGGAACTTATATTTTTTGTAAATTTTTTCTTTTAAATCGGTAAAAAATAAATTAAAAATCTACTATATATGTAAAAATGTAGGAGGTTTCTTTGTAACGCCATATGAGCCAATGGTACAAAACCGATTTTCTTGAAAAATATATCATTTGAAAGCTAACTGAAAAGTCTTGGTTTTTGTTTTATTAAAATCGGTTCACACTTCGGTACACAATAAAATAAGAAGTTTTTTCTTACGCTCTTTTGCTTGACAGCAAGGCATGACGATAATTTTTCGAGAGCAAAGAACCGTTCAGTTGCTCTCTCTCTTTACAACGCTGTTTGCTATATTAAATTTTCACAGCGAAGCAAGCGAGTATAATACTAGTTAATAATAAAAATATTATCAAAATATTGTAAAAATTCATATTTTTTCTTCATTTAAAAGTAGTATTATGGAATTTTCTTCATGATCAATATAATAAATTGACAAACTGTATATACCTCTGGAAAGAAAAGGTTTCTATCTAGATTTAACCAACGTTTTTTTTTTGAATATAACGCTAGTGTTTTAAGAAGTAATGGTGTGTTAAATATATTTTAAAGTTTCTTACTTAAAATAATTTCTGCCTTGTCTTTTCCTTGAGATTCGAAAAAATACGTTCCATTTTCATTTTCATATATATGCGCTTTATATAAGTCGATTGAATTAGACTGATTTTGAGAAAAAATTCCGCGGATTGAATGTGCGTCATTATATGAGTCACTCGTGCAACTGGTAACAATTTTAAAGCGTACGAAATACTTTGAACTATCGCAAGAGACTTCTTTAAATATCATACTAATTGTACAAAAGAAACATTGTTGAGTGAAACTCTTAAATACATTTTGAAACAAAACTCACCTTGATGAAAAAGTCGGATTGAATTTATTCGTCGGTTGATAAGTGTCAAAAGTTGCCATAGCATTCTTTCACCTTGACAATATGGTTATTAGTGTAACATATGCTAATTTTTTTTAATGTTTTTTTGCCTTTTATATTAACTAAATTTATATATTTTGATTTTAGAAATAGTTGTTTAAATCAAATTTTGACATATTAATACAGATATTGATTGTGAAGTTTTTTCAGTTATTGCTTGACTGCCTAAGATATACAGTATATATCGCTTAAGAGATGTCCTGCATTTGCCGCATAAATGCATCATGTCCTGAATTTTGTTTTTTAGATTAATTTTTCATAGAAAATTGATCCGTTAAATGCAAACCGTTTAAATGCATTTTCTGCATAATTGGAATCAGTTCCCATAATTTGAAAAGTAAATTTCATACTACACGGATTGCATAAATGCAACGCCATCTACATTTGCCTTTTGACTTAATCAATAACTTTGGTATGATTTGACAAAAATGGTTTACTTTCAATAGTAATTGATTTCTAAAAATTTTACTCATTAAAATAAATCGTTACAGGTTATGCCCTGAACACATGGACAAATATTTCGCATACGAAAGTGTAGCATTATCGCAGTTAAAATAATGTAGCGAATTCGTTTGATGTGCGATTTGGAATTTGTTGATTTTGTTGTGGGTATTATTGTCTCAGACAACAAATTGTGTGGAAATTGTTCAACAATTGTGTAAAAATGGATGCGGAACGGAGAAAGGAATTGAAAATAGTTTTTTTTATTGTTAGCAGCACTACAACAATATACTAACGTGGTGCAATTATATTCAATAACACAAATTAAAATTCTTCGAGAATTTCTTTTGGCTGACGAACTCAACGATTTCTTCCTCAGTCAGATTGTCTTGTAGTAAACAGCTGATTGTGGAATCTAAAAATATGTTCAATGTTACTGGAAAATCGCTTACGCAAGTTATTTTCGGACACTACTTGCGAAATCGCTGAGAGTGCGAAATTTCTCTTTCATTTCAGTACAAATTTTTTTTTTCCTGCGAAATATTCGTCCATGTGCTTAAGCAGTTGAGGACAAGATAAAATTAATAAGAGATTATTATAATGGAGTGCCTCAAAATGAACTAAGAACTAGAACTAGAAAGTCGGGCGAAAACCCTGTACCCAATCCAAAACTGAATATATTTTTTTGTTTCGTTAATATTTTGTATTCATTATGTAAGGATATCTCAAAAACAAAAATTTTTTTTTAGTGAAAAGAATTTTTTGGCCGTTCGTTCCTATGACAGCTATATGTTATAGTAAACCGATATTTATCATATTCAGGTATATGATTGGATATTACTTTAAATTATTAAATCCAAAATTTGGTAATTATATCTTAAGAAACAAAAAATTTTTTCTCAGTAAACGCAGTTTTTCGGCCGATCGTTCCTATGGCGAATATATGATATAGGATGCCGATATACATAATATTGAGATATGTGATTGAGCATTAGCTAGAACTATTAAACACAAAATTTGTTGAAGATATCTTGATAAATAAAAGGGTTTTGGTTACTAAATGTGGGTTTTCGGCCGATCATTACTATGGCAGCTATATGTTATTGATCGAATATCGAAAAAAAAAATAAATTTGTTTCGCCTATGTATTGGGCTAGTCTTCGTGCCATATTTGGTGGTTGTAGGTCTAACCGACATACTGACAGACGGACAGACAGACGGACATGGCTAGATCGACTCGCTTTTCGATGCTGATCAAGAATATATATACTTTGTGGGGTCTGCCACGCCTCCTTCTGCCCGTTACATACATTTGCACAACTTTAATATACCCTAAAATAATAATAAGGGTTAATAGCGTGATACACGTATATTAACGTATATAATAATAATAATGAGCTATTAATCCCTTCAAATATACTATGTCGGCAGCATTTTCCAACGTCCCACTTTGCCTAAATGAGTATCACTTTCTAACAAGATTTTCTTGAACGTCAGTATTGTCAGCTAGTAAAGTTTCTCAATTTGCTTAAGCAAATGTTAACTCGGCCATGCAAAATATAGGCAGGCAAATGCTTTCAGCAAATCAATACAGTCCTGAGGGTTGCGAGCATTCTTAAAATTTAACGTCAGCTGATAATACAGCAGCACAGCCAACTTCACTACTCAACAAGTGATACCATTTTTTGGTACAGGGTATAAAAATACAAAGTGAGTGTTTCAACTGTTTCAAGAATTTTCAGCAGTGAAACGAAAATTCGACAAACGATCAATGCTAATCAAAAACGTGCTCGGAAAAGTGATCATTAGAAAAAGCTTTGTTGCGATGTTTTGGCAAAATGCGTGGAGACAACATGGTAATAAACGGCCCAATTATACACAAATTCGTTGCGATTATGTTTTGAAATTTATATCCTTACTTTATTATTCAGTTTTAACTTTAAAAAATTAAATAGGAATAGGACATTGAAATATACATTTTGAGTTTAATAATTTAAGTGAATGAAGATACCTGAATTGTTATTGTTGTATTAATTTTAATAAATAGAATTAAAAAAAAAAAAAACTCGTGGTATTCTTAAATGCAAATATCGCATATATGCAAATTTGCACTTATGCGGTATACACTGATAGGATCAGTGAATGCTGGCCCTTATTTAAACTTCCCGGAAATGCAATGCAATTACTACTATCTTCCGTTTCTCCAGAAATTATAACATAGATGTAAATGCAGAAAGTGATTAGACAACGTAGTCGGAAGAATAGAACATCAAACTGTATGCATTAAAATATTTGAGACTTTGAAATAATATTCAGGATCGAACGCTTTGTAAATCAATCGGGTCTGGAGCAAGTAAAAGCTATTGCAAACTCAGGAAGCACTTGTTTAACCTCGGTCTTTCTGATGCTGATAAATGCCGCTTTTGTCAAGGCAAAAAAGCGAATACAATTCCGTAGTGGAAATCTTAATATATAATATATAATAATAATAAACCTAATCATAATCATAATCACAATAATAATCATAATCACAATCATAATCATAATCACAATCATAATCATAATTCTGTGGTTTTTAACACTAGATGATGTTGATACCCACATATTTCTGGCAACACTGTGGCAGCATCATCTACCATCTGTGGGTAAATAAAATGACGTAATAAATAGAAAGTGACGCCAATTTTGTACGGAAATTTGACCACTCTAATTAGAACACTGTCATATTTTATTGTTGACGTCATATATTTAGAGGAAGATGTCATAACTATGGTTGAGGATTTGGTTACATTACCGCCAAAAAGTCACTGTTATGCGGCACTTAAATCACGCCTACTTGAAAAGTTTTCGGATTCGCCCGAAAAAAAAAAATGTTCATATTGTGTTAACACCAATAAAAATTTAACATAATGTGTAAATCTTTGCTTAATCATGACGGAGTGCCGGCTATCAACCAACAACAACAACGGGTGCCAGGTTCTCGTCCCTTGTACAAAACAAAGAGAGAGCCAGTTCATGCACCCTATTTCTATTATGCCCTACGGCAACTACAACAATAACTAATTCTATAGACGAAACCAACTTGCAACCTTGCCACTTTTTAATACACCATATTTCCAACTGGTCACAATTACAAGAACTCCAACTACTTCTACAAGAGCTACCATTACAACTACAACCAAAACATTAACAACTTGCACAAACAAACAATCAGTACAATAACTACAACAACATCAACAACAGTAACATATGGTACAACAACAGCAATATGTACAGCTGTTAAACAAACCTCCTCCTATATATGTGCAACGAGTTGATAACATAAATACACTAACCAAAGGTATTACCAAAACGATTGGACAGGATTTCTTGATCAAAAACTTGCAAAATATTGAAGTACGCATATAAGTAAATTAATCTAAACTATAGGCAAAAGTAATACAAATGCTCCGTGAAAAATACAAAAAATATTACACATTTAAGACGAAAGAGGAAAGGAACTTCGAAGTAGTACTAAGAGACTTGCACTCTTCACATGATCCAGAAGACATAAAATCTGAACTAAAATCACTTAGACATGAAACGACAGACATCTATAACATAAGACAGAAACATTGAAATAAACCTTTGCCGCTTTGATTTATTGAATTTAGCCAAAAAGATAACAATAAAGATATATACAACATCAAATCTCTCTTGCATACGCAAATCTCCTTTGAACCACCTCATCACAAATGAGCCATAGCGCAATGCAGCAACTGCCAAAAGTGTGGACACACTTAAAACTATTGTTCCAGAGACTCACTATGTGTCAAATGTGCTGGTAACCACAAAACTATCGACTGCAATATGAAAGATAAAGAAGTTAAATGCGCTTTATGCAAAGGCTGTCACACAGATAAACGGTGTTAGATCTACAGGGCACTAAAAATACAAAGTTTCCCTACCATTCGACTTGCTCAATAACACCAGCCAATAGTTATTTCGAAACCCTAGGAAATAGATTTATATGTGCAGGTGGTTTCAATGCGAATCATACTGCTTGGGAATCAAAAATTAGCAATACTAAAGGAAGAAACCTTCTAAACGCTATACATAGAATTTAAGGTAAACACATCAGTACAGGGGAAACAACTTACTGGTCCTCTGATCCTTTGAAAAAGCCAGACTCCAGAAAATAAAGCTAAATGGAATAGAGCTACAAATGATCTTAAAAAACAACTAAGGCTAAACAGAAATATTAAGCTAACTAACCAATTGAAAAACTTAACCGCATCGTGTTATACTAACTACTTCTTATGGAAAACGTTAAATAAGTAATTAAACAGGACATGGCATATACCAACAATCAAGAAAGTCGATGGACGGACTACTTTGAAGGGTCTTCTCTGAGGGACAACTAACAAATAGCACACTTCCAGTGAACAACAGACCAGTACAGGACATAAACATAAAACCAATAACTTTAAAAGATATAGAAATCTACTATATAAAAATAAGTCGGATTTTCCTTTATGGCGTTATAACTCCAGAACGCACGAACCGATTTCCACGGTTTTGCATTCGTTGGAAAGGTCTCGGAATCCGTGAGGTTTGTAGCAAAGAAAATTCAGGAAAAATTGTTCTCTGCTCAGTTAATTTCATGTTACAAACCGGTATTGTGTTCATTGTGAAAAAAAAGTAAAAAAAACAAGTTATTCGTTTCCTAACATTTCAATTGGAAATCATCAAATTATTATTTTCCTAACATTTCAATTGGAAATCATCAAATCAATCACGTGTATTGGGCAAATTTTTATTCAATTTCAACAGCAGGCATTTTTCTTTAAGGTGGTAAGTTGAACTGTGTAAATTATATGGATCGTGCATTTAAGGTTAAATTCACCACTCTGTCCATAGTCAAAAATGCCTAGAGGACGACGTGTGAACATCGGCCGCCGCACAAGACATGCAAGTCAGCAACAAGTGTATTTACAGAACTTAAGCGAAGAAAGACAAAATATAAGAAGAGAAAATGCCCGATTGAGACAACGCGTGAGCACACGAAGATCATTGGCATCATACAATCGCTTGGCATTCCAATATGATCCCAATGCGAACTACAGTGATGATGAAAATTTAGATATTGGACCAATGACGACTATATGCCGATATTGCAATGCGTTAAAGTTCAAAAGAGAAATGGCTGGATTGTGCTGCGCAAGTGGAAAAGTTAAAATGGATCCATTACTTACACCACCACAGCCACTGAAACCATTGTTCGATGGAAGTGATCCCGATTCCAGCCATTTTCTTCAACACATACTTGAATACAATAACTGCTTTCGCATGACTTCATTTGGAGCTAATATGATTCGAGAAGGCGGCTTCATGCCGACTTGCAAGGTAAAAGATAAAACACACATAACCAATCACTCACACCAACACAATGAATTGCAACACATAACAACTACATATACACCACACACTACACCATCACACGATCAGAAGTTACACCCTATTCTTCAACAAATGATTGTTTGCAATTACAGATACAAGGACAAATATATCATTTGCATGGTTCAATGGTGCCAACACCAGATGAACCGCATCAATTTCTGCAAATATATTTCATTTCGTCAATGGTGGATCAGCTGAATGTGCGGTGCAATATACAGGGAACACACCAGTTAAAGAGACGAATTATTGAACAGTTGCAAGCATTTTTTCACGCTAATAATGCTGTGGTTAATATGTTCAAAACAGCATTGGAACGAATGCCATCGGATACGCACAAATTTGTCATAAGAGCGGATTGTACCCCAACAGGTGAACATGTACGAAGATTCAATGCACCCACCGTTAATGATGTTGCTGCAATTATTGTTGGCGATCCAACTAAATCGCGAGACATTGTCGTTCAGCGAAGAAGCAATATCATGCATCGTGTAAACGAGACACATCGTTTGTACGATGCGTTACAATATCCAATCATTTATTGGCAAGGGCAAGACGGATACGACATCACGTTGAAGATGGTCGATCCAATTACAGGTACAATATTCACACACTAATTATTGCTATTATTCGGTTTCCATTAACAATTCATTTAATTTTGCATTTTCAGGCGTATCAACGAATAAAAATCTAAGCGCAATGAATTACTATGCGTATCGTATGATGATTCGTACACATGAGGAGAATGTCATTCTGAAGTGCCGTCGGCTATTCCAGCAATTCGCTGTCGACATGTATGTCAAAGTCGAGACCGAACGTTTAGCATTCATCCGATTCAATCAGGCAAAGCTACGATCTGAGGACTATATACACTTGCGTGATGCTATTCATTCAGATGGTGATGTTCAGAATATTGGACGTCTGACGATTCTCCCATCATCTCATATCGGAAGCCCACGCCACATGCACGAATACGCTCAAGACGCTATGAAGTACGTGCGAAATTATGGAACTCCGGATTTATTTATTACGTTCACATGCAATCCGAAGTGGAAGGAAATTGAACGTGAGTTGGAACCGGGCCAAAAATCGCAAGATCGCCATGACATAATCGCCAGAGTATTTCAGCAAAAACTCAAGGTTATGATGGATGTGCTCACTAAGTATCGAGTTTTTGGTGACACACGTTGTTATATGTACTCGGTGGAATGGCAGAAGCGTGGACTACCGCATGCTCATATCCTAATTTGGTTGCTGAACAAATTACATTCAAATGAAGTGGATGACATCATATCAGCTGAAATTCCTGATCCAGTCACTGATCCCCATCTACACGACATTGTTTGCGGGTTAAATTTAGAAAATCATTGTTTTTCACATGGGCAGTTATACGTTGCGTGTTCACGAGTTGGGAAACCATCCGCTTTGTTTGTGTTAACGTCAGACCAAAAAACAAAAAATGTGGTTTACCAAAGAGCACTTCAATGAAACGGATAATTTGCGATTCAGTATTTACTTTGAATTCACTTTCATTTACTTAGAGAAGTTCAACTAAATAACACTTCATTTTTGTAATCGAAATGAATTAATTAATGTTGTGAAATGAAATGAAATTTTACCTTTTCAAATATAAAACAAGAAAAAAAATTTTATTCATTTTTTAATCACCAAACGAAACGTTACATAAAACGAAGCCATCTGGTGGCGAAACGGAGTTCGCGGGGTTTACTAGTAATCATATAAATTTTACAAAATAATATTTGATCAGATCACGGGAAAAATTCTCAAGGACAAGCACCGACGCAACATATACGACAACGATGCTAAGAATTCAATACTTTTCAAAACTCTGGAAAATAGCGGAGGTGATTTCTATACCTAAGCCTGGTATGGATTACGCATTGACGTCATCACACGCATCCATCAACCTACTACCCGCATTCAGCAAAATTTTTGAAATATTATTGATCGATAAATTGAACCATTACTTGAACAGAACAAAGCAATTTCCGACCACCAATTTGGCTTCAAACCAAAATATTTAACAATAAGATAAATAGACTGCTAGCATATATAATTTCAAAACTAATTAAAAGCTACTTGACTCTTCTTCACTTCTATGTCAAATTCCGTGAGAGATCATCGACGTTAAAAGAAATAAAGGCAGGAGACCCTCAAGGTAGTATTCTTGGCCAACTGTTCTTTACGTTATACACAGCAGATATTCCTACACCTGACGACGAGGAATCAATGATAGCCACAGATGATGATACCGTACTACTTTTTACAGTACAGATCTACACATCTACATCTAAATAAATGATCAAACCTATCTGGACATACGGGATACAACTATGGGGAACCGCAAAAAAATCCAATACTAATAGTACACAAAGACAGCTATTGAAAGTACTAAGAACAATCACCAAAGCATATTCAGCTACGAGCTGCACAAGGATTTAAGCTTAGCGACTATTGATAAGGTAATCATATTGACGTCAAGAAGATACTTTTCTAAAGTTGAAGTCCACCAAAACTTGGAGATTAATATGTTACCGATGCATGAATTAACGCAAGCAAGAAGACTAAACCGGAAACGTCCAATAGATCTCATATAAATTCCGTTCAGTATTTACTTCATCTACTTGTTGTATAAATATACTTAAGTAGTTGCACTAATAGTAAAATTTGACTAACCCAACCTCACTTCAAAAAAGTATTTAGTTATAATCTTAACATATATAAAACTTTGGAAAATAAAAAAAAACGTAAACGATATGTAACCGAAGCTACTCTTCTGGCACACCCTTCAGCAAGTGCCAATTTAGCGCTTGTGTGTGACCCATCTGATACTTCTATCGGAACCGCACAAGAGCAGAAGCTTGATAGCACCTGGCATGCGCTTGGATTTTTCTCTCGTAGCATACACCGAAAAAAGTTGTAGCAAGTACGATCGTTAACTTGTTGCAATCTACGATGCCATTCGTTAATTTCGTCACATGCTTGAAGCCTGCACATTCATTATTAAAACCGATCAGATTATTATCCGGAACTACGCGAGCTCCTGCAAGGTAACACGTCTCTTAAAATCCAAGCAAATGAGATAAACGATGGTATTAATGTTTATTGCGACATTTCCAATTTTCTAGTCAGACCATACGTGCCACAGCCGCAATGTTTTTAGCTCGGTACATAGCTTATCTCATCCCAGTGGCAGGTTAAAGCTCAAAAACGTTTAACAGAGAGACGTGTGGCCTTCAATAAAAACAGATGATCTTACATAGACACGCAACGTTTTGCCTTGCCAACGCGTGAAAATTCATCGACAAAACTCACGAGTTTCCAATAAAATTTATGTTCCAGATAACTGATTTGACCACGTCCATATTGACATTGTAATCATGCGTCTTGAAAATGGTTACCGTTACTACCTAATGATGATCGATCGATTTCACTATGTCCCGAAGCAGTACCAATTAAAGATATGAACGTTATTGCGGTAGCAACAGCGTTTTGGACTCTTTGGGAAACATTAACCACTTGAGAAGATAGTAACCACTGACCAAGAAACGCAGTTTGAATCCGCTTTGTTTGAATCGTTAGTCAGTTAGTTGGGCATACCACAGCATATTATCTTCAATAAAATGGTTTGATTGAACGGTGGCTTCGATCCATCAAAGCTGATTTAATGTGTCATCTAGATTCATCGTGGACGGATCTACTACCAACAATCTTGCTTAGACTTAGAACTTGAAACAAAGAAGATCTTGGTACTTGCGCAACGGATCTATTTTACGGTTGTCACATTCGCCTACCGAATGGATTCTACGATGATCTTGCTCTATGATTGGATATTACTTAAAATCATTAAATACAAAATTTGGTAACGATATCTTAATAAACAAAAAAGTTTTTCTCAGTAAACGTTGTTTTTCGGACGATCGTTCCTATGACAGCTATATAATATAGTAAAGAGATATATATATAATATTGAGAAATGTAATTGGACATAAGCTAAATCTGTTAAATCCAAAATTTGATAACGATATCTTGAAAAAAAGGGTTTTGGTTACTAAATGTGGGATTTCGGCCGATCGTTCCTATGGCAGCTATATGTTATAGGTCGAATATCGAAAAAAAAATGAACTTGTTATGCCTATGGATTGGGCGAGTCTTCGTGCTAAACAGTCGATGCAGATCAAGAATATATATACTTTGTGGGGTCTCCATCTGCCATTTTTTAGTACAGGGTTTAAAAACGTAAAAAAACACAAATAGAATTGTATTTTGTAACTATAGTGGTAAGCCTCTTACGTATAAGTACAGAAAAATCTCTTATAACTGGACATTGACTGTCGCGGTAATTTTGTCCGGTTATGACAATTGTCCGGTTATGAGGACAGCCGTTTTGAGAGATTTTGCTGTACATACATATATTTCTTACACAGTTGTACTGGTAAGCATATAATGCTAATTTAAAAAAAATGGGTTTAGTTAATATAGAAGTTCCTTCAAATAAAAACGCAAACAGCTTGATATTCGAAGTTTAATTTCGTTTTGGCACAATAACAAAATAATCTATGATACATATGTGTAAGTATTTATTGACTTTTTTTGACTTCCAGCGCGTTTGGTAGTATTCGTATTCTCATAAGATAAATTTTGGTTAAAACATGGTGCCGAAATTATCTTTTAAATTCTTTTGTCCTTTCAGATCGCTTTTACCAGGACCCGTCTTCGCCATAAAAATAACTGTGTTAGAGGAGCTCGTCTTTTAAAATAATTCATAAGTGTCGCCACTGTTGGCGCCATTTCTTCCAAATAAAATAACCAATCATCCAATGCCCTTAATTTAAGAGCACTGTCTTGTCCACTTGTATATAAATACTTAAATACATATATACATGTGTGTTTATTTTTTTGTTGAGTCAAATGTATCAGAATATTATTAAAAACTCCACTTTCATAAATGTGTAAATGAATATGAATGAAATGATTATTGGTGAAACCATCGAGCGGGCAGGCAGTAAAGTGAGTTGAATTTTATGCAAATACGTTCTGTCTCATTTTAATGTCAATCAGTAATGTAAATGATATTTTACAAACAAAGAGAGTGGCTCATAAAACAAATGTCACACACACAGGAGATATTCAAACCTGCTTTTAAAAATAAAGTGCTTAAAATGCGTTGAACATATAAAAAGAATTTCGAGTGAACCACTTCCAAAAAATTATAAGAACCCAACATTGAATTATTTTTTCACAGACTTTCTTTACTGCTTCGTTGAAAAAGACTATTGTACTGATTGAACTTAGACTTCTTTTAAAAACAAAATATATATACCTTAAAAGGAGATGTACATAATTTTAGTAGCGTCATGCCTCATCTGGGCAGCGCACGCAGCATACGTTTACGTGAATCCGCAATCTCAGTCTGCTCATCAACCAAAAAATCCACAACGATTTGATGTCACCATTGCGGAACACTTTTCAGACATTGTTGGTCAGGTGATTGTCAATGAGCAATCGGAACATAATAAAGACCGGCCATCCAATAGAAGTCTTTCTGCTAGTCAATGCACTGCTAAACTCGATTGCTGTAGGTATTATTTCTAAACTTCTGTTGTAAATGGAACCACTCACGCAAACTTCTGTTTGTTTGAATATATCATATTGTTATTATTTTTAGTTTGCGGTGCACCAAATGTCAACCGCATTGTTGGCGGTACACAAGTACGTTCAAACAAGTATCCGTGGACTGCACAACTAGTCAAAGGTCGTTACTACCCACGTCTTTTTTGCGGTGGATCACTGATAAATGATCGTTATGTACTAACTGCAGCACACTGCATTCATGGGAATCGAGATCAAATCATGGTTCGCTTGTTGCAAACAGATAGATCATCGCGCGATCCGGGCATTGTGAGAAAGGTATGTTATTTGATTAATAAACTTAAAAAAAAGGTACAACAAGCAAAGCATTACTTAAGAATATTAAATTAGAAATAATTTTAATTTCTATTCATAGGTCGTTCAAACTATTGCTCATCCTAGCTACGATCCCAACAGGATTGTTAATGATGTGGCTTTGCTGAGATTAGAGTCGCCAATACCTGTAACAGGCAATATGCGTCCGGTTTGCCTGCCAAATAATAATCATAACTTCGATGGCAAAAATGTAAGTTTTGATAACAAAACCATAGGGCCATGTTCCGCTTTATGAATTCGAATGATTTTTGTGAATTTCATTTGCAATTGAATAATTTAGACTTGATTTCCGAATATTTTATGAATTTGCAGTTATGTAGATATTTGTTTTGGGTTTGAAATAATTTGCATAGTATTTATTAAGGTTTTAAGATACTTTTAATAACTTCAGCATATTACCTTTTTAACTTAAAATTTTTTTTTTTTTAATTATTTATTTATTGAATTGAATTAAATTCAAAAAGTCAAAAATTTCAGAAATTCTTAAAATATATAACCCAGTTATTCCATATGAAGGTGGATTCTTTTACTTCAGCCAACCGTTGAAGCACCAATTTCACCAAAAGAAACTAGAAAGGCAGACCTATAGTCGGGCGTAACCGACTATAGAAAACCCTGTACCCAATCCAAAACTGAACATTTTTTTTGTTGTTTCTTGTATTTTGTATTCATTATGTAAGGATATCTGAAGAAAAAAAATTTTTTTTTTATCAAAAACCCTTTTTAGCAGGTCGTTTCTATGGCAGCTATATGTTATAGTAAACCGATATTTATCACATTCAGGAATATGATTCGATATTACTTAGAATTATTGAATCCAAGATTTTGTAACGATATTTTTATAAACAAAAAAGTTTTTTTCAGTAATGTTGTTTTTCGGCCGATCGTTCCTATCACAGCTATATGATATGGTAAACCGATTTACATAATTTTTAGATATGTGATTGGGCATTAGGTTAAACTGTTAAATCAAAATCTTGAAAAACAAAGCGGGTTTTGTTACTAAATTTGGCTTTTCGGCCGATCGTTCCTATGGCAGCTATATTTTATAGGTTGAAAATCGAAAAAAAAAATAAACTCGTTATGCCTATGGATTAGAAGAGTCTTCGTGCCAAATTTGGTGATTGTAGGTCTAACTGTTTCCGAAATCCGTGTGTTCATACGGACTGATCAAGAATATATTTACTTTGTGGGGTCTGCCACGCCTCCTTCTACCTGTTACATACATTTGCACAACTTTAATATACACTTTACCATTTTTTGGTACAGGGTATAAAAAACATCAGCAACAACACCAATATCTCGGAGATATAACTTCATGCGCGAAAATTTCAAATATTAAAGTACATAAGATTTAGCAAAGGCAACCAAGTACCTACGGTTGACAAAATGTTTATTAAATATGCATGAAAACTTCCTTAACATTGGCGAATTTCACAATGTTAAGCATTTTTAAAATTTATGTATAAAAAACACCAAATCAGCTTACTTTTTGCATTTAAAATAAAACATATCGATAAAAAAAAGTATTCAAAAACCAGAACATCAAATGCGAAAATAATTCGAATTCGAAACTTTAAAAACGTTCACTTATCAGATCACACTTGATATATTTTCAGGCTATCGTCGCTGGATGGGGACTTGTTAAGGAGGGAGGAAGTACCTCTAATTATTTGCAGGAAGTTACCGTGCCCGTTATAACCAATCAGCAATGTCGAAACACACGTTACAAAGATAAAATCTCTGAGGTCATGTTGTGCGCGGGTCTCGTTAAGTCTGGCGGTAAAGATGCTTGCCAGGGCGACAGTGGTGGACCACTTGTTGTTAATGAGGGAAGATTCAAATTAGCTGGTGTTGTATCATTCGGGTTCGGTTGTGCTCAACCAAATGCTCCAGGCGTTTATGCACGTGTCAGTAAATTTTTGAATTGGATAGAATCAAACACACGTGATGGCTGTTATTGTAACACTTTAATTTAAACCTTTGGTTTTCTTGTTTTTATAACCATTGCAAGTGATTGTTAATTTAGGTAAATAATAAATCCGCTTAATTAAATATTTCATTATTATATAAATGAAGTTTCAGATGGCACAAAAAAGAAAACAATTAGATCAATTGAAAGTCCAAAATTACATTTTGGAATTTCTTGCCTAATACAAAAAAGAAAGTGTTCTATGCAATCCGCCTAATTTGACGGATGCTAGTAAACATGAAAAAGCGAAACAAAAAAAAGCGGAGAAAGACGCGTTAAACCGCCTTGTTGATTTGCACAAGTCACAAGGCGACGTCAACGCAACAATTTCATCAGTGCGCGAAAAATTCAGAAATCTGAAGAAATCTTTCAAATCGGCGGTAGAAACCGACTCTAGACTACCCTGTACCCAATCCAACATTCAATAACTTTTTTTTGTTTTGATGTTTTGTATTAATTATGTAAGGATATCTCAAGAAACAAAAAAGTTTTTCTTAGTAAAAATTATTTTTTGCCTTTTGATGCTGTTCAAGAATATATATACTTTGTGGGGTCTGCCACGCCTTCTTCTACCCAATACATACATTTGCACAACTTTAATATACCCTTTATCATTTTTTGGTACAGAGTATAAAAAAAAAAGATTTTTTCGTAGGTCGTTATCCGAAACTTCAATCGTTAAGCGAAACTTTTTTTTAAGAGAAATTTTGTTCGTTATCCGAAATGTTCGTTAACCGAGACAATAAAAATTAAACCAAACTTAAACTCAAAGAGTTCTGATTTCGATTTGCTTGGAGACAGTTTTAATTTTTTATTCAAGAACTATTATTGTTCAACAATATCCAAAAACTCGTGGGAATTTCAGAAGCATTTCGGAGCATTTTATAAAGATACTAGGTGGCGGTCTTAGCAGGTAAATTGATTGAAAAATTAAATTAAATTTGTTTTAAAAAGTTTGAAAGGGTGAATCGGTCAGTTGCATTGAAATAATTTTATATTATGTGTTATCAGATTGATTTACATATTTTAAATTTATATTTCAACGATTGTTAGTGCTGTGTAATGTAAGAATTAAAGACATATTTTTTACAAGTTACTCTACCTTTTTCGAAAATGATGGATTTTGAAAGGGCGACACACAACGGTACCTGTGTGGCGCTACCTTCTAATTCTTTGGTATACAAGGTAGAATAATTGGAAGGTGGCGACATTTATTCTCTCGAACAATACCATAGTATAAGAAAAAGAGGTAGCAACAAAGTTTTACAGTTATGTGTCGCTTTCCCAGATAACGTCATATGTATTTAGTGTATTTTGCTCTTTGATCTAATTTCTAAATTTTTACGCCACACAATACCAACATAAGTTAAAAAAATCTAATTGAAATTTAGCAAATATAATTTATGCATTAAATTGGTTATTATTAATTCAAAAAACCTCAAAATAGTTCAGCTCCAAAAATACACTACATACTTATAACGTCATCTGGCTATAAAATCATTGCCAGGCGACGTCACAAATAATTAGTGTATTTTTTTTAATAAAGAGAAAATGTAATGAAAATGGTAAAACTAGTGTTATGAATTGAATGGTTGCATTTTGGTCAGCTGTGCTATGGCGAATAATCAAAGCCGCATATCCAAAAAAATTTTATAAGATTATAAATTAACATACAAAACAGCAGCTTTTCTTTGTTTCATGGAAATTTCAGGCCGTTAAACATGAAAGTCGCATATTTAAATAATTAATAAGCTATCAACATAATTTGGTTCACATATATAACACCACTTTAATTCTATTATGCCGTATAAAGGTTGACATAGAAATAGCACATATTTCGGCAATTTAATGGCATGGAAATCCTTTTAACTACCAAATATTTACAAAAACTCATACATGCCGTAATTATATCAATAAGTTCACTTATTAGATTATTTACAAAATTAACTTCAATTTGCAAACATACAGATAGCGTTTTGTTTGTGACGTTACCGAGATGTAAAATCCTCTCTCTAGAGAGAGTGGTCCGATTTCTGCAAACCTTGGGGTCACCTTCTAATTATTACACCATGCCATGGAACAATACTTACTCTTCCTATGTTGAAATCATAGTTTCTTTAATTAATATTAGATGATATTATAAAGTAAACAGGTTGCACTCTTAGCTGGTGTATTGAGCAATTGGAAAATATAAAAAAAAAATTCGAAACATAAAACCAATACTTTTTATTTTATTTATACCTTTAAGAGCATGTTAGTTGTTTCTGATGTGTTAACATCTACAGCCGCGGTGGAGTGAGTTTGAAAATTAATGCAAAATCGCGAGACCATCGCACAACAGTTTATCGCACAAACATTTACCGCACAAACATTTATCGCACAAACTTTTTCTTGCTTATAGGTAATTAGGTGGTTGTTGTACAACAGTGAACTTTAATTAATTAATTTATAAGCAAAATAATTCGTGAATGCTATAGGGAATCGATTGGCTTCTTTTTTCAAGTCATGTGGTCTGACCTTTTTTGCGACTCTAGTTCCAGTAGTCCGATCGTGCAACCCTGTCGGACCGGTCATGCGACTCTGTTGGCTGCAGTCACACACAAAATGATATTTTAAATATCATTATTAAGAATAATTTCAAACTAATAATGAAAATTAAAATATATAAATTTTATATGTTAACACATCTCCGCTATGCTCGGATACAGAGTAGTTTTTTTTATATATATACTTAGAAATATAATGAAGAAATATTGTTTGCTAAATTTAAATTAATTACGTGTTTGGCTGCTGTGCTTCGTTATACATACATATAAGCATGGTGTAAGAAATGATGGTAGTGCTAATTAGGCCTTTTTCTCTCTGAAAATCGGACCACTCTCATTAGAGAGGGGACTTTATTGCAGGTGACTTCATGCACTCTACTCCAAAAATAACACTAAAAGCAGTACTGAACAACGTAAAACAGTCTTTGTTTATGCCCTCGTGGGCCGCCCACAGGAACGATAGACCCCAAGTTCTATACGGACTTGGGCATTTTTTCACTCTGACATTTTGCTAACACAAACAAATATGTTATAATAATTTTATATAATTAGTATAGATATTGTATTTTATTTACATTATTTACACTATGCAATACGTAAAGTATATATTTGTTTTATTTTAAAGGCGATGTAGTAAATTAGCTATTTTTAAAAAATTCGATCAAAGCTTTGAGATTAATGGGATCAGTTGCTGATAGATAAAAAAATGTGGAACGCTTTGCTTCGCTTCGTTCAAATTTTAGTATATGTTTTGTCGAAGCAAGAATGACTTAAATTATTATTTCATCTATGCGATTTGAACATGTTTTCTATCTATATATAATGTTTATATTCTTATATCGTTCCTTTTATTTTATCAATTTTGCAAATAAGAAAAGAAATAATATTATAGTTGATGATTAGTAATAATATAAAAAACACCCAAAATTTCTTTTGTTTAAATAATAGGTAGTTTACAGTAACAAAGCATTAAATTAGCCTAATCGAGCCTATAGTAAAAATAACTCCAATGTCAAGTCAGATAATTTTTGTACACCAGTACAAAAAATCATCTAAACGCGAAAAAAACTAAACCAAACCAGATATTATCCGCCTTCATTCCGCTCGTTTATGGTTTGCTACATACATGTATGCCAGTTGCATTGTGTTAATAGAAACTGATATACATACATGTGCAAGTAATTCAAAGTGATGTTATTTTCTTCAAATGCTACGAACCAAGTAAACAAAACTCGTTTGGAACATGTTTAAATACGAAAAATCTTAACTCAGGTACGGTCCTCAGCTGACGGCTCACATTCGAAGTAGTATATACATATGTATATATGTATAGACAACTTATTCGCTGTTTTCAACGATTGCAATTACTACCATTAATGCTTTAGATCAGTCTATATGTGTTCTCGATGCTGTGCAGTGCCAATATCAATTGTAGAAATAACACTGAAGTCAAAATTTCAATTTAAGTCATTGGTTTTGCTTTTTATGTTGAGTGTGAGTGTAAATGTGAAAAATAAAACCAAAAGAAAAAAAAGTGAACTTCTCCAACTTCTCAAATTAGTTTTTAATAACATAAACGCCAAAAACAGTGCAATTAAAATGCTTGGATTATGTCATCAGTGTCGAGTTTTTTATAAAGTTTAATTTATTTAAGCGCACATTGTCGCATAGAAGTTTGCTTATTATAATTTTTTGTGATTTATACTATTAACAGAAATTATTTTTTTACTCAATATAACAGTTATTACATGCCGAGTTTAACGAAGCCAAATTAATTGAAATTTAATTTTATGTGAAAATATGATTTTCATGATTGCATATTTTTAAACGATCACTTTATTAGAGTGCCACTAATTTTAAAGGGATTTTCAAATTAATTAATCTTCAATGTTCTTCAAACTAGTCAACTTTGGTGTAATATTGCCGTACAAATGAAAGTTAAAATATCAAGTGTATATTTAAAAATAAATATGAACTGCTGCGAACCTTATTTATACTACTAGCTGGAAAGATAACAGCTAAAATAAAAGAGTTAAAATCATATATTTTATGCTTTTTTCAACATAAAAAATTTCTAACTGGCAAAAATATATAATTTTTTCAACACTAACCCTTGCTAAAGTCATTTCCCCCCAACAAAAAATGTTATTATTAAATACAACAAGAAGTTTGTTGTCTAAGTCTTTCGATTTTACACCATTGACAATATTTTCTAAAAGTTGTATAAACTCAACATGGTTAAAGAAATTTACTTTTTAATATTAGTTGCAAGTCTTATTCATTTTGCTATAAAGCTTAGCAATAGAACCTCTTACGAATAAAGTCGAGCAAACCGATCGATAACAGTAAAATTCTCTCTGTCTCTTCTTAACTGAAATGACGCAATCTGGCGGTTTATTTATATATACATGCTATGAATAGCTATTGAGCAACTGATTTAAAAAACTCAAAAAAAAAAAAAAAAAATAACAAACGTATAGCAAAAAAAAAGAAAAAAAAAATAACGTCATACGAAGAAAACCTACTAACGAAGAGCATGAAATCAGCTTTTTACTGTGAACTTGGCTTAAAAAGTATAACCATTTTTTCTTAGTATTTACTTCGATTTTTTACTCCCAACTAATTAACCACAACCATCAAATAATTTCAAATGCAACCAAAAGAGCTTCAAAGAGTATGCATATGTAAATTTATGAGCCAACTGCTAAGCTTGGGAAACCGCTTTTGTCTGCCTACTCATATATATTGAAGAAGTATACAGATACACACAATCAGCCATTACTGTTCCCCCCTTTAACAGCTGCAACGTGGCAAATACATACCTAGCATGAAGTTTGCGGCTCCAACGTAAAGCTTAAATCACTCAGTTTGTGTTAAACGTGCGTGCGGTGCGGTTCTCTTTAACTTTAAACAGAATCGTGGTAAAATTTCTAAGTTAACCAAAAGTCTTATAACTTACTTGAAATAAAAAAATAACTGTTTATTGTTAAACATTACACAAATTGTTTGTTTTTGCAAGTTTAAATATTTTACTAGAACTTTTAGATTAATAAAATTTATTTGTGGACAAAGTGTGTGAAATTAAGTGTACTTGTAAAACAAATCGAAAACGCCTGCGCACCTGCCTACTCTTTAACTTTGGCCGTGTGCAAGTTTTGAATACAGGTTTTTGCACTATGGAATAATTTTACTATAAAATTAAAAAAAGATATGGTAAGCAATATATATTTTAACAAAGTAACCATTATTTAATATATGTTAAAGTTTTTGAAGTAAATCACAAATATATATTTCTCATGATTTTCAGTTAATTTCTTCCATGAATAAGTAATATTTATAACTAAGTTTATGATTTAATTTTTTCTGTCTGTGTTGACTCGCAGCCTTCAAGTAAAAGACCATTCATCCGATTTAAAAAATAAGATATTTTTATGTAGCCACTTATTCGACTTAGGCTACTTATTTGAAATTCATTGCTTCGATTTTTCGTTTACTTGGTCTTTTCGTTGCTCTCAACATTATTTATCTTGGTGGGTAATATGCAATAAAGGCGTTTAACTTTCACTGTTTCTTTTTCTGTTTTTTTTGTAAAATTTATACATAAAAAGTGTAGCCAAAAAAAAAAAACTCTAAGATAAATGAACTTTATGTGTCAGACAGAGAATTGTAAAAAAATATGTTGATACAACCAATACCAATCGAAACGTATAGAATTCTTTTGTAAAGCTGTTATATTTTCTACGATATCTCAAAATTTTCCGTATTATGACTCAAAAAAGAACAAATTGAAAATTATTTTTCATTAACGAAGATGAATCATTCATAGTAAACCGTCTGCGTTTATATTATTTATTTCAACATTTCTGGCAATTACTTAAACTTTTCAATACCTTTCCCACATGTGCGTGAAATTCGCAAAAAATTAAACAAAAAGCCTAATTAGATTTCTACAGATTTTTTTTTTTATTCATCGTGCCAAACAAGACAGAATCGCCTAAGAAAACAAGTATCGCCCACTTGCACAAGAAAACAACAAAAATAATAACAAATTTATCTATTCTCTTTGCATGTTCCAAACAAAACAATACCAAAGGCCAACTAGCCAAACTGGGTAGAAGCAATCATTTTGCGTATATGTTATGAAATTATTTTAAGCAAATCAATGTTGCCGGATTTTTAAGAAAACGATGACGATAGCAAAAATTTATATGTCACTGTTGCCACGCTGTTTCTGACAATCATTTTTAAGCCATTTCTGTTTTTCTTCAAAAACAGTGGTTGGGTGGGCGTCTCTAAACTGTACAAACACATTAAAGCATGTTTGCATATATACATATATACTGTAAATGTGTAATTTATTAAAAAACTACATACAAAGCGATGCCCACACTTTTTATATCCCAATCGAAGTGCTTTCGTAATTTGTAATTAAATTAACTCCAAGTCGATTTCTGAATCATACTGTTAATAAAAATTTCAAAAACTGAAAATTGTTAATAAAAATAAAAAAAAACAATAAAGAGTTAAAGTTAGATTTGAGCAGTCCTGAAATATTTAAACAATGCCATTTATGAATTAGACAAAACAAAATAAACCATAAATACCTATGAAAGAGTAAAACCCACTAAAAACGTTACTTTCAATGATCTCATGCTGACATGACTTAATGCCGAATTACTTTTATTAGCTTGACAGAGAGGCCCCCTATCACTTTTTCGCTTAAACTTGTGATTTATAACCAGTAGATATTTTCTTAAATTTTTTAAAGTAGAGTAGAATTTGCTTAGCTACATTACTTTGCAGATTACTTGTGGTTTTTGTTTAACATATACTTAAATTATAGATGAAGAAAAGAACTCAATTCATTTTAATTCATTATAAATACAAGCAATCAAAAATTGAATTTGCTTCACTTCAAAAAGCTTAATAATAATGTTTTTTTTTTTTTGATACACTCTTTGGTCTTCAAATTGATCAGTTTTAACTTGTATGGCACCCAAATTCGTTATTGACGTAGTAATATCTAAGCTCTCGATAACGAACCTCTATAAAGCGACACTTAGCGGCTTAACAGCGATAAACAGCGGCACAACAGCTACAAAATAGCAGAGACAACTTATACATAGATAGTGCACCAGAGCAATGTTACGACCACTGTTAAGTTTTCAAACTAGGTGGTGATTAACAGTCTCTGTGACAATAGCTTCCCCGAGTCTCGCTCTGCGGTTGTTGTTAGCAACAACAGTGAGATTTAACAGCGGCACAACAGTTTTTGCCTATTTGCTGATGACAGCTTTGATTTTATAAATGTTATCTGCCATTCAATGTTGTTTTTGTTGTGCACAATACGTATTGTTGTTTGCTGAACAAAAAGCCGAAGAATATTCAATTCTGCTCGCACTTACTGTGGTTGTTGTTGTTTTGTTGGTTTTGTTTTATTTCATTTGCTTTTGCTTTTACGTACGTGTATTAGTAATTTTGGTGCAATATGTAATGTAAACATGCGGTAAAAGAAGAAGGAATATGTCAGTCTATTTGAATTATTTTGTTTCTTCTTTTTTTTGGCAATAAGCGCTTTATAAAAAAAATAATGAAAATTCTATTTGGGCATAAGGCACGCAGGAAAAATTTATACATAAAAATTTAAACATTAAAATTAAAAAATTACTGCCGTACACTTTTGCTGTCCGTTATTACATAAAATTTTTGACATTACTATGTTCCAATGTTATTTCTTGGATGGCAGTAACTATGACCAGTTTACTGGTGTTTCGGTTTGGATTTTTAAAAATTAATTTTAAGCTTAAAACCGATAAGCCATTTCTTTGACTTAGGAGTATATCCAGTATTGATTCTATTAGGCGACCTCAAACATTTCGCACCTTTAAAGTTTTTCTTTGGTTTCACTACTTTTGTAGCGTCACTAATATAAGCTTCACCGATCATCCGATTGCTATGATTTGGGAAAATTTCTATAATATTTCAAATGAAAACTGTATGCGGGATCACCCTTTAATTTCTCTATATCTCTAAAACTTTGTGAAGAAAAGACTGAACGAGTAGAAATAAGATACACTGGCAAAGTGTGCGGTATTAAGCCCTCTTTCCTACACCTTTCTCTGTAATTTTTTGAAGTAGATTCGGTGCATGTAGAGAACAACAAAATTCGCCTTATATATAAGAGAAAAGTCAACGTTGTCATACTTCAAAAACCTTTTGAATCACATTGATAATATTTGATATAATTATGCAAGACACACAAACGAATGAAGACACGGAAAAAAAAGAAGTTGAAGTTCAGCTGGAGTCGTGGTCGGTCGCCGAGTTTTTGAATTTTTACTAGTTAAGCTAACTATGTTTTACACTATATTTAAGTCGGACTTACTATCAAATTATCTTTAATAAACTAATAAGACTTTACATTTACAAGTAAAGGAAACCGGTAGCTATACGATCCATCTTGAAATTAGGCAGTACCGCATCCCATATGTTAGGCAGTACCACATCCCATATGTAAAAGAAAAGCTAAAGTTGTCATTTTCGGAAACTTTTTGATACAGATTAATGAATACCTATGTCTAGGGCATTGGTAGAAATAGGCTAAGCCTCTACATATATCGGAAAAATAAATTTGTCATATCTCTGAACCTTTTTGATGGAAATTTATCAAATTTACAAATGCATGAGCAGAGGGTATCGGGAAATATAAGATGACTTAAAAAAGTGGTGTTTCTTCTAAAGCGAAGATGAAATAAACGAGGTTAATTTTTGTAATCTATAATATAATAAAATTGAAGCAGCTTTTTATTCAAATAATTTTACGAGGGAAGTACTTGACGGATTCTTATGAAACTTGGCTCTGTGATAGCTCTTTTCTCAACAATGTAACCGTACGAAAAGAGTTTCTTCATAATTAGTTGCGATTTTTCAATTGAGTTGTTCATTGAAATGAATATTTTAGTATATGGAAAATAAAAGGTTTGAGATCTCTAAATAAACGTAAGTGCACCTAATTCTCATTTCACATGAAAGATTGGTTCCCAAAAAACTGTGTAAAAAAGATATTGGTTATATGGAAAAACAGTAGATTGGTTCCAGACCTAAAAAACCAACTTAATAATCCGGCATAAATTATAACTATACTTTTAAAATAAATCACACTAATACTCACAAATCCTAATGCAGCGAACTTTTTCTGTAACAACCTTTGTTGGCATTAATGTTATTATAAATAAAATATACAGAGACCACGAATTATTCGTTAATTCTTATATTCGAAGTTTAAGCATTTTATTGAAATAAAATTCTACGAGTGGTGTAAATACTTCAAGTGAATGTGTTAATGTTGGAACATGTCTCGGACGACTATCAACATCTACCGCATCTATTGGTTTTGTTTTTAAGAAAAAAAGCGTGGTTATTTGGACAAAACTCGATCCATATGATTTTACAACTATATTCGATTGATTTAGCATTTTTAGCTGTTCGACCAACTCAAATGACTGCTCTGACGACATCATTCCGACGCGATTGAGAAGATAAAAGTCGAATCGAAGAAAGTATCGACAGTCTTTTCGGAAGAAAACTTTTGTGACTGACGGAAAATGCGTTATGTCGAACGAAGGCAATTAAATTGATTTAAAAGAATAAATTACGATTTTCTATTTTATAAACCAGCTCTAATTATTTTTAAAATAATGTACAGTACTACTGTACAGTAATACTACTCGCTTATCGGAAAATCCAGTAATCCGAAGGGTTATTTTCATGTATTGGCTACTCTGTAATCAGAATTAATTGTAATTCTTTAATCCGAACGGCATGTTTCCTTATGTTTTCAGTGAATTTGTATCCTTTTAACGGAAATATTTCGACAATATAATGTGTTTTACTCTGAAAATATACATTAGCAACAGCAAAGCTAAAGCAAGAATACAAAATACGATGTTGGATTGTTGCTTTCTTAGGAATGTAACTGCAAAGCGACAGCATACTTCTTTATTATAACAGTGAGAAAATGTTATCATTCCTTGTGATTAATTGCTTATTGAGTAAAAAATTTTAATTTTAATATATTTATATACATATATGTAACTTAAAAATGAAATGTTAAATTATAAATATATATAAAATATATATAAATATACCATAAAAAATCAGAACGATTCGAATCTCCGAATTAGACCTGCAAATGATTTTTCAATCTCAAAAAGCATGACCTCATAAAGTATATATATTCTTGATCAGCATCGAAAGGCGAGATGATCTGGCCATTTCAGTCTGACTGCCTGTCCGTATGAACCAATGGATCTCAGAAACGGTTAGACCTACAACCACAAAATTGGCCACGAAGACTCTCCTAATCCATAGGCATAATGAGTTTTTTTTTTTTATATATTCAATGTAGAACTTACAGCTGGCATAGAAACGATCTGCCGAAAAACCACATTTACTGAGAATAATTTTTTAAATAATATAATTTCCACATTTTGGATTTATTTTGGGCAATATCCAATCATATATTTGAATTTTATAAATATCGGTTTAATACAACATATAGCCTCCATAGGAACGATCGACCGAAAAACATCATTTACTGAGAAAAAATTTTTTGTTTATTAAGAAATCTTTCCCAAAGTTTGGATTTGATAATTTGAAGTAATATCTTATCATATATCCGAATATGATGAATATAGTAACCCGTACTATAATTTAGTAACAGCAGCCATAAAAAAGATTGATCGAACTTTTACAAAAAAAAATGTTTGTTTTTCCTATCGATACCTTTACATAATTAGTACAAAATATTAAAGCAAAAAAACCAAAACCGAAACCCCAGTAAACTGGTCATAGTTACTGCCATCCAAGAAATAACAATGGAACATAGTAATGTTAAAATTTTTATGTAATAATGGACAGCAAAAGTGTACGTCAGAAATTTTTTAATTTTAATGTTTGAATCTTAATATATTAATTTTTGCTGCCGCGCTGTGCCTTATGTACAGATAGAATTTTCTTTAATTTGTTTATAAAGCGTTTATTGCCAAAAAAAAAATAGAAGAAGCAAAATAATTCAAATAGACTGACATATTCCTTCTTCTTTTACCGCATGTTTACATTTCATATTGCGCTAAAATTACTAATACACGTACATAAAAGCAAAAGCAAATGAAATAATACAAGACCAACAAAAAAAACAACAACCACAAAAAAACCCTGCAACGAAGTTAGAGAAATAGCAAGAAGACAATAAGTGCGAGCAGAAATGAATATTCTTCGGCTTTTTGTTCAGCAAACAACGATACGTATTGTGCACAACAAAAACAACATTGAATGGGAAATAAATTTATAAAATCAAAGCTGTCATCAGCAAATAGACAAAAACTGTTGTGCCGCTGTTAAGTCTCGCTGTTGCGAACAACAACCACAGAGCGAGTTGTTGTGTAGCTTTTGGTCACTCTTTTGATCACATTGAATTAACAGAAATTAATTCTCGAGAAGTAAGACATTATTATGTCAAAATATCTATATATAAATTGAATTTTGGGTTGGGTACTGGGTATGCTATAGTCGGTAGCTATTTATATTTCAATAAGAAATTTGTACACACACTAAATTCTACAACAACAACATTCTTGGATTGCCAAAAAAATGCCAATCGCCACACACATGACAACTAGAAAAAAATTACCAACAACAAATATGCGCAATCGGGTAGCCCAAATACTACAAGAAAAAAAAAAAAATTCTTTGGATATGAAGACAATCACACACATGCAACTACCACCGAAAAAAATATATGCCATCTTATGGTAGAGTCCAGTTCCCACGCCATCTTACAGTAGGGTCCTGGGCCCAGGTCCCACGTACAAATTTTTTCAACGGGGTCATGCGTGTTCTTAATATACATATTCTCTGGTGACGCCAAGGTGTTACAGAAATCACACCACTCTCATTATCGTTAGGTGGCGTTCTCATTAGAGCGCCGCCATTTTATATGTATGAAAAATTTTGGCTAGATCGACTCGCCTTTCGATGCTGATCAAGAATATATATACTTTATGGGGTCTGCCACGTCTCCTTCTGCCTGTTACATACATTTGCACAACTTTTACCATTTTTTGGTACAGGGTATTATCAACATACAGGAGATAGACATAAGTATGTAAAAAAAAAAAAACAAAAAAAAATGCTTGTGAAACTCTCAAAACACATATTTTATTTCGCTTGAAAAAATAGATCATCCCATGTACATATATACTTTTAATTAAACTTAATTATTTCAAAAATTAATACAAAAAGAAAAAACATATTTTTTCTTTTTAAATTTCTAGGTAGATTAATATTATTTTGTCTAAGATATGAAATCATAATCCATCTTGATTTAAACATTTTTGTTTTTCTTTACAGCAAAAATGAAAATTTTTTGGCCACTAGTCACGTGGATATTGCTACTCTTGAGTACAGTAAGTTCTTAAGTATATTTTAACCAAAACCATAAAAAAGATTAAATTAATTTTCATATTTATTAGCAATATAAATTATTTTGTAATAGGGTGATGGTGTTTTCCTTAAGTTTTTTTATTTATGACGGTGAGAAATATAATTTCAGCTAGCTCCTGTTTATTTTGGAATGAATCTTGGTCCAATAATGCCTCCAACTCGGCGTCTTTTAACTTCATTCCTTGGTGTTCTTTGTCACTAGTGTCAAAATTGCCCCTTTTAAAACGACGGAACCAGTACTCACAATTTTTTATTAATGAAGCATGTTCCCCAAAAGCATCACACAACAATTGATGTCAATCAGTTGAACTTTTTTTCAAGTCGCTAGGATTTGCGCTGTACGCAAATACTTTATAAAATAGTCTTATGTCTACATTTGTACAAAACAATAAAACAATACCGTGCAGAAAAGATGTGTAAATGAAACGGGTTTTTTACTTAAACTTAAACTTAAACTATAGACTATACTGTCACTAAGTATATGTGCTCATATTTAACTCAATGACCTCTCACGAAGTATGCTTATCAAAGACTCTGATATATTCCTTCTTCTTTTAACGCATTTACATTACATATTGCACAAAATTGCTAAAAGCAAAAGCAAACGAAAGGATTCAAGACTAACAAAAACAACAACAATCACAGAGTGAACAGACAAAAAAAGGTTGCAACAACGAAAAAGTAGTGTTACGCACGATTATATGTTTAAAACAATGCAACGAAGTTAGAGAAATAGCAACAAGAACGTAAGTGCGAGCAGAAAAGAATATTCTTCGGCTTTTTGTTCATCAAACAACGAAAAGTATTGTGCACAACAAAAACAACATTAAGTGGCAAATACATTTGTAAAATCAAAGTTTTTATCAGCAAATAGACAAAAATTGTTGTGCCGCTGTTAAATTTTGCTGTTGCGAACAACAACCACAGAACGAGACTCGGGGAAGCTATTGTGTAGCTGTAGTGTCGCTGTTGATCTCTGTTAAGCCGCTGTTGGTCGCTGTTAAAGTGTCGCTTAATAGAGCTTCGTTAACGACAGGCTAGACATTAAACTATGTAAAAAGCAGCCCATCCTGCAAATTGTATTTTGTTGGCACAAAAGTTTTCATGGTTAGAGCTAGAGTTCGCAAATTTTCGATAGTCGCAACCATGGATAGTGAATGATAGTTTGTTCACTAACTATCAATAGTATCGATGATATGCTTTCTTTTTTATTCAAATGAAATTTCGACATAAAACATTGTAGTAAATACATTATCTTTTATAACTTTAGTTAAAAATTTTTTTATATCTTAAATTTCACTCAGAACTTAATAAACGGAACAGAAAACTAGAGAGGCAGGGCTATAGTCGGGCGTAACCGACTATAGAAAACCCTGTACCCAATCCAAAACTGAATTTATTTTTTTGCTGCTTTAATATTTTGTATTCATTATGTAAGGATATCTTAAGAAAAAAAATTTTTTTTTAGTAAAAGCCTTTTTTCGTCCGATTGTTCCTATGGCAGCTATATGTTTCAGTAAGCCGATATTTATAATATTCGAGAATATTATTGGATATTACTTAAAACCATTAAATCTGAAATGTCATAACGATATCTTAATAAATAAAAAAGTTTTTTTGAGTAAATATTCCAAGTTGTGGCCCTGATAATATTCCAAGTTGTGTATTAAGGTACTGTGCAGACACATTAGTTTTTCCCTTATATAAGTTATTTAAGCTCTCGCTTGAGACTTCATCGGTCCCGTCGGTGTGGAAGGAATCTTTCATTTTTCCACTCTATAAAAAAGGGAGTAAAATCGATATATCTAATTATCGAGGTATTGCTAAATTATGCGCAATACCAAAACTCTTGGAACATATAATTACTGATCAACTTCAGCATTATATTGTTCCAAATTTAACTACTTCTCAACATGGTTTTTCAAAAAAACGGTCCACTGTTACAAATCTCTTAGAGTTTACATCTTTTATCTTTCGTGGTTTTGCCTTAGGTCGGCAAACAGATGTAATCTACACTGATTTTAGTAAAGCTTTTGACAGTGTTTGCCATTCATTACTCCTAGGAAAACTTACCAAATTTGGCCTTTCCCCCAAACTTGTACTATGGATTGACAGCTATTTAAACTCTAGGACCCAAAAAGTTAAGTTTAATGGCTGTGTCTCAAAAAATATTTTTGTTCACTCTGGTGTTCCTCAAGGTAGCCATTTAGGTCCTTTGCTCTTCAACATTTTCATAGATGATCTTCCATCAGTTATTAAGCATTCTCATGTGCTTATGTTTGCCGATGATGTAAAACTATGTTTTACTCTTGATTCTTTTCATCATCAGAGTCTGCTTCAAGAAGACCTCGATCAGCTTTCTAAATGGTGCAATGATAATTTTCTTTTCCTAAATTGTGGAAAATGTAAAGTTATGTCTTTTAATCGTAGCAAACCCTTGTTATATACCTACTCTGTAAACGGTTCTTCTTTAACACGTGTTTACGAGTTTAATGACTTAGGTGTTTTAATGAGCCCGAGACTTAACTTTAGTTCTCACATTCTCATGATTACTAATAAAGCTACTGGTGTTCTTGGCTTTATTAAGAGATGGGCTAAAGAGTTTAATGATCCTTATACCACCAAGCAGCTTTTCACTTCTTTAGTTCGTCCGATTTTAGAATATGCTTCATGTATTTGGAATCCCCAACTCATAACATATTCTGACCGTATTGAATCGGTTCAAAAACAATTTTTGCTCTTTGCATTGCGAGGTTTAAACTGGAATTCGGCAATTCGTCTTCCCTCATACCATTGCCGCCTCAAATTGATTAATCTTCCTACATTAGCTAGTCGGAGGTCCGTTTTGGGAATTCTTTTTCTTCATAACCTTATAAACGGTAACGTTTATTCTCCTCTTCTGCTTGCGAAAATTAATTTTAACGTGCCCTCGCGTACAACCAGATACTATTTACCTATTAGACTAAACATTGCACGATCATCTTTCTTACTGCATGATCCCTTTTATGTTGTGTGTTTGGCTTATAACTCTAACTATCATTTATTTTCTAACATAGCCTCTTCTTATACTTTGAAATCTCTTCTTACTCGTAGATTTAATGAAATTAGAAATTAGATAGAATTTTAATCTTATTTTAATGTTTACTTTAATGTATGTATTAATTTTAATTTAGTTCTTTAATTTTATTAATTAGTTTTTGTAATCTTTTAGTACTAATAAAATTTGCTAAGTAGATAAAGCAGCTGTTGACCATTATCGGTCGTAGCTGTGGAACAGACACTAGGTCTGGTTTCGTAAGTCCTCTTGCTTGGTAGTGCGCTACCACAACGTCTGCGAAAAAAAAAAAAGTAAAAAAAAAAAAAAAATTTTGTTTTTCGGCCAATCGTTCCTATGGCAGCTATATGTTATAGTAAACCGATATTGATCATATTCAGGAAATTAATTTGATATTATTTAAAATCAATAAATCTAAAATTTGGTAATGATACTCTAATAAACAAAAAATTTTTCTCAGTTAATGTTGTTTTTCGGCCGATCGTTGCTATGACAGCTATATGATATAGAAAACCGATATACATAATTTTTACATATGTGATTGGGAATTAGGTAAAACTATTAAATCCAAAATTTGGTAACGATATCTTAAAAAACCAAGCGGTTTTTGTTACTAAATATGGGTTTCAGCCAGAGCTACATCATGAGACTATGCGACCACCCAAACAACTTGGCAATAAACCTACTCGATAACAGTAACACTAAAAGAAGACTAAAGCGATACCACCCGCTAGACCTCCCCTTCAGAGACACAGGCTGACAAAGCATAAATCATGTATATACTCCCATCAAATTAATCAACCATACTGTAAAAATGTACATATTTTTCTATACCAACTAAGGCTAGATTAAACAATTTAATGATTGTCCCACATAGGGACAGATTTTAAATAAAAGATATATATAAAAAAAAAAAAAAAATTTATAAATATATCATTACCAAATTTTAGATTTGATGATTTTAAGTAATATCCAATTATATTCTTGAATATTATAAATATCGGTTTGCGGGTTTGGAGAGGGAACAGGGTTTCCGGTTACGTCCAACTATAGCCCTGCCTTTCTAGTTTTCCTTATTTTTGTTGTGTTCGTAATTCCCTGGAGAAGAATTTAGTATACACCGCTTACACATTTCGTAAATACAAAAGAAACGGTGGCTTACGCTCTTATGTTTGCAAAAAATTCAACATATAATTTATGCTCTCACAACAAGCTAATGCGCTACAAGAGAATTGAAAGTGCAGTGGGCAAAACAACCACCAAAGTTGTTTTATCAGATATTTAAAGGAATTACTAATTAAACAAAGAATAAGCTTGTGTTCTCTTTTTATACCCTATACCAAAAAATGGTAAAGGGTATATTAAAGTTGTGCAAATGTATGTAACAGGCAGAATGAGGCGTGGCAGACCCCATAAAGTATATATATTCTTGATCAGCATCGAAAGGCGAGTCGATCTAGCCATGTCTGTCTGTCTGTCCGTCCGTATGAACAAACAGATCTCGGAAACGGTAAGACCTACAACCACCAAATTTTGCACGAAGACTCTCTCAATCCATAGGCATAACAAGTTTATTTTTTTTTCGATATTCGTCCTATAACATATAGCTGCCATAGGAGCGATCGGATGAAAACCAATATTTAGTAACAAAAACCCATTTGTTTTTCAGGATATCTTCACCAAATTTTGGATTTAAAAATTTTAGCTAATGACTAATTACATATCCCAAAACTATGTATATCGGTTTAATATATCATATAGCTGCCATAGGAACGATCGGCCGAAAAATAACATTAACTGAGAAAAACTTTTTTGTTTATCAAGATATCGTTACCAAATTTCGGATTTGACAGTTTTAGGTAATATCGAATCATACTCCTGAATATGATAAATATCGGTTTACTATAACATATAGCTGCCATAGGAACGATCAGCCGAAAAATGGCTTTTACTAAAAAAAAATTTTTTTTTTCTTTTGGAGTGGGTACAGGGTTTTCTATAGTCGGTTACACCCGACTATAGTCCTGCCTTTCTAGTTTAAGTATAACTATATGAAATGACACACATTCATAAGCATGTATATTGTGCTATGATTTTTCGCCTGCATAGCGCATTCTGCCAGGCGTAATCTAGCATTACAACAGCGTTGGTAGTAGTCGTTACGATAAACAATTATGGCTGATGTGGCTTGCGAATACTATGGCATAAAAAGCAACAGTTATCTGTAATTTATGTTTCAAGTAGTAAAATCGACAATGCATACAACGCAACAGTTATCTGTAATTTATGTTTCAAGTAGTAAAATGGTGTATATATTGCTCACATATTTGGATAGTACCTGTATACTGGTTAGTTCTGATTAGTTACACATAATTTATGCGCAGCAATGACAATACTCGTAATAATGCGCTCTCTATATATGAATATGGCTGTCATGATATGATTTTTAATGAGCCAGAGAGAGATAGAAAGTATATTTGCATCTGCCGCATTGACTGAAATCTCTATCTTTGACTTTCAGTCACTAATTAGCTGATTAATGTATTATCAATAGCAACAGCGTTGGCAGCACATAAGGCACATAAAGTAAAATGGAAGTAATTATAATTTTATTAAAAATTCAATAAGATTACAATATAAATTCAAACAAATTTTATAGACAATATTAGAAGAAAGAAAGGCCAGAAACGCTGAATAAATACTTGCAACTTAAAAAAAATCTTTAAGTACTATAGGCTTACACATCTCCCCTGTGATCCGACTCACATTGGATTTTTTTTTAAATGTTTCCTATAACGACCAACCCAAAAGGGAAAATACCGAATCGCGCTAAGAATACAAATATAAAGACGTGATGAAACATATATTCATATTATATAATCTATTTTTGATTTTATTTTGTTTTTGTGAAAAGTGTAATGTAACATACAAAAATGCCTTCAACTAAAGATCTGCAGGAAAATAATAATAATAAAGAGCCAAAATGACTAGCAATAAAGCATAATATTATTTCAATTTCAATAAATTTTTTCGTTATTTCCATTGCATATTTTTTCATTTCTTCCTATATTCAGTTCATTAAATATATTGAGACGTATATGTTGCATAACTTTCAATAAAAGTAGATATTTAAAGTCATTTTCGACCTGCTTTATATAAAATAATGGTTTCGCTAAACGAAGATTTCGTTTAACTGAAATGATCTTGAACGAATTGTGTTTATAATGCAGGGGTCGACTGTATATATATTTTGATAAGCCTTGATATGGGATGCACATGACTTTTGAGATCCTTTTTACAATGTGCAATTAGCTCGTCTAATGTTTTAGTTAGAAATGAACCAACTACGATTCTACTTTAAATTACAGAAAATTAGAATAAATTAAATACACTGATATAAGTGCTTCATATATAAAACTAAAAGAGCTCAAGTTTTTCAATGTAAAACGTTATAACAACAAATATCTACAGAGAGCTATGAAATCAAGACAAATTTGTAGAGTCTATTCATTAATAAGCTGCCGCTTCAGATGAGTGCACTTGCGTTGTATTTCCCGAGACTGCAATAAAAATTCCATAACAATAGCAATATAGACAGCAAGGCTATCAGTGTAGCATGGCGTAAAAAATACTGAAGAAAAAAAAAAAAAATTAAACAATACTATTTTTAAGAAACATGATTAAAGGTATAAAATTTAACTCCATCGAATTAGAATAAAGCTCACATTTTCATTTTCTTGTTCACTCAAGTCTTTCCAATTTTATACCATGTACCAAAAAGTGATATGTATGTATAACAGGGCAAAAGAGAGGGGACGAATATATATATTCTTGATCAACGTCGAAAGGCGATCTAGCCATATCAAAAACCAAAAAGAATCATACATTTCATCTCACAGCTTTTCATACACTTTTTAAAACAAAGCAAAATATGTAAAATAAGTGTGTTTTAATCGATGTGGCCTTTGCTTTTTAAAGCAATATCGAACCTGTTTTGCATAGATTATGGTACACCAGCTTATATGTGTTTTCTATCGTTATTTTGGACAAATCTTCCAAAAGCCCGATTTTAACACATTATTCGTGGTAAATGTGCATTTTCAGATGTTGTTGTTAAGCAAAGTCAAGAAGTAGTGGCAATTCCCAATGGCCCCGTAATGCATGTATCTCGATTTCAGTTCTTGGTAATTTTATGGATGCAGTTAGAAACTGGCCAGAATGGCAAGGTTGTGGCTAGTTTCGAGTCAATTTGGGTTCACTTTAAATGAAGTATGGAGAAACAAGATGCATATTTGAATTGGACAGTGTCATACCTCAAAATGTACGAGAAAAGCTAAGAAAAGCCGTCTTTCTCAAATTTAAACAATTTGATCCAGAATAATGAAACTCCATAAAGGGTATTAGAAGAAACTATTTGATGCAGATTGTTATAAATGTTAAAGACAACGGCGTCAATAAGATTCATTGTTCAAATTAAAAATAACCATATAAAAGAAAGTGAGACAAAATGGTCGACTCAAAAGCTTCCTCGAATCTAGCTCTGTGATTGTTGTTCGCAACAGCGAGACTTAACAGCGACACAACAGTTTTTGTCTATTTGCTGATGACAACTTTGATTTTTTAAATATTATTTGCCATTCAATGTTGTTTTTGTTGTGCACAATACTTTTCGTTGTTTGTTGAACATTAAACTATGTTATTATGCATTTGCACCGCTCTATAGGTGGATTTGGTTTTTAACTAACTTTAAGTGTTTTAAAATTTTCAATTTTATTTTTATCATATAAAAAAATCGTTTCCAAGAATTCCTTGAATGAATGAAAATACATTAAAGTTTAATAAAATTATGTTGATATATTTATTTTCAAATGGAAATAATATAATTCATATATAATTTCGGTTATTTTCAGGTACATTCACAACAGTTATCACCATTTAAAAGCATTTCAAACAAAAACAGTCGATTTCGTGGTGAAGTTTTTTTCTTAAATCTCGAAGATGGCTATTTTGGTTGCCAAATTAATGAATCCACGGACTATTTACAATTATACGAACTATCGAAACTATGCGACGGAAACCAAGACTGCTACCTTGGTTCCGATGAACTGAACAGAGAACTCAAATGTACAAGTAAGCTCACAGTAACTTAAAGTATATTGTAATTAAATATCCAATTACTTACGGAAACTTTCTCCCTAACAGATGATTGTGATAAAGACGGCACACAATGTACAAATGGTGTTTGCTTAAATGGCGTTTGCCATTGCAATGACGGCTTTGGAGGTTGCAATTGTAATATTCAGGGTAAGAAATGTAAACAAAATTACCATAAGTTTCATCTTGCTTAAGAGCAATATTTTCTTTACTAATTTTGTAATCAGATGAAAATGAATGCAAATACCGGCCCTGCGATGTCTTTGCGCACTGTACAAATACGCTCGGCAGTTTTACGTGTACCTGTTTTCCAGGCTATAGTGGTGATGGTCTTCATTGTGAAGGCAAGTGTTTCGATATTTATCTGTTTTTAAAATAAGGTTACTTTTTATTTTATTTCATTTGAAATTTGTCATTTCAAAAACAAAATTAAAAATATGCACGTAAGTAAAATATATCCAAATAAAAGTTTTTGTACATAGATACGTATACAGTCAATTCCGCTTAGCTGCAACTGCATTTACCTGAATATTTCTTTTAAATGCATAAATCAGACCAAACTAATTATATGCGAGGTTTAAAATCTTTTCGCTTAGCTGCACAAAAAATTCTACAGAAAATTGGTTGCAGCTAAGTGGAATTGACTGTATATGGAAGGTCACAATTCAAGAAATATATTTCTACTCAATTTGTTATCCACTATTCCATTAAGGTAAGAACCTGAAATTGTCTTTCAGTTGTAGTCTCAATATTTCACATAAATAAATATAATTGAATGTTTTTTTTTTTTTTTGTGGTGTGGATCTGAAAAAAATTAGGCATAAAAAACTTCTTAAGGGCATATATATCGATGAACAATTTAAACGTATCCGTTATAGACAGGATAGCAAAAAGGGTAAATGACATGAAACAGAATAAAAATTGCAAATAATAGCATCGTTTATTTTACTTAAGAAACATATATAAATATTTATTTTTAGACATGCATAATTTATCATTTATTGAATACAAGGGTGTTATCTGTACATTTTAACCATTGTTTACTCTTTACAGTAGTCAATATAAAAAGTCTTTATTTACTATATACTACTGTTAAAATTTTCACATAGCCTAATATTCACTCATTTGAGAGTCTACTTATATAGACATATACTATTATGGACTTATTATAATAGTTAATGGTAGCTAACCGTAGTCTTTGGTTGATGAAGTCAATCTAATTGTTTGTTCTAGAATCTATCTTAATATGCAAGAACTGGGTTATATTATTGATGAATTTCTTGAATTTTTATTATTTTACTTGATTTGTTAGATATTTTTCTACAGAATTTTTTTTTTAGTTTCTTGAGTGACTTGGCGAACCCAACTGTCAATCTAATAGAAAAAAAACTGCTTTTAAATATATCTGACATCAAAATTTTCTAAATTAAAGTTGATATAACCAGAGAATATTTATACTTGTACTAAGAAGACGCATCTCATACAAACGGCATGCTAAATTGAAATGACAAAATCAGGCAGCGGCGGGCAGCGTGTGTTGGAAGTCAAACTGCTTAATGCCATCTGTCGGAAAATATTTTCTGCTTTATGTGATTGTGTTTCTTTCCTTTGCTATGCATGTGCTGCTCGCGCTCATGCTTTGATTAAAATCGCTTGTCTTTATTTTGATTTCGGTTTTTATTTTTTTGTGTATGCGCTTTCGATGAGATTTCAAATGATATTGTTTCCCTTTCTTTTTATACCCTGTACCAAAAAATGGTAAAGGGTATATTAAAGTTGTGCAAATGTATGTAACAGGCAGAAGGAGGCGTGGCAGACCCCATAAAGTATATATATTCTTGATCAGCATCGAAAGGCGAGTCGATCTAGCCATGTCCGTCTGTCTGTCTGTCTGTCTGTCTGTCTGTCCGTCCGTATGAACAAACGGATCTCGGAAACGGTGAGACCTACAACCACCAAATTTTGCACGAAGACTCTCTCAATCCATAGGCATAACAAGTTTATTTTTTTTTTCGATATTCGTCCTATAACATATAGCTGTCATAGGAACGATCGGATGAAAACCCACATTTAGTAACAAAAACCTATTCGTTTTTCAAGATATCTTCACCAAATTTTGGATTTAAAAGTTTTAGCTAATGACCAATTACATATCCCAATACTATGTCTATCGGTTTACTATATCATATAGCTGTCATAGGAACGATCGGCCGAAAAACAACATTTACTGCGAAAAACTTTTTTGTTTATTAAGATATCGTTACCAAATTTTGGATTTAATTATTTTAAGTAATACCCAATCATATTCCCGAATATAATAAATATCGGTTTACTATATCATATAGCTGTCATAGGAACGATCGGCCGAAAAACAATATTTACTGAGAAAAACTTTTTTGTTTATTAAGATATCGTTTCCAGATTTTGGATTTAATTATTTTAAGTAATATCCAATGATATTCCCGAATATAATAAATATCGGTTTACTATAACATATAGCTGCCATAGGAACGATCAGCCAAAAATGGGTTTTTGCTAAAAAAAAAAATTTTTTTTCTTGAGATATCCATACATAATAAATATAAAATATTAATGCAATAAAAAATATGTATTCAGTTTTGGATTGGGTACAGGGTTTTCTATAGTCGGTTACGCCCGACTATAGCCCTGCCTTTCTAGTTTTTTTTGTTATTAAACAAAATTTTTGTTTTATTAAAATTTTTTTTTGTACACCGTATTTCACTAAATGTGCCTTAATTTCCGGCAGCTGCTGTCAGTTGGCTTGCCCGTGTGTCGCGTTTAAACATTTCCAACCGCAATTAAAAAAATACTATATAAAAGAATATATACTAATAAGTAAATAAAAAAGCCTGAGACAAAAGTGAACAATTTTGGTTTAAAAATTAGTTTCTCATCAATTAACTTCTTATGTTAACCACTAAATGCACTATTTGTGAAAATCTGAATAAAATATTAAATGCACAATCAGCTTTCATTAAATGTTGTTGCCTATCGGCAAATAAACATGTGAATCTCAGTGTGTACACGTGTGACGTATGAAATGTTATCTGAAATGATAAGCAAACAAACGAGAGAGTAGATTTCGCATAGAAATAGAAACAGAACTTCTCACTCGCAACAACAACAACGATGACACACACACGAAGCATTGCCGGCTGGTGGTCGGTTAGTCGATCATTGGTTCGTAGATTTCGCACACACACCATTTCATACGGCACACGTATTTTTTGAAGTTTTGAGTTGAAGCAGAGAATATGTATAATAACATGCGCAATTGTTAGAAATTAATTACATATTAAATAATGCAAAAATGCGCATAAAAAATGTCTTGCATAGTTAAGGATTCATTCATTACTTATTAAACATCAAAAATACATTCTAAAATAGACAAACTTCACACTAGGCATTAGTGCGAGCAGCATATGAATAGGCAGAAAGGGAAACAATATCATTTGAAATCTCATCAAAAGCGCATACACAAAAAAATAAAAACCGAAATCAAAATAAAGACAAGCGATTGTAATCAAAGCATGAGTGCGAGCAGCACATGCATAGCAAAGAAAAAAACGAAAACTCTTAGAGTAGAACATATACTGCCATCTGTCGGAGTTTGACTTCCACACACGCTGCCCGCCGCTGCCTGATTTTGTCATTTCAATTTAGCATGCAGTTTGTATGAGATGCGTCTTCTTAGTATACATATTCTCTGACAGCAGGTTTCGAACCACCGAACAGGAAGTGTGTAGAAATTAAAAAAAACTTTCGTCGTCGCTCGACCGATTGCATTACAGCGCATGCTCACAAGACGCTGCTTAAAACATATTATGAATTATTTTTTGATAATTTCGGGTGAATACTGGGACAAATACTGGGGCAAAAATACAGGGGCCAATTTCAGGCGATAGTCCAGCTTATAGACATTATTAAATGTCAAAACTTTAAATTCTTTTCAGATATCGACGAATGCAAGGATCCAACAATAGCTGCACGCTGTGTTGCTAACGCTGAATGCTGTAATCTGCCCGCGCATTTTTTGTGCAAGTGCAAAGACGGCTACGAGGGTGATGGTGAAGTTCTTTGCACCGATATAGATGAATGTCTAAACCCCAGAATATGCGGCAAAAATACACAGTGCATTAACAATTCTGGAAATTTTACATGTGAATGTCAGGAGGGCTATGTAGGTAATCCCAACGACGGGTGCCTAGATATTGATGAGTGCATATATCATAACAATTGCGGCCCAGGTGCCTTATGTACAAATCTCGAGGGCAGTTACCGCTGTGACTGTCCCCCGGGATATGAAGGTGATGCTCTTTCGGAAACGGGTTGTGTTGATCATGATGAATGTGCACGGTCGCCATGTGGTCGTAATGCAAACTGCCTTAATACAGACGGCAGTTTTAAATGCCTTTGTCCAAATGGCTATAGCGGCGATCCATTGTTAGGTTGTGAAGGTAAGATTTATTTATTTAATATAGATCTTCTAAAACAAGTTCATATTCATTATAATATATTCTAAAACTAACTTCGCTTACATCAATCACATTATCAACTCCTCGCAAACAGAAGTCGATGAGTGCGCCACTAATAGTCCATGCGGTTTAGGTGCCGAATGCGTGAATGTGGGCGGTAGTTTGAAATGTCGTTGTCGACTTGGTTTTATGTTTGAGCATGATACACAACAGTTGCAACAAGAAATAATTTCTAATTATATTGGCTATGAAAAAAATGGACATAATGCATTATCAGCGAAAAATTCTGGTGCAGGGCTCGCTTGCTTGGATATCGACGAATGTAATTTGCTTAATGGCGTTGCAAAATGTGGCTTAAATGCTAAATGCATCAATTTCCCAGGGTCATACCGATGTCTTTGTCCAAACGGTTTTCAAGGGCAAGGCTACTTGCATTGCGAGAGTTAGTATATAAAATTTACAATTGATATAATACTTTCTTATTTATTTTATTATTTTTTATATTCACAAGTCAACTTTGCAAGAACAATTGAATAATTTTAATCCAAAACTAAAAAATTATTTTTATTGCTGTAACGAGGGTTGCTATTTACATTTCTGGCCTGAAAATGAAAAAACGAACCTTGGTGGTTGAAAACGGTTTTATGGTTTTCGCTTGAACTAATTTTCAAAGCATTTTGTTCAGTCTGAGACAACTTCGATTCAAGCTTCTTCCGGCGATGAAAATCGTTGACCATGTAGTTCGTTCTTAATGTTGGGGAATAAAAAGAAGTCATTGGGTGCCAAATCAGGACTGTACGACGGCTGTCTCATCAATTCGATGTTTTGGTTGGTCAAAAATTCTTTTTTCAGTGTCGATATGTGAGAGTTCGCATTGTCTTGGTAGAGGATGATTCGTTTCCTTTTGTTAATTTTACGTATTTCACCGAACACTTGCGGCAAACAAATGGTAATATACCATTCAGAATTGACCGTTTTACCAGAGAATATGTATACATATTATTACTATATTATTTTACGTTGTTCTTATGCTAATCGATGTGCTTCGCAAGCGTACAAAGTCGATTGTTGTTTAGTTTCGAGCTCGTATGCTTAAATCTATGATAAGTCACCTGTTAAGATATTATAAAAAGCTTTTGAAGTACAGCGATTGTATTTTTGAATATTTTGTTACACCATGCCTCAACCTCAAGGTATTTGAAATGACGATATTGCTCAATCATGCACAGCATCGTTCACGAGAAAATTTATTGTACTAGCTTTTTACTGTGCTAAAGGGTGGTATAAATATGATGATGATATGATGGTATAAATAGCAACCTTCGTACTCTCAAACTCAACTTATTTCTAGGCCATCTCTTATTATTTAAATTCAATTCTGTTTTACTCCATAAAATATTTTGAAATGAAAACTAGCTAAATATGACGTCTTAATTTCGTAAATCACTCTTCAGCTTGCTTTTTTTTAACTATCATGTTCATGAAATTAGTATTCTTCATAATTAAATTTGGAGATATAGATATTTTGAATACTATTACTTTCTATCTGCCTGCCTCTCACGCTATTCTTGTTTTTTTTTTTTGTTAATGATATTTTAATACCTTCACTAATAATACTGATGAATTAAGTATTTTAACAACAAATTTACCTTTTACAAAACTTATACAAAAACACCACCTTTAAATAAAACAACTACCTGTGACTTAAATTGCACCATCACTCGTCTATATCGAAAGACATTAATGAATGTCAGGATAATCCATGTGGAGAAAACGCAATCTGCACTGACACAATCGGCAGTTTCGTTTGTTCATGCAAAACAGATTATACCGGTGATCCTCTTCGCGGTTGCTTGGATATAGATGAATGTACCTCATTAGATAAGCCTTGTGGAGAGCATGCGATATGTGAAAACGCAGTGCCAGGCTACAATTGTAAATGCCCCCAAGGCTACGACGGCAAACCAGATGCTAAAGTCGCATGCGAACAAGTCGACGTCAACATTTTATGTCGCACAAACTTTGATTGTACAAACAACGCTGAATGTATTGAAAACCAATGTTTCTGTTTAGATGGCTTTGAACCAATTGCCTCTAGTTGTATCGACATTGATGAATGTCGCACTCATAGTGACGTGTGTGGACTCCATGCTCAGTGTGTGAACACACCTGGTTCATATCGATGCGACTGTGATGCGGGTTATGTAGGAATACCGCCGCGTGTTGCTTGCAAACAACCTTGTGAAGATGTACATTGTGGCGTTCATGCTTATTGCAAACCTGATAATAATATAGCATACTGCATATGCGAGGATGGTTGGACATTTAATCCTAGCGATGTATCTGCTGGTTGTATTGATATTGATGAATGCGATTCACTTTACGGCCCATTTGGAAATTGTGGCGTAAATGCCACATGTACGAATACTCCCGGTAGTTATAGTTGCGAATGCCCTGCAGGTTTCTCTGGAGACCCACAAAGAAAGTGTGTGGATGTTGACGAATGCCGGATTGGCAATAAATGTGGCATTGGTGCTACATGTATTAACAAAAACGGCGGTTACATGTGTCAATGCCCAGGTAATACAATGCCAGATCCTGATCCTTCTATAAGATGTACCACGATTGTTAGCTGCGTAGTCGATTCCGACTGCCCCGGAAATGCTATTTGCGATACAACAAACCGATGTATATGTCCTGAGCCAAACATTGGCAATGACTGCCGACATCCATGTGAATCCAAGAGTTGTAGCCCACATGCGCAATGTATGATAGTGAATGGACATGCACAGTGTCTCTGTGCACAAGGTTATACTGGTAATCCAGAAATTCCTGGTGCATGTAGTGATATTGACGAATGCAAAGCAATGCCTTGCAAAGCGAATGCCATTTGTACAAATACGCCAGGAGGTTATATATGCCAGTGCCCCTCAGGTGCTAATGGGGATCCTTACCATGAAGATTGTAAAACTTTAAAAACACCAACTAGTTGTTCTGATGATTACCCTTGTGCGCCTGGAGAAAATTGTGTATTGGATACAAATTCTGGACAAAATGTTTGTATTTGTCGTCAAGGCTATGCTCGCGATGTTGAGACTGATGAGTGTCAAGACGTTGATGAATGTTCTATACCAGGTATCAAAATGGTGTGTGGACTTAATGCACTCTGTAAAAATCTTCCTGGCAGCTACGAATGTCGCTGCCCACAAGGTTTTAATGGAAATCCATTTGTTATGTGTGAAATATGTAACACACCTGAATGTCAATGTCATTCACCCTATGAATTGGTTGGCAACAGCTGTGTACTAGCCGGCTGCTCAGATAGTGAGAAGTGTCCAGCTGGCGCAGAATGTATTTCGATTACGGGAGGTGTAAGTTACTGCGCCTGTCCTAAAGGCTTTAAAATACAGACAGATGGTAGTTGCATTGATGTGGATGAGTGTGCAGAGAGCATTGGACCAAATTGTGCCATTGGTGCTGACTGTATAAACAAGGAAGGTGGATTTACTTGCATTTGCCCTAAAGGTTTTAACGGAGATCCATTTAATGGCATATGTATACCAATAAAACGTAAATGTACTTCTGACAAAGAATGTTCAACTAACGAAAAGTGTATTCAACCTGGAGAATGCATATGCTCACCACCATTTTTCTTGGATTCTTATGATAATAACAAATGTAAAAGCCCATGCGAACGTTTTCCATGTGGTATTAATGCTAAATGCACGCCATCAGATCCTCCACAATGTATGTGTGAAGTTGGTTTTAAGGGCGACCCACTAATGGGATGTTCAGATGAAGATGAATGTGCAAACTTACCGTGTGCTTATGGCGCTTACTGTGTTAACAAAAAAGGGGGCTACCAATGCGTCTGTCCTAAGGGCTTTACCGGAGATCCTTACAAAAGTGGTTGCATTTTGGAATCAGGAGAACCAAAGAGTACATGTTTGGGAAACGAAGATTGTGCTAGTAACTTGGGTTGTATCGATGGAACCTGTGTCAGTCCTTGTTCAAGTTTACTTTGTGGCGCGAATGCATATTGTGAAACAGAGAATCATGCTGGCTGGTGCCGCTGTCGTGTTGGTTACATCAAAGACTCAAATGACGATTGTATATCACAGTGTAACAGCATTATCTGTGGCGAAGGTGCGCTATGCATACCCACGACGGATGGTCCAACATGCAAATGCCCACAAGGATATCTAGGTAATCCATTTCCAGGCGGTGTTTGTGCTACGGATCAATGCAGTGCTTCCAGACCATGCAGTGAACGGCAAATCTGCATTAATGGCAGATGTAAAGAACGGTGTGAAGGAGTTATTTGTGGCATTGGAGCTGTTTGTGATAAAACAAATGGTAAATGTGTATGTGAACAGAATTTTATTGGCAATCCAGATATGCTTTGCATGCCTCCTATTAAGAATGCTATTTGTACTCCGGCTTGTGGCGAAAATGCTCACTGTGAATACAGCTTTGGTCAAAGTATTTGTGCATGTAACCCAGGTACTTCAGGCAATCCCTACGAAAGCTGCGATTCCAAAAGTAAAAGCATCTGTCATCCAAATAGTTGTGGAGCGAATGCTGAATGCCTATCGAATGGGAACCATATAACTTGTATATGTCCTCAGGGCCTAACTGGTAACTCCTACGTTAACTGTAATGACATTGACGAATGTGTAAACAAACCGTGTGGTATAAATGCAGCATGCCTTAATACGAAAGGCAGTTTCGAATGTTTATGCTTAGCTGGTTTTGCTGGAAATCCTTTTATTAGTTGTCAGCCCATTGACACTGTTTTCTGTGCTGATGCAAGCAAATGCCAGTGCAATGAGAAAACTGAGTGTCCATATGGATATTCATGTGAAAACCATAAGTGTACAAATCTTTGTGAAAAATCTTTATGTGGACCAAGAGCTGCTTGTGATGCAGGTATATGTGTTTGTCCACTTGGTTACAAAGGTGATCCATACGATATGAACAATGGTTGCACAATTCGTGGTCACTGTCTTAACAATGCCGATTGCAAAAATTCCGAAATTTGTTTTCAACTAAGTAAAGGGTTGCGCAAATGTGTCGATGCTTGTTCAAAAATTCAATGTGGCCCAAATGCTTTATGCGTCGCAGAGGATCATCGTTCATCGTGTATTTGTGTAGATGGTTTCTTTGGAAATCCAAATAAATTGCAATTGGGTTGCCAACCACAACACAAATTGTCAGGCATGGACGACGAATGTAAAACGGACTTAGAATGCGAATCAGGATTTGCTTGCCAAGCTGACGTTCATGGAGTTAAGAAGTGTGTAAACCTCTGCACAAATGTAGTTTGTGGCACAAACGAGATTTGCAACATTGATAATAATGGCTATGCTATTTGCAATTGCGCTGATACCTACGTTTGGAATTCAGTTGCCTCAGTATGCGAGAAACCGTCTTTACCAGACTGTTCACATGATAAAGACTGTTCCACTGCTTCCGCTTGTCGTCCAGACGTTGTAAGAGTTTTAAAATGTGTTTATATTTGTGACGAATTCACTTGCCCAGCCAACTCAATTTGTGTTGCTCAAAATCATCAAGGACGTTGCGATTGCCTCCCAGGCTTTGTAGGCAATCCAAATGACCGCAATGGTTGCCATCCTGCCATTAAAAACCAATGTAAAACCAATGCAGATTGCTCCGAATCAGAAGTTTGCATCATGGATAACTCTACCAGCACTCTTATTTGTCGTACAGCTTGTGAGCATAACAAATGCGGTCCACGTGCCATTTGCATTACAAACAATCATCAGGCACAATGCCAATGTCCCCCTGGATCGTTTGCTGGCGATCCATATGATCCTTTTAGTGGATGTCAAAGTGTTCCATGTATTTACAATCTTGACTGCCCTTCAACAAAAATGTGCAATCGCATGACACACACTTGTTTTGATATATGCGATGAAGAATCCTGTGGAGAAAATGCAATTTGCTTAGCAGAAGATCATCGTGCTGTATGTCAATGCCCTCCTGGATATAGAGGCAATCCTAGTCCAGAAATTGAATGTATTAAAATTGACAAATGTTCACCAGGATCATGCCATCCCACAGCAATATGTGAAGTTACTACAAAAGGACCATTTTGCAAATGTCCAGACCATTTTGTAGGTGAACCAACAATCTCAGGCTGTCATCCCGATGGTGAATGTCCTAATGGTGACGCTGACTGCCCGGTAAATACAATTTGTGTCGATGGACATTGCATTAATCCATGCGACAATGCCTGCGGCGAAAACGCCGATTGTAAAGTTATAAATAATAAACCCATATGCAACTGTCCACATAAATTTCATCCAATTTTCGATTCACCTAAAGAGGGCTGTACGCGCTCAGTTTCTAAATGCTCCACAGATATTGATTGTGGTGGAGAAGTTTGCTATAATGGTCAATGTCGCGTAGCTTGCCGTAATTCCGATGACTGCTCTTTTGGTGAAAAATGTGATAAGAATGTTTGCGTTGTTGGCTGTATAGATCATAGTCAGTGTTCAAATGGTTTAGCATGTTTGGAAGGGCACTGCTCGATTGGTTGCCGTAACAATAAGGAATGTAAAATCGATCAATCGTGTATCAGCAACAAATGTCAAAACCCATGTCAAAAGGATGGCATCTGTGGACCAAATGCACGCTGCAACATGGAAAACCATCTGAGCCTTTGCTCTTGCCCCGATGGCTTTGAAGGAAATCCAACACCTGATCAGGGTTGCGTACGTGTTCCAGCTTCATGTTTGACTACTAATCAATGCCCCGCAGGTCACATGTGCATTGGAAATCAATGTAATCTTCCATGTAAAAAAAATGCTGTATGCGCTATTGGTGAGCGCTGCTACCAAAATGTTTGTCGAAAGGTATGCTATACAAGCAATAATTGTTTACCTGGTGAAATTTGCAACAAAGACGGTACTTGCCAGCCAGGCTGCGAATCTGATGCTGATTGTCCTCCAACAGAAATTTGCTTAATGGAAAAATGTAAATGTGCGACTGGTTTCATTGGTACTCCTTTTGGTTGCACAGACATCGATGAATGCACAGAACAGCCATGTCATATAAGTGCGAGTTGTGAGAATATTCCAGGCTCATATCGCTGCATTTGTCCAGAAGGTACTCTAGGAGATGGTTTTACCAATTTAGGTTGTAAAAATCCAAAAGAATGTTACAAAAATGAGGACTGTGCAAATAATCTGGCTTGTATAAACGACAAATGCTCTGATCCATGTTTAAGTACAAAATGTGGGACCAATGCTATTTGCCAATCGGTGGGACATCAATCCACATGTGGATGCCCGGCTGGCTATTTAGGTGATCCTACAGATTCAACAGTTGGATGTTTTAAAGTAGAATGCATTGTTGACGAAGACTGTGCTAACGATAAATCCTGCGATTTTGATACTAATCGTTGCATTAAGCCCTGCGATCTCTTTAGCTGTGGCAAAGGAAGCTGCAATGTCGTCGAGCACAAAGCCATTTGCAATTGTCAGGATGGATATAAATTTATCAAAGACATTTGTGAAGATATAAATGAATGCTTATCACAACCATGTCACAATACTGCAATCTGTAATAATGTACCAGGAAGTTATAAGTGCCAATGCCCTGAAACTCTTATTGGCGACCCTGTGCACACAGGTTGTCGCAATCCTAACGAATGTCTTACAGATTCAGATTGTCCTTTAACTGCAAGCTGCCAGGATTCACGTTGTCGTAGTCCTTGTGAACGGGAAAATGTTTGCGGACTCAATGCCAACTGTCAGGTACAATCTCACAACGCCATATGCACTTGCCCACCGAACTCGAAGGGAAATGCATCTGTAGAATGTCTTCAAATTGAGTGTACGGATAACGCTGATTGCCCTATTGAAAAATCATGTTTAGACGCCAAGTGTATTAATCCTTGTTCCTTATCTAACTCTTGCGGTACTCAAGCTCGCTGCAATGTTCAAAATCATATTAGTGTTTGTAGCTGCGAGAGTGGTAGTACAGGAGACGCTAAGCTCGGTTGTGTGGCTCTACAATACTGTAATGCTGATAACCAATGTGCCTCAGGCAGCATCTGTTCAAATGGCATTTGTAGTCCTTTGTGTCAAACTAACCGCGATTGCATTTCAGACCAACTTTGCATACAAGGAGTATGCCAGACTACATGCAAGTCAAATTCAACTTGTCCAGAATTTCAATTCTGTCTTAATAATATATGTGCCAAAGAGGTACTTTGCAGCGATTATAACGATTGTGATATTGATGAAAATTGTATATTAGATACATACGGACGTGCCAATTGCCAAAAAGTTTGTTTAGGACGTGCCACATGTGGTCGCAACGCCGAATGTATTGCACGAAGTCACGCGCCTGATTGCATCTGTAAAGAAGGCTTTTTTGGAGATCCAAAAACTGGTTGTCGTAAAATTGAATGTTCTAACGACGATGATTGTACCAATGACAAAACTTGTGATAATAACATGTGCAAAATAGCTTGCCTAATTGGCCAACCTTGCGGAGAGAACGCCCTGTGCACAACTGAACATCATAAGCAAGTATGCCATTGCCAGCCAGGATTTACAGGAAACCCGTGGGAACGATGCGACATAATAGATTTCTGTAAGGACGCGCCTTGTGGCCCTGGTGCGCGCTGCCGAAATTCTCGGGGCTCTTACAAGTGTACTTGTGCTCCTGGATTAGTTGGTGATCCGTATAACGAAGGCTGCCGGATATCTGTTGAATGCGAGTCAAACGAAGACTGCCCCTCTCATGCTGAATGTGCGAAAATAAATGGCATACCTAAATGTCATGATGTCTGCGCTCCTGTAAAATGTGGTCCTAATGCGGAATGTGTTCCGAAAGGTCACATTGCTCATTGTGCATGCCTTAATGGGTACGATGGTAATCCCGCTGACCGGGTTTATGGTTGCAAACCGTTGCCAATGCCTTGTCAAATCACCAGTGATTGTCCTTCAAATACATACTGTTCAAATAGCATCTGTAAACGTAAGTACTAACATCAAATCTAAAGATGATATCCTTAACTGTTAAACCAATAACAAATTTAGACCAAGTAATTGTCAAATAATTAACCAAGTAGAAAATGATTAAACATCATAATATGTGCCTAACCACTGAAAGCATTCTGTTTTCAGCAAACTTTTTGACAGAACTTTATATCTGCTACAGCAATATTCTGTATGTAGTAAAGTTCTTCTTCTATACAAATATCAATATATTACAACAAAAAGTTTTAATAACAGTTATAAGACGATTTTTTAATCAACACAAGAATCCTTTACAAAGAATTTTACCTTATTTTTGGAAAAATTATAAATTCATGCAAGCGTTATTTTACTTACCAGATAGGCATATGTAAATCAATTTTTCTGCTAATACATCTACAAAATTTGCTTTTTCTTTAGCTGCTTGCATTTTAGATACTGAATGCGGGGTTTCGGAGGTCTGTCAAGGAGGACAATGTAGTAATCCATGTCTGCAAACAGAAGCATGCGGAATAAATGCCGAATGCCATATAGAAGCTCATCTCAAACGATGCACCTGTCCAGCAGGGTTCACTGGAGATGCCAATAAAGAATGCGTGAGAATTCCAGTAGCCTGTGATGGTGAGTGCGGACCAGGTTTAAAATGCCGTGATTCAATGTGCACGCTTACATGTAATAACGACCAAGATTGTGCTTCAAATGAGAAATGTTTGCGTGGAAGTTGTATGCGTAAGTAACATTATTCTGTATATGTGTACATTTAATCCAGCTAACTTTTAATATACCTTAAAGTTACTTGCCGTGTTGATAATGACTGCTTCCTTGGACATATCTGTTTGCATAATAGATGCATTTATGGATGCCATAAAGATGATGACTGCAGCGCATCTGAGTCTTGTCGCAATGACAAATGCACAAATCCATGTCTTGAGAATCCTTGTGGTCCTAATGCAGCATGCTTCGTATCAAATCATCGTGCAAAATGCACTTGCGAGGAAGGTTTGGTACCCAACCCAACACCACAAGTTGGATGCGTGCGTTCTCCACCATTAGAGTGTCTGGAAAATCGAGATTGTCCAAATAATCTAGCTTGCTTTGAGTCAGTATGCCGTCTCCTTTGCGCGGATGACACAAATTGTTTAGGGAATGAACGGTGTCAATTTGGAGTATGTAAGCCTCTTTGCCGCCACGACAATGAATGTCGAAGAAGTGAAATATGTTTAGGGCTATCATGTCAGCCTGGTTGTAGAAAAAATCAAGATTGTTTACCTACGAACGTTTGTTTGAATCAACAGTGCGTAGATCCGTGTGCAGACTCTACCGCCTGTGGAACAAATGCCGAATGCCATGTGGCTGATCATTACAAACAATGTCAATGCCTGGCTGGACTCACCGGTAATCCAAATATTGCTTGTAAACAACATCATATATTATGTGAGAAAAATGATCATTGCCAATCAAATCAACTTTGTTACGGTGGCAGTTGCCAGAGCAAGTGTCGCAACGATCAAAATTGTTTAGCTGATGAGCGATGTATACGTGGCTTATGCCGTAGTATTTGTAATTCCGATACAACTTGTACACAAGGTCAAATTTGTGAAAATCGCCTTTGTCAGGTTGGGTGTCGCAACGATCTTTCATGCCCGAAAGAGCAAGCTTGTGTAAACAAAAAGTGTAAAAATCCTTGTGAGACATCCGGCCAATGCGGTCAGTGTGCTAACTGCTTAGTAATCAATCATGGCATTCAGTGTAGCTGTCCGAAAGATTTTCTTGGCGATGGTCTAACAGGATGTCAGATGCCCCCTCAAAGATGTAACTCTTCATGCGAATGCGATGAAACCAATACATACTGTGTTGTGAACTGCTCAGGAGATGATGATTGCGCTTGCGGTCAGCTATGCTCTCTTGGAAAATGTCGCGAAAAGTGTGGACCCAATCGTCAGTGTCCATTAGGTCAGTTGTGCGAACATAACATCTGTGTAGTCGGCTGTAAATCAAACAACGACTGTGCCGCTGATCAGACCTGTTCAAATGGCCAATGTACGGATCCTTGTGCTAACGAAAGATCTTGTGGTCGCAACGCACTTTGCACTATCTCAGATCACCGCTTACTCTGTTACTGTCCTGATGGCTATGAAGGTGAACCAACAAAAGAATGCTTTCAATCCGAATGTCATCAGGATGATGACTGCGAGGCAAGCAAACGTTGCGTTGATCGCAAGTGTCGTAATCCATGCTTAGAATATGGTGCCTGTGGCACCAATGCACAATGTCGTGTAGTTAATCGTAGACCACAATGTTCATGTCCACCTGATTTCTTCGGTAATCCAGCAAACGAGTGTCAATCTCTGGATGGGGGTTGTGCTAACAATCCATGTGGAGTTAATTCCATGTGTACCGAAGTAGCTGGCGGCTATGAGTGTGCTTGTATGAATGGATGCATGGGCGATGCATATAAGGGTTGTGTCTGTGAAGGTCAGTTAGTAAATGCTTGCCATGAACAACCTTGCGGCCTCAATGCTGCTTGCCGTGTGCTTGAAAATAATGAAGCACAATGCTATTGCCCCGAGGATTTTCCGAGTGGTGATGCATATGTTCAGTGTAAGTGATATTAAAAATACCACACATAAGCTATATTTAAATTTTGGCCATTAATGTTTGCTAGGCTATCTAACGCCTCCCCAACTGGACTGCCGTACACACGGATGCGAAATTGGAAACTGTATACGTCAGGGTTACGAATATATATGCCAGCAAGGTAAGTAGTGCAGTTACTATAATTACAATATTTAATATAATCGAGTCTACGCGTTCAGTATTTACAAAATGGCTAATAAACTTAACAAACTCCTTTTTGGCAGTTTGGCGTTATGTTTAGTAACAGGTTTTTTATGTATGTTTATAAGGTCTGTAACCAAAAATTTTATTAAATAATTTCCAAGTAATACTTTGGTCGAATAGAATTGTTTTCTTATTTGATTTGGATTTCTTTAATTGATTTAACAAATTTACATTTTATTTGCTTAAAAGAAAGTCAGTTAGCAAAGTGCAATATGGTTTCTACATAATTACACACAATTAAATAGTTATTAATTGTAGAAATAATCCACTTAAAAAAAATCGCATAAACATAAACATAAAAATTAAGTTAATTAACAAGGTTGTAGTTACAGCTAATATTGTAATTCATTCGTTTGCGAATTACCCTATCAGTTTATTCAGATCACGTCACCTCAAATTAAGTTACATACAACTAAAATAGACATTTGAAAAGAAATCTGAATTTATCAACATAAAACACATGCATATGAACATTAGTGAAAAGTTGTTGTCGCTATCGCGGTCTCCCAATCTGTGCTAGTTTTTTTTTTCTTAAACACCAAAAACCAAAAGTAATAATTAGAAAATGCACAGAAGCGAATTCCTCATCAATTATGTCCACACATTCCAAGTAGACTTTACGATACAAACTTAATGCCGCGATAGCGATATAAAATTCGTATTGACAAAACAATTGATAAATTAGAAAATTTTTTTTAGTAATAAAGAGACAATAAATATATTTGTACTATTTATTCAAATGTACAACATAAAATTAGTACCAAGAGTTTAGTATCAATTTCCCAAAAACATCCTATCTCCAATTCCCGCTTTCTATTTTTCTTACTCTATATTACTACTCCGCTCATATGCTATAATCTTCCTCTACTCTTCGTCAAGTATATTAGCAATAATTTTGAGTTTAAATTAATTTTACAAAAAATTTTAACAATATAACTAAAAATTCAGTCAAAAATCAATATCTCAGATTGGGAACTGTGATCGGAACAATTCTCACATATAGTTCAAATATGCTGAAACCATAGCCCCCACGAATTTAAACACAATTTTAAACAGAGTATATATAACCCCATTGTTGGTTTTTCAACATGTAAGTTGTATAAAATAAATAGCAGTACGCTTTTGAAAATCTAATTAACCCTTCATTTTAAAATCAAATTTAAAATAAAATATTAATCATAACTAAATTGTACAGTTTTTTAGATATTTTAATAAGGCTTAACATTTATACTTTTATTTTTAGTAAAAATAATTCTTTTCAAAAGATTTTTATCAAAAAGAAAAAAAAAATACTTGATAAGAATAATAATTCATACTAACCACAGAATATTTACATATATATATTTATATATATTCATTGATTTATATATATATATATATACCTATATATATTTTATATATATTTATTTATTATATATGTGTATGCACATATATGTATATATGAATTTATAAAATTTATATAAGTAGCTAAGATGTACATACTAATTTACGCTTAAGAAATCCATGTATATGTTACATTAAATTATCCTAATTTATTTTCTGTTATTTTGTTAATACAAGTACACATACTGTTTCTGTTTAAATACATAATAGTGGGGACTATTTTCCAAATTAGGAATTTTCAGCAATTTAGGCTGTGTTCTTCTTTAGATTGGTATCTTTATATAAAAAATCTAAACTTGATTTGATTTGTGTTGTATACTAACCTTTTTATATATTTCTTTTTTAATCCTCATTCTATAACCATATCGCCAATATCGCGTCTCTTGTTAGAGCAGAGCGCATGTGTTGGATGTCGAGTAATTCATGGAATTTTTTTTTTTTTAACCAGCTCAAATTATGTATTAGGAATTGCTCAAAAAGACATTGCAATAAATAAACATTAAAATTAAAAAATTGGGCAAAAATAATATAAAGAACTATTAACGAAAATAGAATTGGTAGTGCATAAACAAATAACTTTCTTTAATTGTATTTTCACTCTTTTTTCGCTTAAAAAGATCAAACAAATCACATAAAAATTAATTCAATTCAATGCAACCCTTAAAAAGTGAGATGTTCCCTTCACAGGTCTTCAAAATGAATTTAATATATTTTGTTTTTTTTATTACTTTTTCACTTATTATATGCAGTGTGCAAAAAAAGTTTACATACTCGTACACATTGATTTCTCAATCAAAATCAATGAAATAAGCTATTTTTCGAAATAAGAAAATGCTAAAAAAATCGATTTTGCAAGTCAAAAAAGATTACGTACACCCCGAAAAGTGCAATAGTTTATCAAAATTAACAATAATTAATTGCTGTATTGCTCGAACATAATTTTCAGCAGTTACTATTAGAAAACGTCGACTTATACTTCTAACACTACACTTTTCATAAAATTTCTGCCACATAATCATCAATACTAATTTAAATGTCGTAGTCTCATGTTTTCGAGCTCTACTTGTTCGAAGAAATTTATGTTTGTAACTCCTTGTCGAGATGTGAGGCTTATTTAGAATTATTATCTTAGTGAAACAAAAAGTGTATTTCTTCAAACAAGCAATTTATATAATAAACAAACAATATAATAAGAAATTTTTTTAAAAAATTTAAATTTTCTTATAAATAACCTTAACATTTTCGCCACCATGCACAGTTGATGGAATGGGCTTTTTGTCTACAATTTTTGAGCACCATCTGATCCAAAAATATTTTATATCGATTCGTTACTAAATTTGATAGTACCCCGGAAGTATTCCGGCTCGTTCACAAACTTCAAAGCAAATACCATGTATTATTTATGCTTTCGCTTTGATCTTTTACGTTTTGGCAGTTCTAGAAAAGCGTAGCCAATTTTATTTTCAGGGAATCTAAAACATAAACGTTTTAATAATCAGATTGTTAAGTATTTTGAAAGTTCAATTTATGTTAAAATGGTATCAATTGCCAATATATGCGAACAAATTGGGTGTACGTAAACTATTTTTGCCCACTGTACATATAATGAAGTCTGTTTTGTGAAACAGATTAATAAAATAAAAATTTTTCGAAATAATATCATCACTCGCGAAAGTTTGATTTTGTAAAACAAATCAAAAAAATGAGAAATATATGTATATTTTTTTTTATTATCTGGTCTTATTTTAATTAAACAAAAAATTGTTATGCAAATTGTCAAATTGTTAAACATGTTTAATTAACTGAAGTACATTTAATTAAAAATAAACTGTATTTACTGTTTTTATTTTATGCTAATCTGTCAAACCAGTTTTTCCCAATAACTTAATAAAAATTAATTTTTTTATCTATCCCGATTGAAAATTGCAAATTTCTTCTTACAAGTTTGTGACTAAAACACTCCAATGCACATCATTCCTCTTAAAAGCACAAATGAATCCTAACATCCAATACTGCGAAACCGTTAAAAAAATACAAAACAAAATTAAAAGACTTATAATGTTCACTTTTACATTATTTCTTTTAATGTTATAAATACATAAATTATATTAAAAATAGTTGTCATTTTTAGATTTAAGTTTAATTTTCTTTACAAAAATAAATCTAGAATTCATCTGTGTATAGTATCAGTGATATCCAATCAATGCAATTTCAAATATAATACCACCAATTTGACAGGACTAAATTTCTACTGTCTTTCCACTCCTTTCTTTTTAATACCCAAAATCTATAAGTTTGCCATTAGTTGTATCGAACCATAAAAACATCGAAAACCACTTAAAATAACAAAACAACAAAAAACCTATGTATCTCTCTCCCCAATTCGTGTTTCAACGCAAACTTCACAAACATCGTGTCTGCCGACATTATTTTAGAATCAGAGCAATGCTACTCTAATACGGATTGCCCCAGTGAAAAAGCATGTATGGAAGGACACTGCATAGATCCTTGTACAATGCGTGGTGCGTGCGGTCTTAACGCGCTTTGCAAAACTGTTTTGCACCAGCTGCATTGTTCATGCCCTAGTTGCCATATTGGTCGCCCAGAGATCAAGTGTACTGCAGATCCAAAATGCACGATAGATGACACGGAAGTAAAAACTAAAGAACAAACACCTTGCTCAAGTGATACGGACTGTCTAGATTCCTTGCAGTGTAGCTCATATGGTCAATGCATGGATCCTTGTAAAAACCCACTTTTCTTTTGCGAAAGCAATAAAAAGTGTGAGACACGGCGACACCAACCTATCTGTATATGTAAATCAGGATTCATTGTAAATGAGTATGGTGAACTTACTTGCGCACCTGATCGGCGTGAGTGTTATCGAGATGATGACTGCGCTTCAAATATGGCCTGCACAGATGGCAAATGCCGAAATCCTTGCATCGTCCCTCTTGGACGTGCACCAATCTGCTCCAAAAACAAATCATGTGAAGTTCAAGACCACAAGCCGGTTTGCATTTGTATGCGCGATTGTCAGCCTTCTATATCGATTTGCTTGCGGGATGCCGGCTGCCCTGCTGGGTTAGCATGCCGTAATTACCAATGTGTTGATCCTTGCATGTTTGCAACGTGCGCACCGAACTCACCATGCATTGTCGAAGATCATAAACCAATATGCAAATTCTGCCCGCCTGGATTTGTAGCTGATGCAATAAATGGATGTCAAAAAGGTAAAGCACAAATGTTCTCGCATTTAATAAATGTGAAATTCTTTTTTGATTCTTGTACCTTCTCCTGCTATATATCTGGATCTTTCACTTTCACCCCCCTCACTTTTTATCACTCTCTCTCGCTCACTCAATCTTATAAACTTTGACTAAAGAAATAAATTGACACAAAAACTCAATTTATTTTGGTAAAAAGCATACAAAGAGAGTTCAACCGCCAATAACATCAGCTTTCAAATAAAATCATTTTCAGGTATATAATCCATGCAATTACTTGGCTGTTTTTAAATGATTGCCCTATTTTTTCAAAATTCAAAAAAAGTCAGTAAACTTGCTTACTCCAACACCAAATGCTAAATACCTACTGATAAATAGCAAAATGAATTTTAATCAAAAAGTAATCGACCAATATTCAGTTCTTATATTAAACATCTAAACAAAAAGAACAACATTCACAAGAACAAAATCAAACACAAAACTCTCTAAACATTCACACACGCTCATGCTCAGAGTTAAAAAAAAAAAAATGAAGAATATTTGGCAGAATCTTTCCTTCCATTTGACTTTATTTTGATTCTTGTACCTCAATCTACTAATGGTAAATAATTTAGTTAACTAATTGAAACACTGTGTTTGAAAAATGTCTTAACTGTAAAAACGTAATTGCTTAATTAATAATATTATTATTTTAAACACTTGTTTGCCAAAACTGACCTAAAAAATTGCACAAATAATCGTCCTTGTGTAGAATAATCGGATTGAATGCATTGAAACCTTACACGATCCACATGGTTTTTTTTATTTATTTATTTAAATTTCTCTTTTTTATATTTATTTTGTAAATAGCTCTTATAAAAAAGTCGCTTCTTTTCTTTTTTTTTAATTTTTTTGTTATTGTAAATACGTTTATTTAACCTTTTTTATCAATATATTACATATTTTATACTTTTATCAACAACAACTTAAAAAACTACAATCGAGCAGCTAAGCCAGGCGTCAACTGTACAAAAGATGAAGAATGCAATGATATTCTCCGATGTAGTACTGATGGTCATTGTATTGACCCCTGCACCGAGCGCTGTATAGGGGGAGCCAGATGCGTTGTTAAAGCGCATAGGATCACTTCGTGCATTTGCTTAAAAAATATAAGTTACTGCATACCGACTACGTCCTTAAACTTAGTCGACCATACTACTGAAGCAATGACAATTAAATATACCATTATGCATTTGGCAAATCAAACTGAATTGCGAACTCGTTATACTGACATAGAAGCAGAAACAGAAGCAATTTTTCATTTTGACAGTACAACAAATATTTTACCGACACCGAATACAAACGAAAAAAAACAGCAGAATATGTTTCCTCTAGATAAATCTACAACTGAAAGACCTCAGGCACTAATATCTATCGGTTACTTAGCAGTAAACAACCAATCAGAATCGGACAATTTCAATCTTACTTCCTCTTCGCGAACACACACATTATTTTCGATAAGAACCCAGAAAAACTATTCAGAAACCGAAACTACTAAAAGCTTAATCAGTTCAAAACCAATTATAAGTGAATTGAACAACGTCACAAAAAATTCCAATAAAACTGATGCGACGAAAACTAATATACTAGGTAGCTTCCCCCAATTGCCCATTTCGACAAAAATATTAGCATCTAACATGAATACTGAATTACCAATCTCTTCTACATCCGATTTCTCACAGACATTCACGCTAAAGACAAGAGTTTTACAAGATCTAACTTCAGATACTGAAATTGAAGTTGGAACTGCAACGTCAACGTCAATAACAGAAACTACACAGCCTTATTTAACAACTGAAGCACCTGATTCTATGCAGTCTTCTATCTCAAAAGTAGGCACCACTAGGAAATTAACAAGACCATCTGTACAGCCATTATTTGGTCCTACCTCAGAGGATGTTTTAAAAATTACAGTCCCTCATTCAACACCAAACACAAAAACTTTACTATATTCAACTGAAGCAATTGAACAAGCTCTACAAACAACAACTTTTATATCTGAAACTACCCAGTCCTTTTCAAATCTGATCACAACAGAAACGTATAGCAAAGAATCTATTAAACCTAACTTAAACTCAGAAATCCTAATGAAGCCTTCAACATCAGATATCCTACAAACTTCTACCACGGCTCAGCCAGAAATTTCTCGAGAACTGACTCCAAAAACCACAATTATTCCCCAAAGTGAAACTCCAACGTCACAAACAGAATTTCTTAAACCATTTACAACTACAATTTTTCCGGCTTTTGAAAATCCAACCCGACCAGTTCAGCAATACACCATTTCACCTGCTTCAGAGACTTTTCCAAATCCAACTGTACCTTATTTAACAACAGAGACAACAACTTTAAAGTATTCAACTGAAGTAGTTGATCAAACAATGCCATCAACTATACGTTTATCTGAAACTACATCAACATTGACAATAAAAGATGAAATGGAAGCAATGACAATTTCCTCACCTTCAACAGAACTTAACAGAAAAGAATCTATTGAACCAGTGTTAGCCATAGAACCAACTATGCAACCTTCTATATCAGATGTTCCACAAACATCTACTCCGGCTAAGCCAGAAGTTTTGCAAGAATTGGTTACAGAATCAGAAATGATCTTCAAAACTCTATCGCCAATGTCAGAAAAAGTAACTTCAAAGCCATTGATAACAACTGCACCATTTTATTTCAAGCAGCCATCAACGATTAAGACAGAAGTTACTGAAAATCCGACTAGTCCGACTGAAAAGATCGCTGTAATTACAACTACAATTTCTCCGACTTTTGAAAATCCAACCCGACCAGTTCAGCAATACACCATTGCACCTGCTTCAGAGACTTTTCCAAATCGAACTGTCCCTTATTTAACAACAGAGACAACAACTTTAAAGTATTCAACTGAAGCAGTTGAACAAACAATGCCATCAACTATACGTTTATCTGAAACTATATCAACATTGACAACAAAAGATGAAATGGAAGCAATGACAACTTCCTCACCTTCAACAGAACTTAATAGCAAAGAATCTATTGAACCAGTGTTAGCCATAGAACCAACTATGCAACCTTCTATATCAGATGTTCCACAAACATCTACTCCGGCTAAGCCAGAAGTTTTGCAAGAATTGGTTACAGAATCAGAAATGATCTTCAAAACTCTATCGCCAATGTCAGAAACAGTAACTTCAAAGCCATTGATAACAACTGCACCATTTTATTTCAAGCAGCCATCAACGATTAAGACAGAAGTTACTGAAAATCCGACTAGTCCGACTGAAAAGATCGCTGTAATTACAACTACAATTTCTCCGGCTTTTGAAAATCCAACCCGACCAGTTCAGCAATACACCATTGCACCTGCTTCAGAGACTTTTCCAAATCCAACTGTCCCTTATTTAACAACAGAGACAACAACTTTAAAGTATTCAACTGAAGCAGTTGAACAAACAATGTCATCAACTATACGTTTATCTGAAACTACATCAACAATGACAATAAAAGATGAAATGGAAGCAATGACAACTTCCTTACCTTCAACAGAACTTAATAGCAAAGAATCTATTGAACCAGTGTTAGCCATAGAACCAACTATGCAACCTTCTATATCAGATGTTCCACAAACATCTACTCCGGCTAAGCCAGAAGTTTTGCAAGAATTGGTTACAGAATCTGAAATGATCTTCACAACGTTATCGCCAATTTCAGAGACAGAAACTTCAAAGCCATTGATAACAACTGCACCATTTTATTTCCAGCAGCCATCAACGATTAATACAGAAGTTTCTGAAAATCCGACTAGTCCGTCTAAAAAGATCGCTGTAATTACAACTACAATTTCTCCGGCTTTTGAAAATCCAACCCGACCAGTTCAGCAATACACCATTGCACCTGCTTCAGAGACTTTTCCAAATCCAACTGTCCCTTATTTAACAACAGAGTCAACAACTTTAAAGTATTCAAATGGAGCAATTGAACAAACAATGCCTTCAACTATACGTTTATCCGAAACTACATCAACATTGACAATAAAAGATGAAATGGAAGCAATGACAACTTCCTCACCTTCAACAGAACTTAATAGCAAAGAATCTATTGAACCAGCGTTAGCCAAAGAACCAACAATGCAACCTTCTTTATCAGATGTTCCACAAACATCTACTCCGGCTAAGCCAGAAGTTTTGAAAGAATTGGTTACAGAATCAGAAATGATCTTAAAAACTTTTTCGCCAATGTCAGAAACAGAAACTTCAAAGCCGTTGACAACAACTGCACCATTTTATTTCAAGCAGCCATCAACGATTAAGACAGAAGTTACTGAAAATGCGACTAGTCCGACTGAAAAGACCATAGTAGTTCCTACTGAAGAGAAGGTTTTAAATTCTACAGTAGCTTATCCAATTCCAAAGACCACAATTTCAAAATATTCAACTGAAGAAATTCAACAAACTACACCAACAACAACTTACTTATTTGAAATCACTCAGCCCTCTTTGACTTTTAATCCAATAAAAGATGAATTTTACGGAATACCAAAATTCACTATTAAACCTGACTTAGCCAATGAACTCCAAATGAAGCCTTCAACATCAGATGCACCACAAACTTCTATCACGGCTCAGCCAGAAATTTCTCGAGAACTTACTTCAAAATCCACAATTATTCCTCAAAGTGAAACTCCAACGCCACAAACAGAATTTACTAAACCATTTACAACTACAATTTCTCCGGCTTTTGAAAATCCAACCCGACCAGTTCAGCAATACACCATTGCACCTGCTTCAGAGACTTTTCCGAATCCAACTGTCCCTTATTTAACAACAGAGACAACAACTTTAAAGTATTCAACTGAAGCAGTTGAACAAACAATGTCATCAACTATACGTTTATCTGAAACTACATCAACATTGACAATAAAAGATAAAATGGAAGCAATGACAACTTCCTCACCTTCAACAGAACTTTATAGCAAAGAATCTATTGAACCAGCGTTAGCCAAAGAACCAACAATGCAACCATCTATATCAGATGTTCCACAAACATCTACTCCGGCTAAACCAGAAGTTTTGCAAGAATTGGTTACAGAATCTGAAATGATCTTCACAACGTTATCGCCAATGTCAGAAACAGAAACTTCAAAGCCATTGATAACAACTGCACCATTTTATTTCAAGAAACCATCGACGATTAAGACAGAAGTTACTGAAAATCCGACTAGTCCGACTGAAAAGTTCACTTTAGCTCCTACCGAAGAGAAGGTTTTAAAGTCTACAGTAGCTTATCCAAACCCAAAGACCACAATTTCAAAAAATTCTACTGAAGAAATTCAACAAACTACACCAACAACAACTTACTTATTTGAAATATCTCGGCCCTCTTTGACTATTAACCCAATAAAAGATGAATTGGACGGAATAACAAAATTCACTATTAAACCTGACTTAGCGAATGAAATCCTAATGAAGCCTTCAACATCAAATATGCCACAAACTTCTACCATGGCTCAGCCAGAAATTTCTCGAGAACTTACTCCAAAATCCACAATTATTCCCCAAAGTGAAACTTCAACGCCACAAACAGAATTTTTTAAGCCATTTACAAATGCAATTTCTCCGGCTTTTGAAAATCCAACCCGACCAGTTCAGCAACACACCATTGCACCTGCTTCAGAGACTTTTCCAAATCGAACTGTCCCTTATTTAACAACAGAGTCAACAACTTTAAAGTATTCAAATGGAGCAGTTGAACAAACAATGCCATCAACTACACGTTTATCTGAAACTACATCAACATTGACAATAAAAGATGAAATGGAAGCAATGACAACTTCCTCACCTTCAACAGAACTTTATAGCAAAGAATTTATTGAACCAGCGTTAGCCATAGAACCAACAATGCTACCTTCTACATCAGATGTTCCACAAACATCTACTCCGGCTAAGCCAGAAGTTTTGCAAGAATTGGTTACAGAATCAGAAATGATCTTCAAAACTCTATCGCCAATGTCAGAAAAAGTAACTTCAAAGACATTGATAACAACTGCACCATTTTATTTCAAGCAGCCATCAACGATTAAGACAGAAGTTACTGAAAATCCGACTAGTCCGACTGAAAAGATCGCTGTAATTACAACTACAATTTCTTCGACTTTTGAAAATCCAACCCGACCAGTTCAGCAATACACCATTGCACCTGCTTCAGAGACTTTTCCAAATCGAACTGTCCCTTATTTAACAACAGAGTCAACAACTTTAAAGTATTCAAATGGAGCAGTTGAACAAACAATGCCATCAACTATGCGTTTATCCGAAACTACATCAACATTGACAATAAAAGATGAAATGAAAGCAATGACAACTTCCTCACCTTCAACAGAACTTAATAGCAAAGAATCTATTGAACCAGCGTTAGCCATAGAACCAACAATGCTACCTTCTACATCAGATGTTCCACAAACATCTACTCCGGCTAAGCCAGAAGTTTTGCAAGAATTGGTTACAGAATCAGAAATGATCTTCAAAACTCTATCGCCAATGTCAGAAACAGTAACTTCAAAGCCATTGATAACAACTGCACCATTTTATTTCAAGCAACCATCGACGATTAAGACAGAAGTTACTGAAAATCCGACTAGTCCGACTGAAAAGGTCACTGTAGCTCCTACCGAAGAGAAGTTTTTAAAGTCTACAGTAGCTTATCCAATCCCAAAGACCAAAATTTCAAAATATTCAACTGAAGAAATTTTACAAACTACACCAACAACAACTTACTTATTTGAAATCACTCAACCCTCTTTGACTATTAACCCAATAAAAGATGAATTGGACGGAATAACAAAATTCACTATGAAACCTGACTTAACCACTGAATTCCTAATGAAGCCTTCAACATCAGATATCCCACAAACTTCTACCACGGGTTCATCTGAAACCATTATGCCCCCTTCAGATATATCAGGTGCAGTAGCTAGTTATGGCAAAGGAACTATTTTGCCTCACTTAAGCACAGAATCACCTTCTTCATTAGATAGATTATTAAAGGAGACAAAACCAGTTGTAGAAACTACTGAAATTATTTATTATACTTCTGATACTATTAGCAATGCCGTCGACTTAACAATTTCCCAAACTTCAGAGGATCCCCTGACAGAAACAATTATAAAAACTACGACTGACTCATTAAAAGCTATAAAGAATGAAACGACTAATATTTATCCAAAAACTGCAACAAAACTGACCACTATTTGTAGTTTCAATAATGAATGCGCCGATGATGAGATCTGTTTTGAATTCAGCTGTATAAGACCTTGTAAACTTGATCCTCATAAGTGTGACGTCAACTCTTTTAAATTCAAAATATGTCGTACGTTAAACAACACTACATTGTGCTTTTGTGACCCGGGCGCAGATGTAAATACACGAGATTGCCATAGAACAGGTAACTAGCGAAGTGTAATTTTGAGATAAACATGCAACGTTTTCTTCTCTGATTGATGTACGAGAAATTTTGGGATTATGGTTATACTTGTTAGTGTCAAACGGTAGTGCTACTGCTAAAATGTCAAAGAACCAGACAAAATGTAGTAGACAGCTCCGAACGTTTTTGGAACTGTTCCTTTTTAATAAAGTTCGCAAAAAAAATCTGAACTGGAATGTCAAAATTTTGAATTGATTATTGCATGTATTGAATAGTCATCTAATGTCAATAGAATAAAAATATTGGCAAAACTTAATTATATTTGGTTTTTTCAATAAATCTTATGTGTTTCTTATGGCTTGTCTTTGTCCGTTTACTTATCTGATTTCATTTAAACGTTCCCATTTTGAATCTGCACCGTCACCACAAAACCCAGAAGCTCAGATTTAAATTGGCTTAGTTGATTGTGCACAGCAGAGGTTGAATTGTTTTACCATTTTATTTGCGTTTTTACTACTGTTTCTGAGCTAAATCAAATCGTATCACAGAAATTTTGGCGCAGGATTTGCATGTACTTCTTATTTTATATATATGTGCTATAATTGTCTCTTGTTCTTTTAATTGTGATCAGTGCTACAAAAAAATCGCATTCATTTCAGCTTCTTATCTAGGTATTTTAATTTATTTTCTAGCATGTTTTCTTACGTTAATTTTGATGATGCATATTATTATTAGTAAAACCAAAAATTATTTGTTGTTGTATTATCAGATAACCTATCATTTCGTAAGTAATTAAAAGCAAAAACTGGTAACAATAAACGCGGTAATGGATATTTTTTTTTTTTAAATAAACATTGCAATCAAAAACTTTATGTATACATTTATTCTTTTTGCACTAACCATCTAGGATATAAGTTTAATGCACCTGCTAAATGTATTGTAACGTGTCTTAAGATAACATTTATGTAAAAAAATATATTAAACCAAACAAAAAAAAAATGAGTAAATAAATAAATCAGCAAAGTAAACTTAACTTGGAAAACGAAAGTGGTAAATTTAAAAAGGTTGGAATGTGTCGTTCAAAGAACACTAACGAAAAAATAGCCCTGCTAACAAGAATATGTAAATCCTCAAATATACTTTACTGAACTTGAAATACTAAATATTATGAATTTTTTACTAAATAAAACATATCAAGATAGTAAACTTTTATACTTATCTACTATGTTAGAAATCACCTGCTCATCAAACGATGAATGTCCTGCCCAGCAAGCTTGTATTGGTTCTTTATGTGTTGATCCCTGTTTAATTAGGAATGATTGTAAACTATATGAGAAATGTCATGTTGTTAAACACCAAGCGGTTTGCTCTACAGGTATAATTGGGATAAAAAGATTAAGAAAAAATTTACCGAAATTAATAGTTATGATTTACCCAGAAACTGATCGAATTCCAGGATGCGACCATTGTCCACCAGGTGTGAGTTGCGATCCTTCTACAGGAGCCTGCGTAAGGGGTAAGTTAAAATATAAAAATTTAAGTTAATTTGGTCACTTATAAATATACATTAAAAAATCTAATCACAAAGAAACTCATTGTATTTAAATGACAAAAAAAGCATAACAATTGTAAATATTTGACTAAAATTTTATATATAATTTTTTTTTTAACTCATATCCCTTTCCCAATGTAAATACAAATCTAGCCAATATTACAATACCATCTTCAAAAACAACCAATAAAATCACGACTACGACACTTAACCCTCATATTGACAAACCAACTAATGCCAGCAAAACCACGACTATCGTAGAAGGTGACGATTTAACCATCAAAACTTCCACCTCAACTAGTTCTATCAGCACTGACACAAGCACCATCATTAATGTTACTAACCGCACAATAAGAACCACCACCACTACAAGTACCACAACTGAAAATCCTACAACATCGAAATCAAGTCACACAAAAGGTTATCGTGATGGTGATAATAATATAACGGATAGCACCGTTGTCACTACAACGATAATTGTATCGACTTCTCAAACCGAACATGGTGATATTAATAAAGGGGAGGCCCGTACAACAACGCCAAAAATGAAAACCACACGTTTAGATACTTCAAATGAATTATTGGATACAACACCTTATTATGACAGCCGCACGTCGATAACATCAATCGAATTTGACAGCACTACAATATTTCCGGTTATTGAACCGTTACCTACAGTACCAACGGATTTGCCCCCTGTTCTTGGCTCCACTCCGACTAGCCAGGACATGGAAACTATGGACATTGCTATGCGCACCATAACAATATCAACCCCCAAAAAAGTCATAAACATTACAAATAATACCGTCTGTATAATAGATACTAATTGTGGTTCGAAAGAGTTATGTGTGATGGGCCGTTGTCGCAAGAAATGTAAACTGGGCGAACCGACAGTTGACTGTGTACAAGGTATAACATATATTTTTGGATAGCTTTGATTTTCTTTTTTTATAAGTAAAAAAACAAACCGCCTAAAGCCTACAAAATTTAATGAGTCAATCATGAATATATTTGATTAAGCCGATTGAGCTCGATCATTTTCAAATTTAATTTTAATATTTAAAACATTCGAATACAAAATAATACAAGCGATTTCTGAAAATATTCCAATATTTTATCAATTACAGAATAATACGCTCATAAGCTCACATTCTTTTTCATTGAATTGGAAAAAAATCATACGAAGTATTATTATTATTAATATTATTACTATTATTATTATTATTATTATTAGTATTATTATTATTATTATTATTATTATTATTATTATTATTATTATTATTATTATTATTATTATTATTATTATTATTATTATTATTATTATTATTATTATTATTATTATTATTATTATTATTATTATTATTATTATTATTATTATTATTACAGTAAACTTAAGATTAAAATACTTAAGCTAACTAGGGGTTGCACTGGCTACCAGGAAGTAATTATTTTGTAATTCAATCTGTTATCATTATCGATGATATTTCAAGTTGTCAATTTGTATCTTAATTTTAAGAGTAAATGATTAATTTGAACTACCACATTTTTAGAAAATATTTTGTTAATGCTGCAGTCGGCGGACTTCGTTACTGAGATTTATGTGGTATATATGTAGTTACTGGGTTCAAATTCCATGACGTGTTCATTTTGTGAACTGGCGTTAAATATTGAAAATAGTGATATCAGCGATTTTTGACTTGCTACACAACCATGGATATTTTTGGCCCTGGGAACTCTACGGACTGTTTCATCACGCAGAACTGTAGGCATGAGTGTCAACTATTTGTCGTTGATTTTTGGTGCTGACAAATGTGGGTTTCCCCGGTTTTCCTTAAGGATTTCCCTATCAATTCGTGTTGTCAGCATTTAAGGGCGGCCAGAACAGGCTGTATTCTCTATGATACCATGTTCTTTCGATCATGCAATTGTTTTTTCTATTGTTTGGCGACTTCGATCAAACATTTCAGAAACATATTGGATAAGTTTACCCTGATAATACAGATATAAAATGATTTTTCTTTGCTCATAATTTAATTCTTTGCGTTTTGCCATTTTGGGTTACATAAGCAGCAGAATCACATCGAAATTGTACACAACATTAACTTATTGCCTTAGCAGCAAGTACAGCATGCATAATTTCCACGCAATTGAGGCAAATTTCATAGGAAATATGGAAACCACGTGTACTTTGTTGCGAGGCAAAATACTTTTGTGAGATCGAAATTTTCGGCAGAAAATGATTGCGCCTCAATAGCTAGCTAACGGATCATCGTATATGATCCGTAGTTGGGTTAACTTGTTGTGAAAATATGCCTTTAGCAGACGAGCAACCATTGTTGTTATTTTATAAGCCAACAAATTCAAATTTTTGCATGAAAACCAATAGGCAAAATACTTAAGTGACACACTGTAGCTAGATAATTGAATCTACTAAAATCATGATAAATTCGCTTATTTGTGTGTGTATACACATATCGATGGTGTTGTTGTCCAAATGCATACATGCCTTTTTATTCCAGGCACACATGAAAAGCAGAATGAAATGCATATGACAGTAAAGAAGCAGCCTCATCACAAAGGAAACTAGAGAGGCAGGGTTATAGTCGGGCATAACCGACTATAGAAACCCTGTAGCCAATCCAAAATTGAACATATTTATTTGTTGCTTTAAAATTTTGTATTCATTATGTAAGGATATTTCAAGAAAAAATTATTTTTTTTTGTAAAAGGCATTTTTCGACTGATCGTTCCTATGGCAGCTATATGTTATAGTAATCCGATATTTACCATATTCGGGAATATGATTGGATATTATTTTAAATCATTAAATCCAAAATTTGGTATCGATATCTTAATAAACAAGAAAGTTTTTCTCAGTAAATGTTGTTTTTCGTCCGATCGTTCCTATGACAGCTATATGATATAGTAAAACGATATATGTAATACTGAGATATATAAGTGGACAGTAGCTAAAACTATTAAATCCCGAATTTGGTAAACATATCTCATATCATAAACTCGTTATGCCTATGGATTGGCAGAGAGGTCTTCATGCAAAATTTGGTGATTGTAGGTCTTACCGTTTCCGAGATCCGTGCGTTCATACGAACAGACAGTCAGACGGACAGACGGACATGGCTATATCGACTCGCCTTTCGATGCTGATCAAGAATATATATACTTTATGGGGTCTGCCACGCCTTCTTTTTGCCGTATAGGGCATAAAAAAAAGGTCGCCATATATTTTAGAATTGAAAAGAGGATATAATAAAATAAAATGTTTTTTAACTAAGAAAATTTCTGTTTTTTAAATAAAAGCTCTTAAATTTGGCATTTAAATTAAGGGTTCATGAGCGTATTATATTGTATATTTAAGCTACTCTTAAAATAATGATACAAAGTTGCTAGTTTCAAAAACACTTAATCAGGTTTTTATATTTCTTTATTTTTTTAAAATCAAAACTAAAATTTGGTTGTTTGTTATTCCTGAAGGAGAGGTTTGTAAGCCATTTTTTTTTTAAGTGAAGATAATATCCAGTCTAAAATACTCAAACTATAAAACTAGGGCCGTAGGTAACATTTATGCTGTGTGTTGTCTAATGAAAATAGGTTTATAACAAGTTGAGCCGGATGCTAAAGAGCTCTCTCTTTTTGTATATATGTATATATATAGATTCGTTTACTATAATAGTATTCAATAACGCGCATGACTATTCACAAAATATCTTTTACATTTAAATGACACAAACACCTCTTTAACTATTTAACGATTTCACGGTCATTTAATTCATTTGTAACAAATAGAACCACCGGGTACGGCTAAAAATCCTGAACCATGCCAATCGAACAATGATTGCATAGAAAGTGAAGCCTGCTACAGAGGCCTCTGTCAGGATCCATGCGAATTTGCAAATGTGTGCGATTCAACAGCGATTTGTGCTGCAAAAATGCATCGTCCAATATGTACCTGCCCTCAAGGACACGAGGGTAACCCAACGATCAAATGTATAGTGACAGATATGTTAAGTAAGCACTAATGAACTAATAATGTAATTTAATTGCTTGACGATATAGATACAATTTAAATTGCTTTAATCATAATTTCCGTATTGACTCTGAATATTATTTTTTCTAACTGTGGTTGATTTCAGATGAGTGCTCTTTTGACACGGATTGTGAATTGACTAAAGCTTGCATTAATCAACGTTGCCAGCATCCCTGTGATATACATGATCCATGCTCCAAGGATGCCATCTGTGTAAATACAAATCACTTTGCTAATTGTGATTGTGCCGATGGTTACCAAGGGAATGGATTTGTAAGCTGCCAACCTGGTTAGTACATTTCAGTGATAACTTTTTAGACATTCTATGAAAAAAAAAGGTTCACACAAATTTCTAAACGATTGCAATAATTTCTTTCTTTTAATCACTGTATTTTAATCACAAAACACCGTACTCAATATTGTAAAAACATTTCATCAAATCCTTTTACTATTGCTAATCCAACTACAACCAACCAACTATCAAACAACACAAATCAATCAAACCCAATCACAAATGTACATATATTTCCTGAAAATTTTACAATAGTACGTACCCAAATATGCCAGTATAATGAGGACTGCCCATCAAATAAACTATGTGACCGACTAAATCGTCGTTGCATTAATCCATGTCAAGAAGACTCCTGCGGTGAAAACGCTGAATGTTTTCCAATTAATCACAGCATTGATTGTCGCTGTCGCCACGGTTTTACCGGTAATGCTTACGTAGAGTGCCTTCAAATACAAGGATGTCATTCAGACACGGAATGTGATGACAGTCAGGCATGCATTAAAGGAAAATGTTCATCCGCGTGTCAGTGTGGTGCTTCGGCGCTTTGCGATGTCATAAATCACCAAGCAATTTGTAAATGTCCACCAGCTTATAAAGGAAATCCAAAAATAGAATGCATTCCCCCAGAAAATCCTTGTGAGCCAAATCCTTGTGGACTAAATGCTTACTGTGAACTAGACAACGGTAATCCGATCTGCTATTGTCCAAAAGGATTGACAGGCAATCCTTTTAAAAATTGCAGTAAGTACCTTAATTAAGTGAGATAATATAATTTGATTACGCATCTTTTTCACAGTACCTGAAGGTGACGAGTGCGCACCTAACCCATGTGGTCCGAATTCAGGTTGCCGCTTAGTGGATGATGCACCAATATGCTTCTGCCTACCAGAATTTGAAGGGCAACCGCCCAGCATTCCATGCGAATTACCAAGCAATCCTTGCGAACCGTCGCCTTGTGGACCAAACACACAGTGCGCAGTTCTCAGCAACGGTTTTTCCAAATGCACTTGCTTATCAGGCTATGTGGAGAGTCCAAACACGATTCGTGGTTGCGTTGTACCTATAAATCCATGTGATCCTAATCCATGCGGTACGGGAGGAATTTGTGATTCTTCACGAAATCCTGTCTGCTATTGCCCTGATAATAAAATTGGAAATCCATTTAAGTCCTGCGAAAAACCAGCTTTATCTATTAAGCTGTGTCAACCAGGCCCCTGTGGACAAAATGCAGATTGTTATGTGACTGGTAACCACGAAGAGTGTTTTTGCCGTTCAGGCTATGTAGGTGACCCATACCAGAGATGCAGAGAACCAAGCCGAACTGTTTGTGATCCTAATCCTTGCGGTCCAAATGCTGAATGTGTTATTAAAGGTAACGGACAGAACGCTTGCATATGTCCAAATGGACTTTCAGGTGATCCTTTATCACTTATTGGTTGTCACGGATATGAATGTCAAATAGATGCCGATTGTTTACACACCAAAGCATGTATGGGCTTCAAATGCTATGATCCATGCCCTGGGGCCTGTGGTCAAGGCGCAAATTGTAATGTGAAAGAACACCATCCAGTATGTTCATGTAATGCAGGACTAACAGGAAATCCAGGCATTCAATGTTATGCATTGGATCGCCCAAAATCCAATCCATGTGTGCCAAGTCCATGTGGTTTAAATAGCGAGTGTCAAATTATGAATGACCGTGCTGTTTGTTCATGTTTACCTGGATATTTAGGTGACCCACAGACTGGCTGTCAACCGGAGTGCGTTTTAAATTCGGATTGTGAGGAATCACTTTCTTGTATTAATCACAAATGCGCTAACCCCTGTGTGGAAGCCATTTGCGGTATTAATGCGATTTGTAAAACAAATCAACACACTGCCGTATGTCATTGTTTGGATGGTTTCGCTGGAGATGCCTTCTTACAGTGCGTGCCTATTGGCTCTTCAAAAAATGTTACTCGTGATCCATGTACACCGTCACCATGTGGCCCACGCGAGATTTGTTCAGTCTATGACGATAATGTAGTACTTTGTGACCCTTGTTTTGGACAAAACCCCTTGGAGAATTCCTACTGTCGCCCGGAATGTGTCAGAAACACAGATTGTCCATTTAATAAGGCTTGCCTTGGACAACGTTGTATAGATCCTTGTCCTGGATCCTGCGGCCATAATGCCATTTGCATCGTTTATGAGCATAATCCCATTTGTCACTGCCCTCAAGGTCTCTACGGCAACCCATATGAACACTGCTCACCGCCTTCTTCAGTGGTCCCAACGCCTTCATCCAGCTGTGCAAAGCTTCAATGTGGCTCCAACGCTGAGTGCAAGCGCCATAATAGTGGGCTAGCTTGCATCTGCAGTAAGGGATACTTTGGTGATCCGTACCTTGGCTGCCGTCCGGAATGTGTTCTTAATACAGACTGTTCGTTGAACAAATCTTGCGTCAACTCAAAATGTGTGGACAGTTGCACTGGTATCTGCGGCAACAATGCCGTGTGTCGCATTGTTAATCATGGTCCAGTGTGTGTTTGTGTTGAAGGTTACACTGGTGATGCATTCATATCTTGTAATCCGTATTACCTACCACCTGTAGCACCATTTGATAAACCAAGCAGTCCTTGCGAACCTTCACCATGTGGACCAAATTCGCGCTGCTTGGCAACAAGCGAAGGCTATGCAGCATGTTCATGCCTCCCTAATTTTAAAGGTGTTCCTCCAGTATGTCAACCAGAATGTATCGTGAGTTCTGAGTGCCCACTTAACCAGGCTTGCATAAATCAACGTTGCGTTGATCCTTGTCCAGGTACTTGTGGAGTGAAAGCACTTTGTGAGGTTTTAAATCACAACCCAATTTGCTCATGTGAAAAGGACTTCGAAGGTGATCCTTTTGTCTTTTGTTCACCTGTATCGTATCCATCTATTGAACAAAGCAAAAAAAATCAAAATCCGTGCATACCTTCACCATGTGGCCCCAACTCGATTTGCCAAGTAAAACAAAATCATCCAGTTTGCTCATGTGTTGCTAACTATATTGGCAGTCCACCGTATTGCCGACCTGAATGCACCCTTAGTAGTGAATGTTCTGCAGATAAAGCATGCATTCAAGAAAAATGTCAAAATCCATGTGACAATACTTGTGGATACAACGCGCACTGTACTGTTATTGCTCATTCAGCTCATTGCAGCTGCGAAGATGGATACGAAGGTGACGCTTTTGTTGGATGTTCCAAAGTAACAATACAAAGTAAGTTTTAATAATATAGTATTTAGGACGAATAATTCATATTAAAAAAATAGAACCAGCCGATCATGTAAATCCTTGTTACCCGAACCCTTGTGCCAAGAACGCGGTTTGTTTACCATCTAATAGCATTGCACGATGCATCTGCATTGAGCCCTACTTCGGTGATCCATATACTACTGGCTGCCGCCCAGAATGTGTTTACAACTCAGAATGTTCTTCGACGTTAGCCTGCATTAAGCAACATTGCCGTAATCCGTGTCCTGGAGCATGCGGTTCTAATACTGAATGTGTTGTGACGAACCATTTACCAACATGTAGTTGTACTAACGGTTTTGAAGGAGATCCATTTGTTGGTTGCAAAAAAATACGTAAGAGTTAATACTTTACAAGTTTTTGTTTTTTTTTTTATTCAAACAATTATGTATGCAGCAATTCGTCCGATCGGAGTGTGTGAACCTAATCCATGTGGACCGAATAGCATATGTAGAGTTGTTGAAGATCATCCAACTTGCTCCTGCCATGTTGGCTATTTTGGTGCACCACCTTTATGCAGGCCAGAATGTGTTGTGAGTTCTGAATGTAATCAGAACCTGGCCTGTATTAACCAAAAATGTTCCGACCCGTGCTTGGGTACTTGCGGTTTGAATGCAAAATGCCAAGTAGTTAATCACAATCCGATATGTTCATGTCCTCCGGATTTTATTGGTGACCCTTTCGAACAATGTTCTCCACAACGTAAGCAGTTTTCTGCCGAATTGATGCAGTTTCATTTAAAAAAAAATTTTAATTTATTTAAAAGCTCAAGAACCGGAACGTAATGTAAATCCGTGCCTACCAAGTCCTTGTGGTTCAAACTCTATATGTCGCGATAAAAATAACCACGCTGAATGTTCTTGTGCTCCAGGTATGTTTGGCGCACCTCCTAACTGCAGGCCTGAGTGTGTCATACATCAAGATTGCCCATCTAATCGCGCTTGCATACGTAAGCACTGTGAGAATCCTTGCATTGGTGCATGCGGCTTCAATGCACTCTGTACCGTTCAAAATCACAATCCAATCTGCAACTGTTTGGAAGATCACGAAGGCGATCCCTACGCTGGCTGTAATAAAATTCAAAGTGAGTATAACTTAATTTACTGCAGTATTTTTTTTTCTTTGATATGTTTCCGACAAAGATTTTTAAGATCAAAAGATAATTTTTATTTTAATGATAAATGTTTCTTCCAGAAATATTGGTAATGGTTGTTTATTTTTTGCATGTTACTATAAATTTTTATTTTCATACTATTCAAAAACATTTCTTTCTGTCTAAGAATAAAACAAACAATTCAGCCAAACTTAATAAACCACACACAACATGTAAATTATTAGAATTTGGGCTTAAGTAAGTTCGCATAAACATTTAATATTTTTTTTTAAACAATTTAGTTAAATTACCTGATATATCCACTCAACTCTGCAATCAATCACCCTGTGGTGCCAATGCGGTGTGTCGCGAAAGAAACGGTGCTGGGTCATGTACATGCTTACAAAATTTTTTCGGTGATCCATATGTTCATTGCCGCCCAGAATGCATACAAAATAATGACTGCCCTAGGAACAAAGCCTGTATCAACATGAAGTGTATAGACCCATGTGTCAACCTTTGTGGCTTTCACGCTCACTGCCATGTTGTAAATCATTTAGCTATATGTATATGTGAATCTGGTTATACTGGTAACCCAATGCGAGTTTGCTATGAAAAACCATCAAGTACGAAGAATGATATTTATGATTTTAATGCGACATTTTAGCTAAAAAATTTTCGACTTTTTAATATAGATATGTATTTACCAATACCGAAAGATCCATGTAGACCTTCTCCATGTGGCGTTTTTAGTACTTGCCAAACTATACGTGAAAGTGTTATTTGTTCCTGTCTACCTAATTACATAGGCAACCCCCCTAATTGCAAACCTGAATGTGTCATAAGTGCAGATTGTTCCTCAGACAAGGCCTGCGTAAACCAACGCTGCCAAGATCCATGTCCAGGTACCTGTGGTCACAATGCGCATTGTCGTGTTACAAATCATTCGCCAATTTGTACTTGCTACGACGGTTACATGGGTGATCCATTTCATCAATGTGTACCCGAAATAAGTATGATACTTTTTAAACATCGAAAACAAAAAATAAATATAAGTAAACAAAAAAAAACAATACAAACAATTTTAGAGTCTCTTTCACCACCATTCGGACATAAAGCTCCTGAAAATCACTGTGTGCCCTCACCATGTGGACCTAATTCGCAATGTCAATCGACGAGTTCAGGCGCCAGTTGCCAGTGCATACCCAACTATATAGGGCGACCCCCAAACTGTCGTCCAGAATGCACTATCAATTCCGAGTGCTTCTCATATATGGCATGCATAAATTCTCGCTGTGTTAATCCATGTATTGGCTCTTGCGGAAACAATGCGCTCTGCCATGTCAGCTCTCATACACCACTCTGCCTATGCGACCATGGTTTTACTGGTGATCCATTTACTGGTTGCTATAAAATTATCGCAAGTAGGTGCAATTCATGACCAACTATTAAATAAACTTTGGCATTCAATTGGATTAAAATTACTTTGTAGAACTAGAGGAACCAGTAGAGCCCTGCAATCCCAATCCGTGTGGCCTTAATGCTATCTGCGAAAACCATAATAAAGCTGTATCATGTAAATGTGTGCCTGAATATTTTGGTGATCCATATATTGAATGTCGCCCCGAATGTGTAATCAATTCCGATTGCACCAAAATGCATGTATGTGTCAATAATAAATGCATCGATCCGTGCTCCGGTTTGTGTGGCCAAAATGCTGAATGTGATGTCGTAAATCATGCTCCAAACTGTGACTGTTTGCCGGGATATACTGGAAATCCAATTATCGGTTGTCGAATTCTTATTGAACAGCCAAAATGTAAGGCAAAAAATTTTGTTAAGACTAGAAACAAGCAATAATTTAATTTCATATATTACCTCGATTTAGATGTAGATTATCAAACTGTACCAGTTAATCCCTGTCATCCCACACCATGTGGGCTCTATAGTCATTGCCGCATAGTCAATGAACATGCAGTCTGCTCTTGCATACCGAACTTTATTGGCAGTCCTCCTAATTGTCGACCAGAGTGCATGGGAAGTTCAGAGTGTCCACAAGATAAAGCCTGCATTAATGAACGCTGCAAAGATCCTTGCCCCGGAACGTGTGGAAATAATTCCCAATGTCGTGTTATTAATCATAATCCGATATGTTCTTGTAGTCCAGGTTTCACCGGTGATCCATTTATTCGCTGTATATTCGAAGAAAGTAAGAATATCTCGGGTTTTCATAGTATGGGTTAATGGAAAATGCTTAGCTCTCTACTTAAAGTAACTTAAATTAAATGCTGATCTTTTCTTTATTTGAATACTCATTTTATCATCAGTTATGCATTTATTTAATTCACTTTTTTATATTTTGGTTTTCTTTGGTACATGTTATATAATTCACCTGCATGATTATGATCATATATATGTAAAAGTAGAACACCCCATAATAAGACTTCCGGCCAACCCATGCGTGCCTTCACCTTGTGGACCAAATTCTCAATGTCGGGTATCATCAGAAAACGATCAAGCTGTGTGCTCTTGCTTACAGCATTATGTAGGGAGAGCACCCAATTGCAGGCCGGAATGCACATCCAATTCTGAATGTCGCAGTAATCAGGCTTGCATTAATCTACGCTGCCACGATCCATGCCTCGGCTCCTGCGGTTCATATACGACTTGTATTGTAAATAATCACAGACCTATATGTCACTGCTTGGAAGGTTACGCGGGCGATCCATTTTCAGAATGTAGTCCTCGAAGTAAGAATCCTATGAAGCTTAAATGAGTGAAGCCGGGAATTGCTAACAAACCTTCACTTTATTAATTATTAATTTTTTAAATTGCTTTCTCAGTTATTATTCCACCGGAAATGGCTGATCCATGTAATCCGACACCATGTGGTACGAATGCTGTATGCAAGGAACGCAACGGCGTTGGCTCCTGTACCTGTCTTCAAGAATACTCTGGTGATCCTTATACTGAGTGTCGACCAGAATGCGTTCTTAATACAGACTGTTTAAAAAATCGCGCTTGTATAAACAATAAATGTCGTGATCCTTGCCCTGGCGTTTGTGGTGTTCAAGCACAATGCTATGTCATTAATCACACACCAACCTGCAGCTGCTTAACTGGCTTTACAGGCAATCCTTCGCAATACTGTCGCGAAATCCCTAAATGTAACTTTATGCCTGAGTTATAAAAATATAGTACGACGAAATTCATGTTAAAAACTTCTAGATCTCCCACCGGTAGAAGCTTGTCATCCTTCACCTTGCGGCCCTTATAGTCAATGTCGTGAAGTAAACGGACATGCAGTTTGCTCTTGTATTACCAATTACATTGGCACACCCCCCACTTGTCGTCCTGAGTGCTCTATTAGTTCAGAGTGTGCACAAGACCGTGCTTGCATAAACTCGCGCTGTGTAGACCCTTGTCCCGGCACTTGCGGCAATGGTGCTTTATGTAAAGTGACTAATCACAATCCAATATGTTCTTGTCCACAAGGTTACAGCGGTGATCCTTTCTTACGTTGTACGGAAATGGAAAGTAAGCATCAAACCTGATTCATTTTTAAATCACACATTTTTAACAATCTCATTTAGGAGAAACACCAAAACCTAAAGTCAATGAAAATTCGTGCGTACCTAGTCCATGTGGCCCTAACTCACAATGCCGTTTCATTGGTGAGATTCCAGTATGTTCCTGTTTGCCCAATTTTATCGGCCGCGCCCCTAATTGCCGGCCAGAATGTACAATTAATTCTGAATGTCCGGCCAACTTGGCTTGCGTAAATGAACAATGTAAAGATCCTTGTCCAGGTTCATGCGGTTTCAATGCATTTTGCAGCGTAGTTAATCACTCCCCAATCTGTACTTGTGATAGTGGTTACACAGGCGATCCATTTGCTGGCTGTAATCCTCAGCGTAAGCTCTCGCATAATATGTTGAAAATAAAATAATTTATTCAAACAATCTCGTCTTCCCAGCCATAAATATGCCCAAAGAACTATTAACACCTTGCAATCCCTCGCCATGCGGTCCCAATTCAAAATGCAGGGAACTTGATGGAGCGGGCTCTTGTACCTGCCTACCTGAATATTTTGGTGACCCCTACAGCGGATGTCGACCCGAGTGTGTGGGCAATTCAGACTGTTCACGCGACAAATCTTGCATTAATAACAAGTGTTCAGATCCATGCCCTGGTGTCTGCGGGCTTAATGCTGAGTGCCAAGTCTCAAATCACCTTCCAATTTGTAACTGCCTTCAAGGTTTTACTGGAAATCCATCTAGCGCCTGTCGGGAAATACCACAACAACCCTTACCAAGTATGATGCAAACTACTTTTGGAGTTTCCCATACCACCAAAACATATTCCTAATTTTAAATTACCTATTTGTTCCTAGTACCAGCCAATATTAATCCATGCGAGCCCTCACCTTGCGGTCCTTATAGTCAATGTCGCGAAATTAGTAATCATGCCGTGTGTTCCTGTCTACCAAACTTTATTGGTTCAGCTCCATACTGTCGACCGGAATGTGTTGTAAGCTCGGATTGCAGTCAAAATTTAGCTTGTCAAAACCAAAAATGTTTAGACCCTTGTCCGGGCACTTGTGGCGATGAGGCACGTTGTCAAGTTATCAATCATTATCCTGCATGTTCGTGCGCGCCAGGCTTTACGGGAGATCCCTTCAAAAGATGCGTTAAAATTATATGTAAGCGTTTGTAAGCTTTATATGTAGTGACTTGCTGCTACAAAAGTATCGATCTGGAAATCCTTTTTTGGTTTCAAGTTGCTAGTAAAATTTACATTTCTCCTGCATGCTTATATTAATGTTTTTATTTCTATTGTTCTATTTTTATGTACTCTATATTCTATATACTCTACTCTTCAAACTATTATCTACTATTCACAAACAACTAAATTGGTATTGTGTTTTCCTGTGTCTTATGAACTGTATTACTGTGACTACTTCATTCCTGAACGCCTACCTGGTTTTGTAGTGGAACTTCCACCTGCCGCAAAAACTGGTAACCCATGTGTTCCTTCTCCATGTGGACCCAACTCGAAATGTATCGATGTTGGCGATTCACCTGCATGTTCCTGCCTACCCGATTATCTCGGACGGCCACCAAACTGTCGACCTGAGTGCATGAGTAGTGCTGACTGTCCAGCGAATCTAGCATGTGTAAATCAGAAATGTGCCAATCCATGCATTGGTGCATGTGGTGCGCACACATTCTGCACAGTAATCAAACATAATCCCACATGCCAATGTGATGCAGGATATACTGGAGATCCCTTCTCCGGATGTAGTTTTGAACAGAAAAGTATATTAGACTTTTTTTTTTGTTTAATATAATCACATTGTTCGCTTATCATTTTTATTTTAATACTTATTTATAGTGATACCTACCGAAACGCCGCGTAATCCATGCAATCCAAGTCCATGTGGCGCCAATGCAGTTTGTAGAGAACGCAATGGCGCTGGTTCCTGCGCTTGTCTTCCAGAATATTTTGGAGATCCTTATAGCGGATGTCGTCCAGAGTGTGTTCAAAATACAGACTGTGACCGAACGCGCGCATGCATAAACAACAAATGCCAGGATCCGTGTCTAGGTGCCTGTGGCATCAATGCAGAGTGCCGTGTGCTGAATCATGCGCCAAATTGTATGTGCTTTGATGGGTTTACCGGCAACGCAATTAAATCATGTGCTGAAATTGAAATCATTACTAAACGGCCTCAGAACCCCTGTGTTCCTTCGCCATGCGGCCCATACAGCCAATGCCACGAATCAAATGGCCTCGCCGTGTGTAGCTGCACAGAAGGTTACATAGGCGCACCACCCAGCTGCAAACCCGAGTGCGTCGTTAGCTCTGAATGTGCACAAAACCGAGCCTGCATTAATCAAAAATGCACGGATCCCTGCCGAGGCGCTTGTGGGAACAACGCGAAGTGTCAAGTGGTCAATCATAATCCGATTTGCACATGTATACCAGGAATGACAGGTGATCCCATTTCTGGCTGTGTTCAGGATGAGGTTAAAAGCACTGAAAACCCATGTGTTCCATCGCCATGTGGTCCCAATTCAATTTGCCGTGAAATTGGCCAACAAGCCGCCTGCTCATGCCAAACCAATTATATTGGACGCCCTCCAAACTGCAGACCAGAGTGTAATAACAATGACGAATGCCAAAATCATCTTTCCTGCCAAAATTACCGTTGCGTGGACCCATGTCCAGGGTCTTGTGGCAATAATGCTTTGTGTCAAGTAGTTCAACATAATTCGATCTGCTCTTGCATTGATGGCTACGAGGGGAATCCAATGATCGACTGTCATTTAACACCACCAGTACTGCCTACACAGCCACCTGGTTCTCCATGCGAACCATCACCTTGTGGCGCACATGCCGAATGTCGTGAACAAAATGGCGCTGGAGCTTGCTATTGTTATGATGGATTTGAAGGCAATCCTTATGATACTAATCGCGGCTGTCATCGTGAATGTGAAACTAATGACGAGTGTTCACACTTGCAATCATGTATGCGTTTTAAATGTATTGACCCTTGCATTAACATGTGTGGCGAATATGCCATTTGTTCCGTTGAAAATCATGTACCCACATGCAATTGTCCAACGGGTTTTACAGGGGATCCATTTTTCAATTGCAAACCTATACCTATGACTCCGCCCCCACCAGTAAACCCTTGTGTGCCATCGCCTTGTGGGCCAAATAGCAATTGCCGGACCATTAATGGCCAAGCTGTATGTTCTTGTCAATCCAACTATGTAAGTCAACCACCTCATTGCCGACCGGAATGTGTAATCAGCTCGGAATGTGCGCCTGAACAAGCTTGCGTTAAGAACAAGTGTGTGGATCCATGTATGCATACCTGTGGCATTCGGGCTCAATGCAATACTAAAAACCACAGCCCAATTTGCACGTGTCCACGTGGCATGACTGGTGATCCCTTTGTACAATGTACCAAATTAGGTAAATTGACTATTTAAACAAAACTTGTCTCACAAAAAATCTCATACTCTCTCACTTATTTGCAGCATTAACTATGGACGTTACAACTCAAGAACCAACACCACCATCCTGCGTGCCATCGCCATGTGGACCAAACTCCAAATGCCAAATTGTTGGAGGAAGTCCGGCATGCTCATGCCTATCCGACTACATTGGAACACCACCACGCTGTCGACCTGAATGTATACTGAACTCAGAATGCGGACCAATGGAAGCATGTATCAATCAGAAATGCCGTGACCCATGCCCAGGGTCCTGTGGCTTCGAAGCCAAATGTCACGTTCTCAATCATGTACCCATTTGCAATTGTATTGATGGCTTCACAGGTGATCCATTTATACGATGTAGTAAAATTCCAGAAATCAAGGAAATATCCAAACCTGATGATCCCTGTCATCCAAATCCATGTGGCTCTAATGCCGACTGCTTTAATGGCGAATGCCGTTGTCAGAACAACTACCAAGGTAATCCGTATGATGGCTGCCGTCCGGAATGTACACTTTCAGCTGATTGCTCACGTGACAAAGCGTGTATGCGAAATAAATGCATAGACCCTTGTCCAGGAACTTGTGGAACTAATGCGTATTGTGAAGTTATGAATCATATACCCATCTGCTCCTGTCTACAGGGCTACGAAGGTGACCCATTCAATAACTGCAGACAAAAACATGAAAAGCTCATACCTGAGGCTAATGCTTGCTCTCCGTCACCATGTGGTGCGAATAGTCAATGTCGTAATGTAAATAGTCATGCTGTTTGCTCTTGTCTTGAAGGCTACATCGGCGCACCACCACAATGTCGACCAGAATGTGTGGTTTCGAGTGAATGTTCCGCTCAACAAGCTTGCATTAATAAGAAATGTGTGGATCCTTGCAAAGGTTCTTGTGGCATAGAAGCTCGTTGTGAAGTTATAAATCACAGCCCAATATGTGGGTGTCCACCTGGTAAAACCGGTGATCCATTTCAACGCTGCTTAGATTTGCCTATGTCAACTGAAGAAAAGTTCATTGGAATGCCAGAAAATCCGTGTGTTCCTTCACCATGCGGCCCTAATTCATATTGTAAGGCGACTGATTATAGTCCAGTATGCCAATGTTTACCAGAATTCTTTGGTGTTCCGCCAAACTGTCGCCCAGAGTGTATCGTCAACCCAGACTGTCCATCTACTCAAGCCTGCATTAATAATAAATGTCGTGATCCTTGCCCAGGCTCTTGTGGAACAAATGCTGAGTGCCGCGTTATAAGCCACTCTGTGTCATGCTCATGTCCTATGGGCTTTGCTGGCAACGCATTTGTACAGTGTCTGCAACAAATTGAAGAGCCAATAAAGCTTTGCCAACCATCTCCCTGCGGAGCCAACGCTGAATGCATCGAACGTAATGGAGCAGCTGCCTGCAAGTGCATTGATGACTATCAAGGTAATCCTTATGAAGGCTGCCGCCCAGAATGTGTGCTTAGCTCCGATTGTTCTACAGACAAAGCTTGTATTCAAAACAAGTGCAAAGATCCTTGTCCGGGAATATGTGGCCTAAATGCACAATGCTACTCCGTTAATCATGTGCCCAACTGCGTCTGCCATGATGGATACTCAGGCGATCCATTTTCAAATTGTCGCGTTGTAGAGCCAGCAACTCCACCACCTAAAGGCAATCCTTGTAAACCATCACCCTGTGGTCCTAACAGTAGGTGCCGCATATCAAATGGTTTGGCTGTCTGTACATGTTTAGATACGTTCATTGGTGCACCACCAAATTGTAAACCAGAATGTACAGTCAATACAGAGTGTCCTCAAAATAAAGCTTGTTATAACTTTAAATGTTCTAACCCTTGCAAGGGCATTTGCGGAATTCAAGCCAAGTGTGAAGTGATTAATCACAATCCTATCTGCAGTTGCCCTAATGAAATGACCGGAGATCCATTTGCACGTTGTTACCCGACACCGCAGACTCCAGTTGTCAAAGATATACCAATGCATAAAAATCCTTGCCAACCATCACCTTGTGGATTGTATTCCGAGTGTCGTGTACGAGAAGAACAGGCTTCTTGTTCGTGTCTACCTAACTACATTGGAGCTCCGCCAAACTGCCGACCGGAGTGTATAGTTAACAGTGACTGTGCTCCAGATAAAGCATGCATTGCTGAAAAATGCAGGGATCCATGCGATGGGGCTTGCGGTTTTAATTCTGAGTGTCGCATACAAAACCACTTAGCTATATGTACATGCCGAACTAAATTTACTGGTGATCCATTTACACAATGTTTGGAAATCATTGAATCTAAAATATCACCGCCTTCTGTTATCGCAGACCCATGTGACATTCAAATTTGCGGAGCCAATTCAGATTGTCGCAACGGTACATGCTACTGTTTGCAAGACTATCACGGTGATCCCTATTTTGCATGCCGGCCAGAATGCACACTAAGTGCTGACTGTTCACCAAACAAGGCGTGCTTAAACAAAAAATGCATTGATCCATGTCCAGGAACATGTGGTCAAAATGCAGAATGCGACGTTTCAAATCACATACCAGTGTGTTCATGCCCAAAGAGCTATACGGGAGATCCATTTTCTCACTGTCGCCCGGAAGTACAAGTACCAAAGGATCCATGCCAGCCTAATCCCTGCGGGCCAAGCAGTTTATGCCACGTATCAGCAAATGGCCCCGTCTGCGCTTGTCAACCCGGAATGTTAGGCTCACCACCTGCGTGCAAGCCAGAGTGTATAGTTAGTTCTGAATGCTCATTAAAAACAGCGTGCATACAAAAGAAATGCATTAATCCATGCCCCGGTTCTTGTGGTCATCTTGCAAAATGCCAAGTAATTAACCACACTCCAATTTGCACCTGTGATACCGGCCACACTGGAGATCCATTTACCCGTTGCTACCTAGAAGAAACAAAAACAATTGAATCAACAAATCCATGTATACCTTCACCATGTGGTCCCAACTCTGAATGTAAGGAACTCAACGGCAATCCTTCTTGCTCATGCGCGTCTACTTTTATTGGCATCCCGCCGAATTGCCGACCGGAATGCACCATAAATCCAGAATGTCCACCATCTAAGGCTTGTATTCGACACAAATGCGATGATCCATGTATCGGTGCATGTGGCTTCAACGCTCACTGCTCTATAGCGTATCATCAAGCAATCTGCTCATGCGACCTTGGATACACCGGCGATCCATTCACTGGATGTCACCAAGAACAAGGTAAGAATCTTAATTTTTATGTCATTTATTATATATAAATAATAAAACCAATCCTAAATTGCTTCGAACATGGAAAAACTGAAAACTCCCACATAGTATACACAAAAGACTACTAAGTTGCAGGCATTTATTTAAAAAGAATAAAAGCCGCCTTCATTGCGTTAAAACAATTTTCAATACAACTATGCGAACAAACTCCAATCATAATTTTAATATCCAAACCATAAGTACATATACATATGTACATGATAGTATTAACAAAGTATTAACAATGCGTGTTTACTGAATACCAAAAGCGTAAAGCATTAATAAATAAAAATCTTTTCGCTGTTTTGCTTAAGCCGTTTATAAAACTGTTCTACGAGGGTTGCCTTTTATATTTCGGGATTAGAGAACAATAATAAATATTAATTATCGAAAATAGCTTTATTGTTTTTAAAAATATTCCCCATTAAGATCTATACACTTTTGCATGCGTTTGAACCAATTGTCGAAGCACTTTTGCCACTCTGATTGAGGTATCTCCAAAACATGCATTCTGAACGCATCAACCGCTTCTTCAGGTGTCGAAAAACGTTGACCTCTCATTTTATTTTTTACATACGGGAGTAAAAAGAAGTCATTCGGTGCCAAGTCAGGACTATACGGCGGATGACTCATCAAATCGATGTTTTGAGTGCTCAAAAATGCAGTTGTTTGAGCCGATGTGTGAGAGCTCGCATTGTCGTGGTGAAGAGTGATCCGTCTTCGGCGTATCGATCGTATTTTTGGAGCATTTCTTTTGACCAATCGACACGAACCTTTTTTTGAACGATTGACAAATTATGTGGGATCCAACGCGAACAAATTTTTTTGACGGTCAAATGTTCATGCAATATTGAATGTATGCTGGTCCCACTAATGCCTAAGGTTGTCTCAATCTCACGATAGGTCACATGACGATCTTGCAATATCAATTGGCGCACAGCATCAATAGTTTCCAGAACAACAACTGATTTTGGACCACCTTCACGAAATTCGTCTTGGAGTGAACTACGACCTCGGTTGAATTCACCATACCATCGATAAACACTGGTGCTTGATGGAGCTTCATCGCCAAAAATTGAATTAAGTTCATCGATTAACTGTTGTTGAGTTAATCCACGTCGAAAGTTGTAAAAAATAATCGCACGATAATTTTTACGATTTAATTCCATTTTTTGGGCGAGATGAATCTTTTAAGTTACTGTAAACAACACAAATAGCGCTTGTATGTCACAACGTTCTGAGTACGTATAACCTCAAAAATGTCAAACTTTACGATAGAGCTGGCAGTTGCCAGATTTCAACACTAGGGTTGCCCAACCCCGAAATATAAAAGGCAATCCTCGTATTTTTTGACATGGTTTTATACGGCACAACAGTTTTTGTCTATTTGCTGATGACAGCTTTGATTTTTTAAATGTTATTTGTCATTCAATGTTGATTTTGTTGTGCACAATACGTTTCGTTGTATGCGAAGAATATTCTTTTCTATGTTGTTGTTGCGATTTCTCTAACTTCGTTGTTTTTGTCAGCTTGCTCTGTGGTTGTTGTTGTTTTTGTTGGACTTGTTTCATTTCGTTTGCTTTTGCTTTTAATGTACGTGTATTAGCAAATTTGTGCAATATGTAATGTAAATATGGGTTGAAAGAAGACGGAATATGTCAGTCTATTTTTGTCTATTTATTGATCGTAACTTTGATTTCATAAATGAAGTAGGAAAGTAGAAAGGCAGGCCTATAGTCGGGCGTAACCGACTATAGAAAACCCTGTACCCAATCCAAAACTGAATATATTTTTTTGTTGCTTTACGATTTTGTATTCATTATGTAAGGATATCTCAAGAAATAAAAAAATGTTTTTTTTTAGTAAAAGTCATTTTTTGGCCGATGGTTCCTATGGCAGCTATATGTTGTAGTAAACCGATATTTATCGTATTCGGGGATATGATTGGATATTACTTAGAATCATTAAATCGCCAAAAAATAGTAAAGGGTATATTAAAGTTATGCAAATGTATGTAACGAGCAGAAGGAGGCGTGGCAGACCCCACAAAGTATATATATTCTTGATCAGCATCGAAAGGCGAGTCGATCTAGCCATGTCCATCTGTCTGTCTGTCCGAATGAACGCACGGATCTCGGAAACGGTTAGACCTACAATCACCAAATTTGGCACGAAGACTGTTCTAATCCATAGTCATAACGAGTTTATTTTTTTTTTCGATTTTCAACCTATAACATATAGCTGCCATAGGAACGTTCGGTCAAAAACCCATAATTAGTAAGAAAAACCACTTTGTTTTTCAAGATTTCTTTACCAAATTTTGGATTTATTAGTTTTGCCTAATGCCTAATCACATATCTAAAAATTATGTAAATCGGTTTACTATATCATATAGCTGCCATAGGAACGATCGGCCGAAAAACAACATTTATTGAGAAAAAATTTTTTGTTTATAAAGATATCGTTACGAGTACCAAATTTTCGTTTTAATAATTCTAAGTAATATCTAATCATATTCCTGAATATGCCTTTTACTAAAAAAAAACTTTTTTTTTCTTGAGATATCCTTACGTTATGAATACAAAATATTGAAGAACAAAAAAAAAATATTCAGTTTTGGATTGGGTACAGGGTTTTCTATAGTCGGTTATGCCCGACTATAGCCCCTGCCTTTCTAGTTATTATTTTTGAAGTGAAACTTTTTTAGCGAGATGTAAGTCCAAAAAAAAGATACAAGAAATCAAAGGCTTGATGCTTCAGAGACGAAATAGGGAAACGCACAAAAAAATGCACATTGTCTTGTGCGTGGTCGTCTGCAGATTATAGAATGATTGCTTACGCATGAGTAAGAGAGAGATAAAAATGCTTTACTGATTGTACTGATTTGGGAGCAAATATAAAATTTACTGATCTATGAAATAATAAGCAAACAAGCGAGAGAGTAAATTTCGCTCAGACAACATTTCATGTGGCACATGTATACCCACATATTGCTGTGTAATACTCATCGATCGTTGAAACATCAGAAATCAGAGAAAAATTTTATATGAATGTTGTTGTTATTGACCACATTGTGTCAGTACGGCAGTAATATGAGTGACCACTAATATGTTTATTAGTAATGATTTCTGTAATTATTATTGCCGATGTTGTACTACTATGTGAATTGCTTTGTTTCTTTCTCACTTCATGTACATTATACATAGTAACTAAAACTTCATTCCTAACATTTTGTGCAGCAGTTTCACTTCAATAGTGTGCTTATATGGGTGAGGCACATTACTTTTTTTTTTGTTAAGCACATTGGGAGACCTAAAAAATCGGTTAAGCCAAATGATATTACCTAGGGTTTAACTAGCAGACAAAATCTAAGATATTTATTATAGCACATATATGGTGAGACTAGATTTTAAAGATTCCAACAAGTCATTCCAATTACTGTTGTACCTTGATAACCGGAGCAGAAAAAGAGGTCCTTACAGTGTCACCAAGCTGCAGTGCACGTTCTGTGGGCTTATGGTTTAACAACGAAACCAAGTGTGCAAATACTTAAAAGATGGAGAAAATCTTATTTAAAATAAATTTAATTATGTAGTTTAATATTGGCAGCAGAAATGGATTTCTCATAACCAGAATCAATAACATTTTAAAGAGAAGTGGTGCTTACTTACTACTAACCTTTAAATAAATGGAGGATATTTTTCTTATTTGTTTATTACACTTTCTTTAAACAGAACGCATTATATATGAACAAAACACACCATGTCAACCTAACCCTTGTGGTACAAACGCGGTTTGCCGTGAGCAAAACAACATCGGATCTTGTCAATGCCTGGTCGATTATTTTGGCGATCCTTATCACTCTTGCCGACCTGAATGCGTACGCAATTCTGACTGCCCATCGAGCCAGAGCTGCCAACTACAAAAATGTCGAGATCCCTGCCCCGGCACATGCGGCCTGAATGCAGACTGCGATACTATAAACCACGTACCCATTTGTTCTTGCCAAAACGGTTATTTTGGTGATCCTTACCGATTCTGTCAGCTTGCACCTACACAACGTAAGAATTATAAACACCGATTTTAACTATCTAGAACACCGCCTTAAACCTGAACTGTCCGCTCTAGCAACGGGATTAGCTGATCTAAAACAGCCGTGCCAACCCTCACCATGTGGTCCAAACTCACAATGCCATGAATTGAAAGGTCAAGCGGTTTGTTCTTGCCTTGAATTATATATTGGTTTACCACCCAATTGTCGACCTGAATGTATTCTTAGCACAGAATGTCCCACCGACAAGGCCTGCATTAATCAACGTTGTCAAGATGCTTGTCCCGGCATTTGTGGTATTAACGCTGATTGTCAGGTCCACAAACACAGCCCATTATGTCAGTGCCGCAAAGGTTTTACTGGCGATTCTTTTACACGTTGTTACCCCATGTCAAGTAAGGTTTTCTCTTCGGTATGTAGAAGATTAACTGAATTTATTATCTACCTCCACGAATAGCACCATTAGCTGAAGTAGCACCAATAGAACAAGATCCTTGTATACCATCTCCTTGTGGCCAACACAGTCAATGCCGTAACATAAATGGAATACCGTCTTGCTCGTGCCTCGCTGAGTATATTGGGGCACCGCCTAATTGCAGACCAGAATGTGTGATTAGTGCTGAATGTGCTTCAAATAAAGCTTGCATACGCGAAAAATGTATTGATCCTTGTCCAGGGTCTTGTGGTTATAATGCTGAATGCAGTGTTGTAAACCACACACCCATTTGCTCCTGTCCTGCAGAGTTTACCGGTGATCCATTTAGCAGTTGCCGGTTAGCTCCACTTGAGATTATTGACAGTAAGTAGGATTTATGTTAACTTTAATAAATTTTACGCGAATCGGTATTATATTAATTACTTTACACACTACTTAGATGATTCACTTGATCCATGTCACCCATCACCCTGTGGTCCAAACTCTAAGTGTGAAAGTGGAAAGTGTTTATGTTTAATCGATTTTTACGGCGATGCCTACGCGGGCTGCCGCCCAGAGTGTGTTTTAAATTCGGACTGTACTCGTAATAAGGCTTGCTTACGAAATAAATGCACTAATCCATGCAATGGCACTTGTGGCAAAAATGCTATTTGTGAGGTGATTAACCATGTTCCAATGTGCAGATGCCCTAAAGGCACAGCGGGAAGCGCATTTATACTTTGTTTCCCAGTGCAACGTAGGTTTTTTCCTATACGATTTTAAAAATGACTTAATTCGTTGATTTTATAAATTATAGAAATCAAAGCTATTAAACCCTGTCAACCATCTCCCTGTGGTCCAAACTCACTATGCCGGGATATTAACCAACAAGCAGTATGTTCATGCCTACAAGATTTTATTGGCTCTCCACCATCTTGCCGGCCCCAATGTACTTCAAACTCAGAATGTGCTCCCCTGCATGCCTGTCTTAACCAAAAATGCCGAGATCCTTGTCCAGGCGCTTGTGGCATTAGCGCTAAATGCTCAGTAATCAATCACAGTCCTTTCTGTACATGCCCAACAAAATTTACTGGAAACCCATTTGTTTTGTGCCAACCTATCAGTAAGCATACATTGACTAAAGGAAAGAACTGTGGAATTTAATTAGAATTTACTTAACTAGTTGTTTCACCTGATATTTTTGAACCTACGGATCCATGTCACCCGACACCGTGTGGACCCTACTCTCAATGTCATCGGGTCGGAGAAGCACCATCATGCTCGTGTGTTCCTTCTTACATTGGCCAACCACCAAATTGCAGACCAGAATGCACAACTAGTTCAGATTGTGCTAGTAACTTGGCTTGTAAGAATTACAAATGTATCGATCCGTGTCCTGAACGTTGTGGCTTGAACGCAGAATGCCACGTTATCAGCCATGTGGTGAATTGTATTTGCCAACTTGGCTTTACTGGGAACCCATTTATACAATGCAATCAGCCGGTTGAACGTGACGTAGAAGTGCTTAGTCCATGCACTCCAAGTCCTTGTGGACCAAATGCTATTTGTCGTGAACGTAATGGCATTGGTTCTTGCCAGTGTCTGCCTGAATTCTATGGAAATCCTTATGACAGATGTCGCCCCGAATGTGTTCTTGATTCCGATTGCCCCTCAAATAGAGCATGTCAGCAACAAAAATGCCAAAACCCTTGCCCAGGTATATGTGGCCAGAACGCTGAGTGCCAAGTCGTCAACCACTTACCTTGGTGTAATTGTGTTAATGGCTTCATTGGAGACCCATATCGCATTTGCTCGCAACCACTGGAGAGTAAGAACTTGCAATCCATAAAAAATTCATAATCTTTACCATAAAAATTTATTTTACTTAAGTTAAACTTACAAAGTATGTGAATCCATGTCAACCAACTCCATGTGGGCCAAATTCTCAGTGTCATATTCGTAATGCACAAGCTGTGTGTTCGTGTTTACCCGAATTCATAGGCATTCCACCTGCTTGTCGGCCTGAATGTACTATTTCCAGCGAATGCTTCGCTGATAAAACTTGTATCAATCAAAAATGTATTAATCCATGTAAGATAGATACTTGCGGAAAAAACGCTGAGTGCCATGTAATAAATCATAGTCCTATCTGCACATGCTTTATTGGTTACACGGGTGACGCCCTCGTACATTGCTATCAGATGCCCCGTAAGATAATTTTTTAATGCTTTTATAAGTAAAAAAAAACTATAAAACGAATATCAAAAAATTTTACACTCAACAGCAATACCTAAAGTGACTAAAACGGAGCAAATAAGCGATCCCTGTATTCCAGCACCTTGTGGTCCGAATTCGGAATGTAGAAATAATAATGGTAGTCCCTCATGCTCATGCTTAGCATTATTTATAGGCCAGCCACCCAATTGCCACCCAGAATGCACAATTGAGTCAGATTGCCTCAGTCACTTTACTTGTATTAAACAGAAGTGTCAAGATCCTTGCCCGGGGGCATGTGGTCTAAACGCTGTATGCTCTGTTATTCATCATAAGCCAATTTGTGCCTGCGAGAAGGGCTACGTTGGTAATCCGTTCACAAGCTGCAATGTGAAACTATCAGAACGTAGGAATTTACTTTTACTTTCTGTAGCAATTCAATAAATTAATTTTTCGTCTATTTTACAATAGCTACGACTCCGACAATTAAAGATGACTCATGTAACCCATCACAGTGTGGCGTAAATACAAAATGTGATAAAGGGGTATGCACCTGTATTCCCGAATATTATGGGGATCCTCATGTTGGATGTCGTCCAGAGTGTGTTTTAAGTACAGACTGTAAACATAACCAAGCATGTCTTCTTAACAAATGTATAGATCCTTGTTTGGGTACCTGTGGTCATAATGCAATTTGTGAAGTGCACAACCATATACCAATGTGCCATTGCCCAGAGGCAATGACAGGTAACGCATTTTTTGAATGTAAAAGCTTGCCAAAGCTAGTCTTACGAAATCCTTGCCAACCTTCGCCCTGCGGTCCTAATAGCCAGTGTCGCATTATCCAAGAGACGGCAGTGTGCTCATGTATAAATGGTTATATTGGAAGTCCACCTCAATGCCGTCCAGAATGTATATCAAATTCAGAATGTACATTTAATCAAGCTTGTCAAAATATGAAGTGTAAAGACCCATGTCCAGGTACATGTGGCTTTAATGCGATTTGCAGGGTTATCAAACACAAACCCTTTTGCAGTTGTCCTGAGCTTATGTCTGGAAACCCATTTGTGCGCTGTGTACAGAAAAGTAAGCCTCTTTAGAAAACAGAAAATATTTACTTAAAACTATTGTAATTTTAGCTTTAGATGATGTTGCACCAATAAATTATTGTCAGCCATCTCCATGCGGTCCCTACTCGGAGTGTCATCTTACCAAAGATGCACCATTATGTTCTTGTCTACCTGAGTTCATTGGCGCACCACCAAACTGCCGCCCTGAATGCATATCTAATATCGAATGTCCTACAAATAAAGCTTGCATTAACCGCAAATGCCTAGATCCGTGTCCTGGCCTGTGTGGCTTAAATTCCAATTGCCGCGTTTTTAGTCATACTGCAATGTGTGTGTGCTTAAATGGCTTCTCGGGTGATCCGTTTTCTGAATGCACACATATTTTAACAAATGAAATTGAAGTTGTGAGTCCGTGCGTTCCAAACCCATGTGGCATAAACGCCAACTGCGAGGAGAACAACGGGGTTGGTACGTGTAAGTGCTTGCAAAATTACTTTGGAAATCCTTACGATAGTTGTCGTCCGGAATGTATACTTAATACGGACTGTCCTTCAAACAAGGCTTGCCAAAATGAAAACTGCCGCGATCCATGTCCAGGGGCTTGTGGTGCAAATGCCGAATGTCAAGTAATCAACCATCTAGCGACATGCTATTGCTTGACTGGGTTCAATGGTAATCCATATAGCTACTGCAATATATTGCCAGATAAATGTGAGCAAGATTCCTATTCTAAAAACTGAATCCAAATAAATATTTTTATTATTATTAATGTAGCTATCAAAGAGCTTGTTAACCCTTGTCAGCCGTCACCCTGTGGACCGAACTCTCAATGTGAAATAATGAATCAGCAAGCCGTTTGTTTATGCCTTCCAGAATTTGTTGGCAATCCGCCAGCTTGTAGGCCTGAGTGCACAACCAGTTCAGAATGTACTTTTAATAAAGCTTGTATAAACAGAAAATGTGTTGACCCTTGCCCTGGCGTATGTGGCTCAAACGCCGATTGTAATGTTCGCAACCGTAATCCATTATGCACATGTCGAAACAGTTTCACCGGCAATGCCTATTTACATTGCTATAGTATGCCACGTAAGATGGTTTCTTTTAAAAATCAATTAGTTTATTATTTAATTTTTTTAATGTTGCCTTCTATTGTTAGCACCTATATTTAAGGAAAATCAAGATCCTTGCAAACTATCCCCGTGTGGCCCATTTTCACATTGCCGTAGCATACATGGAATACCGTCGTGTACCTGTTTGGAAAATTATTATGGTTCACCTCCAAATTGTCGTCCTGAATGTTCAATTAATTCTGAATGTGCCAGCAATAAAGCATGCATAGTTCAAAAGTGTCGTGATCCATGTCCGGGATCATGTGGTATTAACACAATTTGCACCGTAAATAATCATACACCTATTTGTGCTTGCCAACCAGGTTATATAGGAAACTCATTCATAGCCTGCAGCCTTGAGCAACCTCCGAAAAGTACAACAATTTTTAATCTATTTTAGAATAACCTTTTCAAAGTTTACGATTTCTTAGTCACTTCATCAGATGATCTATGCAACCCTTCACCTTGCGGAGCAAACGCCAAATGCAATAATGGTTATTGTACTTGCATACCTGAATATCATGGTAATCCATATATAAGCTGTCGACCAGAGTGTGTTTTACATTCGGATTGTAGTAGCGCGAACATTTGCGTGCGCCACAAATGTGTTGACCCATGTCCTGGAAGTTGTGGTAATAACGCTGTATGCGAAGTAATTAATCACTATGCAAACTGTAGGTGCCCTGATGGTATGGAAGGCAACGCCTTTATCCAATGTACTCCAATAACAAGTAAGCATTCACTTTTTCCGTTATTAAAAGTCACATTTAATGTAACTTACCTATGCTCCAGAATCAATTCTGCCCCCAGATCTTTGTCAACATTCTCCTTGTGGACCTAATGCTCAATGTAGCATTTTTAATCAACAAGTGTTTTGTACCTGCTTAGCGCCTTTCATTGGTAACCCACCGTTATGTCGTCCGGAATGTACATCTAACTTTGACTGTCCACTTCATAATTCTTGCCAAAATCAAAAATGCATTGATCCATGCCCCGGCGTTTGCGGACGTAATGCTTTATGTCATGTTACAAATCATAGACCGTTTTGCCGTTGTCTGGAATTTTATTCGGGAAATCCATTTGTTAGTTGTCATCAAATAATAAATCCACCAACTCTGCCACTAAGTCAGATCTGCCAGCCATCTCCGTGTGGTCCTTACGCGGAATGCAGAGAGATCAATGCGACACCTTCATGTATATGTCTTCCGAATTATATAGGCACTCCGCCAAACTGCAGACCTGAATGCGTCGTTAATTCCGAGTGTCCTTCAACTAAAGCATGCATAAATCTAAAGTGCGCAGATCCATGTCTACAAGTGTGCGGTGAAGGTGCGAAATGTCGGGTTTATTCACATGTACCAAATTGTTACTGTCCTCAGGGATTCAACGGTGATCCTTTTGAACAATGTTCACAGACAGAAATACCGAAAATGGATTTTCTGAATCCTTGTAACCCAAACCCATGTGGACCAAACGCTCGTTGTATACAACGTAATGATGCGGGTTCATGCCAATGTTTGCCAAATTATTTTGGCAATCCGTATCAGGGATGCCGTCCCGAATGCATACTTAATTCCGACTGCTCTTCTGACAAAGCTTGTCAGAACATGAAATGCCGTAATCCATGCCCAGGAACCTGCGGACGAAATGCGATTTGCGACGTATTAAATCATGTTCCAATGTGTTCTTGTACAACTGGCTTCAATGGTGATCCATATCGCTTATGTCTCCCAGAGCGCAATTGTAAGCATCTGAAAATAGTATTGAATTTTTATTGTCCCCGGTGAGATTATAACAAGATATGTCTGTTTGAAACTTCCTTTATAGCCATCAAAGAGTACACGAATCCTTGCCAACCATCGCCTTGCGGACCTAACTCACAATGTCGCGTAATTAATGAACAACCAGTTTGCTCCTGCCTACAAGACTACATAGGAAGTCCGCCAGCTTGTCGCCCTGAGTGTACGACTTCTTCAGAGTGTATTGCCGACAAAGCTTGCATAAATTATAAATGTATAGACCCCTGTCCAGGTGTTTGCGCTATTCATGCCAATTGTCACGTGCACAATCATAGCCCACGTTGTTTATGTCGCGACGGTTATTCCGGTGATGCTTTTTATCGATGCATGCCTATTTTATGTAAGCTAACAACAATACCGCTCACTCAAACTATAATTCAAATATATGTTAACAAAATAGTTACATCAGCTGTTGAAACCCAAAAATTCCAAGTGGATCCCTGTGTACCTTCACCATGTGGTCCTTACTCGCAGTGCCGACAAATAGGTGATTTGCCCTCCTGTTCTTGTATAATTGAATATATAGGTGTCCCACCAAACTGTCGACCTGAATGTACAATCAATTCCGATTGCCCTAGTGCTCAGGCATGTATTAACAAAAAATGTCGTGATCCGTGTCTTGGATCTTGTGGACTTGGGGCTGTCTGTAATGTTGTATACCATACGCCAACTTGTATTTGTCCCGCTGGTTTTATTGGGGATCCATTTAACTACTGCCAAATTGAAATACCACAAAAGAAACGTAAGCTAAGTACCAAGTAGATAATATTGCGTTCTAATACTTTAATAATCGTAGTCTTAATGGATGGTGACCCTTGCAATCTCTCACCGTGCGGACCCAATGCGCAATGCAAAGACGGTACGTGCACATGTCTGCCAACATACCAAGGTGATCCGTATAGTGGTTGTCGACCAGAATGCATATCCAGCCACGACTGCTTATATAACCGTGCTTGTATACGTAATAAGTGCGTTGATCCCTGCCCAAACACGTGTGCAGAAGATGCTATTTGTAGTGTCATAAAACATATAGCCACGTGTACTTGTCCAGATGGTTATACCGGGAACCCGTTTTTACAGTGCTATCCACAACCTTGTAAATAATATAAAAAAGACATCCTTTACCGTGTTTACCAAACATTAAATTTTTCTTCATTTTAGTACCAGACACCATTAATATATGCCAACCCACACCTTGCGGGCCTAATTCTCAATGCCGGGAAGTTAATCAGCAAGCAGTTTGTTCCTGTATTGTAGGCTTCATTGGTTCACCACCTGTTTGTCGTCCCGAATGTACTGCAAATCACGAATGTGTTGCTCACTTAGCATGTATTAATCAAAAATGCGTAGATCCTTGTCCTGGAGCTTGTGGTTGGAACGCTCACTGTAAAGTTGTTAACCATAGTCCATTCTGCACTTGTCTACCCCACAATACAGGAAACCCATTTATCGGTTGCCAGCAAATAATTGAACTACCACAACAAGATATTACCATACAAGATCGTTGTAAACCATCGCCATGTGGTCCTAACTCTGAATGCCGCTCTACAGACGCTAATCTGACTTGCAGGTGTCTTTCTAATTTCATTGGAGAACCTCCATTTTGTAAGCCTGAATGTGTGTCAAACGCAGATTGTAGTCCGCGTACAGTATGCATTAACCATAAATGTAAAGATCCGTGCCCAGAACTGTGCGGTGGCGGAGCTACCTGCCATATAATCTCACACACGGCTTTGTGCGCATGTCATACTGGTTTAACAGGTGATCCATACTCTCAGTGTCACCCTATTTTAACTGAAGTAAATGTTGGGAATCCGTGTTACCCTTCGCCATGTGGTTTCAATTCGGAGTGTTTACAAAACAAAGAAACGAGCTATTGCCAATGCATTCCTGGGTATATCGGCAACCCTTACGAAGGTTGTCGACCTGAATGTATAATCAACTCGGATTGTCAGTCAAACCAAGCTTGTCACAATCATAAATGCCAAGACCCTTGTCCAGGCACTTGCGGTCAAAACGCTGAATGTAACATCATTAACCATTTGCCCATTTGCACCTGTATTTTTGGCTACTCCGGCGATCCATATCAGCACTGTACAAGATCAGCAGAACGTAAGCCAATGATACTTTTTATTTTTAACCCAAGAAAATATCATTATTGTACTAAAATAACAACTAACATTTATATTAATCAATTACATATTTTATTCAATATAATGTACTTAACCACTATCAGAAATAGACCATGAGTACATAAATCCCTGTCTGCCTAATCCATGCGGCGCAAACACGCAATGTCGGGAAGTGAATACTCAAGGAGTGTGCTCATGCTTGCCTGATTTTGTCGGAGTGCCCCCTATTTGCAGACCTGAGTGCACATTAAATTCAGAGTGTGCTGACGACAAATCATGTATTAATCACAAGTGCTCTAATCCCTGTCCTGGTCTTTGCGGCAATAATGCTAAATGTCAAATGCACGATCATAGGCCAATATGTTCATGTCCCCTAGGTATGACGGGCGATGCGTTTGTGCGCTGCTATTTAATACCATGTAAGGCTTTGCGTTAGATTTATTAAATCTCAATATTTAAAAAATATCATTACTAGTGAATCCAAATCTACCATTAAAAGATATTGAAGATAATCGCAATCCATGTATACCATCCCCTTGCGGCCTATATTCCAGCTGTCGAATTCAATACGATCGAGCTATGTGCAACTGTTTAGCTAACCATGTTGGTCATCCTCCGAATTGTAGGCCAGAGTGTATAATAAGTTCTGACTGCCCCAACCATTTATCCTGTATCAATGTACATTGTACTGATCCATGCGAGGGCGCTTGTGGTCTTAACACAATATGTACCGTTATCAATCATAAACCAAATTGTGCATGCATTTCGGGTTACATAGGCAATGCATTCTTATCATGCTATCTAACCCCAATAAAAGAAATCGATCCACAGCGTAATCCTTGCTTTCCAAATCCTTGTGGAACGAATGCTTTCTGTTCTGAAAATGGAAAATGCAGTTGTATTTTAGAATACCTAGGCAATCCATATATATCCTGCAAACCAGAATGCATCCTCAACTCTGAATGTCCCCGTAACATGGCATGCTTTAACCATAAGTGTGTAAATCCCTGCTCAGGTACATGTGGAACCTACGCCATCTGTGAAGTATTCAACCATATGGCTATGTGCCTTTGCCCGGAGCATACCACTGGAAATGCATTAGCTGTTTGTAGACCAATTCAAAGTACGTTTATTCACTTTGAGTTAATTATAGATTGTAAACTTTAACCAAACTATTCTCCAGCTAATGAATATTTCAATCTCTGCCAACCATCACCTTGTGGTCCAAATTCTGAATGTCAGGAATTAAGCTCACAAGTAGTTTGCAATTGCCTGCCCAATTATCACGGTGTACCGCCATTCTGTAGACCTGAGTGTACTAAAAACTCAGATTGTACGTCTAATTTAGCCTGTCAGAATCAAAAGTGTGTAGACCCATGCCCAGGTGTTTGTGGTGCTTTTGCGAAATGTAAAGCTATAAGGCACAATGCATATTGTTCCTGCATAGAAAGATTCACAGGAAATCCATTTATACAGTGTCATCGTAATAGTAAGTTCTTGTCAAAATGTGCCAATTTCTAAATTAAGCACTTAAATATTGTAGTTGAACCCTATCCTGATACAATACCTGGGAATCCCTGTCATTCTTCTCCGTGTGGTCCGAACAGCATCTGCAATCCAAATGGCAATGCATCATCATGCTCTTGTCTTGACAGCTATTTTGGTACACCACCAAATTGTCGACCCGAATGCGTAATTAATTCGGAATGTAATCCTACCCAAATTTGTCAACAAAATCGCTGCACGGATCCCTGCCCCGGTCTATGTGGCCGTGGAGCAATATGCCGCGTTATAAGCCACGCTCCTATGTGTCTTTGTAAACATGGATATAGTGGCGATCCATTCATTGTTTGCTCACCTATCCAGTATACTCTGCCTGAAGTGAAAGATCCTTGCAATCCAAATCCTTGTGGCACTTTTGCTCAGTGTGATCAGATAAATGAAATTGCCATATGCAAATGTCTTGCCGGTTATTTTGGCAATCCCTATGAAAGTTGCCGTCCGGAATGTGTAATTGATGCAGATTGTCCGTCGAATAAAGCTTGTGTTAATGAAAGATGTCGCAATCCTTGCGATGGAAGCTGTGGCCTGAATGCTGAGTGCTATATACGCGATCATATGCCAATATGTAATTGCTTGAGTGATTTTATTGGTGATCCGTATAGCATTTGTACGTTTGACATTAAGTGTAAGCCATTAATATATTTTTGATTATATGCCTAAATAATTAGAAGGCTTAATTAATTTTGCAGCTATTATGAAAGAATACATAAATTCGTGTCAACCCTCACCTTGTGGGCCTAATAGCAGGTGTTTAGAAGTTAATACACAGGCCGTTTGTTCTTGTCTACCTAATTATTTAGGTGCACCTCCTGGTTGCAGGCCTGAGTGTGTGCGAAGCAGTGAATGTGATTTAAACAAGGCTTGTTTCAATCACAAATGTATCGACCCGTGCACAGATATTTGCGGTATAAATGCAGAGTGCCATGTGTATAACCATGCGCCTGTATGTTATTGTAATAATGAATACACTGGCGACCCTTTAATTCATTGCCATGTGGTTCCTCGTAAGTAATCATAATTTTAAAAAAATATCGAAGCAATATTTTTAAGCTTTTCTTAAATGTTTAGTATTACCAATCTTAGCAAATGTGAATTCAATTAGTGATCCTTGCTTACCTTCGCCCTGTGGTCCTAATTCGAAGTGTAATTACAAAAATGAACAAGCATCGTGCACTTGTTTGACGAACTTTTTTGGTATACCACCAAATTGCAGACCAGAATGTAACATCAATCCAGAATGCCTTTCTCATTTAGCATGTGTAAACAACAAATGCATTGATCCATGTCTGGGATCTTGCGCACACAATGCAATTTGTATTGTTAGAAATCATATTCCTTTTTGTCAATGTTCATCTGGATTTGTGGGAAATCCATTTGAAAATTGTCAACCGTCTCCACAACGTAAGTAACTTTTTAATATTTTCCAAGTAGGAATGAGTTCTTTTGACATATACTCTATTAGATGAGAAACATCAAGACAATGATTCATGTCAACCTCCTTGCGGTTCTAATGCTATTTGCCAATCTAGACAATGCAGTTGCTTACCAGAATTCCAGGGAGACCCATTATTTGGTTGCCGCCCTGAATGTGTCTTAAATAGTGAATGTCCCAAACATTTTTCCTGCATTCAAAACAAGTGCGTTGACCCATGCACAGGAGTCTGTGGCCATAAATCTTTGTGTGAAGTGATTAACCACGTACCGATATGCCGCTGTCCTGAAGGACTTAATGGGAATGCCCTTATTGAATGTGATCTTCAACCAATAACGATTAACTTCAATCCCTGTCAACCCTCACCTTGCGGCCCCAACAGTCACTGCCGTGTTTATAATGAAAATGCAGTATGCTTTTGCATTGAAGGCTTCGTTGGTAATCCACCAACTTGCCATTCAGAGTGTATCCGGAATTCTGATTGTTTGCCCTTCATGTCTTGCCAAAACCAAAAATGCGTAGATCCTTGTCCTGGTATATGTGGTTTCAACGCGGTTTGCACTGTTAAACATCATGTGCCCATTTGTACCTGTGAACCTCAACAAACGGGAAATCCTTTCATATACTGCCAAAGAAGTAATTATTCATATTTCAATTTTATTTTTTGTAATATTTATGATTTCTTCATCAGCCATTCAACTGGTAAAGGATACTGTTCAAAACCCATGTCAGCCTTCACCTTGTGGTCCATACGCTGAATGTAAAATAACCGGATCAGAAGCCTTTTGTGCATGTTTAGATCAATACATTGGAAAGCCACCTTATTGTCGTCCAGAATGCGTAATAAATTCTGAATGTAGCTTTGATAAGACCTGTATCAACCAAAAGTGTAGAGATCCCTGTCCAGGTGTTTGTGGTGCAAATGCAGAATGCCATGTTATAAGTCATATAGCAACGTGCTTTTGTTTAGTTGGATATACTGGTAATCCGTATGTCATATGCAATTCACAACTCCTTTTAGAGCCTACAGAACCGATTACTCCATGCTTACCTAATCCTTGTGGTTCAAATGCTATATGTTACCAAGTTCGAAATGCTGCCTCCTGCAAGTGTATAGAAAATTTCGTTGGCAATCCTTATGAAGGATGTCGACCAGAGTGTATATTAAACACAGATTGTCCAGCGGATAAATCTTGTCAACAACAAAACTGCCGCGATCCTTGCCCAGGAGTTTGTGCCCTTAACGCAGAATGTAAATCGATTACACACTTGCCAACCTGTCACTGCTTAAATGGCTTTACTGGAGACCCTTATCTTTATTGTCAAAAACTTGACGATAGTAAGTTAACCAACCAAATATTTAGGTTTCATACTTTTTTAATTTGATCTCCAATAGAAATAATTGTGGAGTATGTGAATCCCTGCAATCCATCACCATGCGGTTATAATGCTCTATGTCAACTACATAATAATCAAGCGGTTTGCTTATGCTTACCTACTTATTTAGGAATTCCACCAAATTGTCGTCCAGAATGTACAACAAGCTCAGAGTGTGCTCTTAACAAAGCTTGTCAAAATCAGAAATGCCAAGATCCTTGCTCTGGCGAATGTGGTGCCCATGCGGACTGTATTGTAATAAATCATTCCCCCATTTGTATTTGTCGCCAAGGTTTTACAGGCGACGCTTTAACACGTTGCATTTTAATACCCCGTAAGCATTCGATATTTTAGCCTACAAAGAAGTAGTATACTTAATTCTTAACTTAATTTTAGCACCTGCACGGTCTCAAGATATATACCAAAATCCATGTATACCTTCACCCTGTGGTCAGTTTGCTGTGTGTCGTATATATAACAACAATGCAATATGCACTTGCTTAGACTATTTTTACGGAACTCCTCCATACTGCCATCCAGAATGTATATCGAACTCTGAATGTCCAAACACACTTGCTTGCATAAACCATCATTGCAGTGATCCCTGTTTAGGAGCTTGTGGGTATGGTGCCATTTGTCATATGATTAATCATTCACCTATATGCCAATGTGCAATGGGCCTCAGTGGAAATCCATATATGTCATGTCAAATGTCAACACCGCCTCCACCAAAAGTAATAGATGATCCCTGTAATAGTACGCAATGTGGGGCAAACACTTTATGCCGTGGAAGCCAATGTGAATGTATTGCCGAATATCAGGGTAATCCTAAGTTCGGTTGTGGACCAGAGTGTTTATTGAATACTGATTGCATATCAACGGAGGCATGTATTCTCAAAAAATGCATCGATCCTTGCCAAGGTACATGTGGCTTAAACGCCCAATGCAAAGTATACAATCATATTGCAATATGCTACTGTCCAGAGGGCATGACAGGTAATGCATTTATGAAATGTGTCCTACAGCCAGCGCCTTTTAGAAATATCGATCCATGTGAGCCTTCGCCTTGTGGCCCAAATTCCCAATGTCGCATTATTAATCAGCAAGCTGTTTGCTCCTGCTTATTGAATTATATTGGTACACCACCCTCTTGTCGTCCAGAATGTGCCACCAATGCGGACTGTGCGCTTAATAGAGCTTGTCTACAACAAAAATGTAAAGATCCTTGCCCTGGAGTATGCGGCTTGAATGCAGTGTGCACAGTCGTATTCCATAGCCCAACTTGTCATTGTATTAACTCTTATACAGGAAATCCATTTATTTCGTGCCAGAAAATGAAAAGTAGGTCATTAGATATGACACTTATTGCAGTTTAAGATCCTTTTTTTTTTTAATTTACAGTTTTGCCAGAACTTGATGCCTCCCTTAAAGACTTTTGTCATCCATCGCCGTGTGGTCCTTTTTCAAAATGCGAAATGATCGGAAAGGATCCCATTTGCTCATGCCTTAGAGACTTTATTGGTTTGCCTCCTAATTGCAGACCTGAATGTGTTAGTAATTCTGATTGCCACGTTAATAAAGCCTGCATTAATCAAAAGTGTCAAAATCCTTGTCCCGGGGTGTGCACTGCTTACTCCGAATGTTTTGTAATTAACCATATGCCATATTGTACATGTATGTCTGGCTTTAGCGGAAATCCCTACATCTACTGTGGCGTTCTTAAAACTGAACCAGACATATTGCATCATCCTTGTGTACCAAATCCGTGTGGTTTCAATGCGCGTTGTTTGGATCACAATGGAGCTGCGAATTGTCAATGTATAGCCGAATTCTTTGGCAATCCATATGAAGGTTGTCGTCCGGAATGCGTGGTCAATTCAGACTGCTCCTCTGATAGAGCCTGCCATAATCAGAAATGTCGTAGCCCATGTGAAGGCATATGTGGACTTAATGCTGAATGCTATGTACGCAACCATCTCCCTTACTGCAACTGTCTTCCCAGTTATACTGGCGATCCTTACACTTACTGTAATATTCTTCGCGAACGTAAGCTCAACTGGATTCTTTAATTTTTCAAAATCTAAGACAATTTCACATATTAGCTATACAAATTCCTGCCACAAATCCTTGCCAGCCTTCACCATGCGGTTCTAACTCTCAGTGTATCGAAGTTCAGCAGCAATTTACCTGCATTTGTTTGCCAAATTTTGTTGGCGCTCCTCCTGCCTGCCGTCCACAATGTACGATTTCCACTGAATGTGACTTCAATGAAGCTTGTATTAACCATAAGTGCAGCGACCCTTGTCCAGGCGTATGTGGTCGAAACTCTGAATGCCATGTATTAAACCATAATCCAGTATGTTTTTGCGTTGCTGGCTATACTGGTGATGCGCTTACTGTATGTTACTTAATAAGTAAGACATAGAATCTTCGTACTTTTGAGTTAAATTTTTTATAAATATTCCATTTATCAATTAGAAAATGTAACACACACTCCTAAAAAATACATTAATAATAATCCTTGTCTGCCTTCACCTTGCGGAGCCAATTCTGAATGCCGATCTGTCCATCAAATAGCCGAATGTAGCTGCTTAGGTGACTATCATGGTTCACCCCCACTATGCCGACCTGAATGCATTGTCGACACAGACTGCGCTGCTCACTTTTCTTGTATTAATAAAAGATGCCAGGACTCCTGCTCAGGATCATGCGGAAATAATGCTTTGTGCAGAGTTATAAACCACATACCTATTTGCACATGTCCAACGAAATATGAAGGCAATCCATTTGTCAGTTGTTACAAAATCATTCCAACGTCACAAAGTACATTTCAATATTTATCAGTCCTATAAAAGAATGACATAAATGTCAATTTCTTTCTTTCTAGTAACATTAGGTGATGCTTGTTATCCATCGCCATGTGGGTCAAATACGATTTGTAACAATGGTGAATGCAGTTGTTTGCCCAAATATAAAGGTAATGCGTTCATGGGTTGCAGACCAGAGTGTGTTCTAAACTCCGATTGCTTGAGAAGTAAAGCATGTGTTGGCAACAAATGCGTCGATCCGTGCTCCGGTGCTTGCGGAGAAGGCGCTATTTGTGACACCTACAATCACATGCCGGTATGTCGTTGCCCAGAAGGCATGACGGGAAATGCATTTATTCAATGTTCCATAGTATTATGTAGGTTGACCACTTTTTTAGCAACTGCATTTAATTCATGTAAATTTTATTTCTACCAGTGTCTCCATCAAAAATTAATTCTTGTAATCCGTCACCGTGTGGACCAAATTCCCAATGCGTTGAAGTATTTGAACATGTGATATGTTCTTGTCTGCCTTTTTACTATGGTTCACCTCCAACTTGTCGCCCAGAGTGTATCATTAATTCAGATTGCCCGCGTCATTTAGCTTGCTTCAATCAAAAATGTCAAAATCCCTGTTTCGGAGCTTGTGGACTTTTTGCAACTTGTAATGTCAGAAAACATGTTCCGCATTGTGTATGTCCTGATAGTTTCACCGGCAATCCCTTTAGTTTATGTCAACGTTTACCACCACTAATTGTGATGCGCGACCAAATTAACCCATGTGTTCCTTCACCGTGTGGTCCTAACGCATTATGTACCTTTATAAATGGTAGTTCAATCGCTGAGTGTCACTGTCAATCCGATTATATTGGCAACCCTCCAAACTGCCGACCGGAATGTTTAGTATCGTCCGAGTGTTCGATAAATAAAGCCTGTATTAACATGAAGTGTAGCGACCCTTGCCCAGGAGTTTGCGGCATTGATGCAACTTGTCGCGTAATAAGCCACGTACCAACATGTGTCTGCATCAGAGACTATATAGGTGATCCACTTACTCAATGTTACCCAAAGCCTCTTTTAGATCGTGAGAAACTTAATTCTTGTTCGCCAAGCCCGTGTGGTAGTAATACTATATGTACACAACAAAACTCAGCAGGTATATGCGTTTGCCTGCCGAATTTCTTTGGCAATCCATATGAAGGTTGTAGTCCAGAATGTGTCTTAAATTCTGACTGCCCTGGAAATATGGCTTGTCAAAATCAACATTGTCAAGATCCATGTCCCGGTACATGTGGGCAAAATGCTTACTGTGGTACAGTAAATCACTTGCCCACATGTGATTGCCAATCAGGTTATACTGGGGATCCATATAGATTCTGCAGTAGAATCAAAGAACGTAAGCATACTTTTCATTAAAATATATCTTATCATATAAACGTTTAGCCCTTCTATTTATATAAAAATGCTTTTCTACTTATTCTGTAGCTATTTGGCCCGAAATAAATCCCTGCAAACCATCACCTTGTGGTCCAAATGCAAAATGCCGCGAAGTCAATGAACAAGCATTGTGTACTTGCCTATCCGATTTCCATGGTTCGCCTCCATCGTGTCGACCACAATGCACTTTGAACTCAGAATGTTCTTTTGAAAAGGCTTGTATTAATCGAAAATGTCAAAACCCTTGCCAAGGCATTTGTGGCCAGAATGCCATTTGTCACGTACGTATACATTTGGCTCAATGCTCATGCCAACCAGGCTACACAGGCGATGCTTTTTCGCGTTGCTATCCCACACCACCCGCACCACCACCCATAAGAGTATCTTACCATGATCCATGTGTACCATCACCTTGTGGTCCATACTCTAAGTGTCATGTAGTAAACGGTGATCAGCCGATTTGTAACTGCCTACCACAATTTCATGGTTCGCCCCCCAATTGTCGTACTGAATGTATTCTTAACTCAGATTGTGCTAACTTCCAAGCATGCTTCAATGGAAAATGCAAAGATCCCTGTCCTGGGTCATGCAGTTCAAATGCACTTTGCAAAACCTTGGACCATATTCCTCTGTGCATATGTCAAAGCGGTTACAAAGGCGATCCATACACAAACTGCCAACCAGTACAACTCACAAATCGTAAGAATTTTTTTTATCAGAACAAACTCATCGACTCTCTAACGAAATCTTTTTTGGTATTTTAGTGCAATCCCTACCGAAAGATAAGTCGTGCCATATGATGTATTGTGGCGCAAATACAGAATGTGTTTCCAATACATGTCGGTGTTTACCAAATTACAGTGGTGATCCTTACATCGGTTGTCGTCCAGAATGTCTTTTGAGTACTGAGTGCTCGCTTGATAAAACATGTATACGCAACAAATGCCAAGATCCTTGTCCTGGCACATGTGGTTATAATGCGATTTGTACTGTCCATAATCATATTACCATATGCTCTTGTCCTAAAGGTATGAAAGGGAATCCATATCTTCAGTGCCAGGCTGTTCCAGTTGAACAAATTTTGTTCAATAATCTTTGTGATACAAATTCTTGTGGACCTAATGCTGAATGCTACGTTTTTAATAGCTATGCCATATGCATATGTAGTAAGAATATGATAGGAACACCACCTTCATGTCACCCAGAATGTATCTCAAATCAGGAATGTCCTCTTAATTTGGCGTGTGTAAACCAAAAATGCCAAGATCCATGTCCAGGGGTTTGTGGTTATTTGGCCATTTGTAACATGATAAACCACAATCCAAATTGTGCTTGCCCAGAAGGGTATACTGGTAGTCCATATGTTTCCTGTCACCAAATCATCAGTATGTATAACTAGTATAACTATAATAAATTACATTATGTTAACAACATTATATTTAAGGTCCATCAATACAATATTCCCCAAAAGACCCCTGTATACCAACACCCTGCGGACCCTATTCAGTCTGCACAAACATAAATGGAGCACCCACCTGCACCTGCACAACCAGTTACATTGGCATACCACCACGTTGTCGTCCAGAATGCGTATCCAACTCTGAATGCCCCTCTGATATGGCATGCATCAATCAAAAATGCCGTGATACCTGTCCTAATTTATGTGGAGTGAATGCCATTTGTAGAACTTTAAATCACATTTCAAACTGTCAGTGTGAATCTGGTTTTATTGGAAATCCCTTCATTTCTTGTCAAAAAATCTCTGAGCCGCAACCACCGGTGTTAACAGCAATTCAATTACCAACCTCACATAAAGTATTACAAAATCCTTGTCTACCAAATACTTGTGGACCAAACGCAATTTGCAATCAACGTAATAACATTGTTTATTGTATATGTTTGCCAAATTTTTATGGAAACCCATATGACGGCTGTAGACCTGAATGTATACTTAATAGTGATTGTCCATCAAATCGAGCCTGTGTGCAACAAAAATGTGAAAACCCATGCCCCGGAACATGTGGTCAGAATGCAGAATGTTATGTAACAGCTCATTTACCAATTTGCAATTGTTTAATTGGTTATACTGGAAATCCATATCTGTTCTGCTCACGAACTCAAATATTAAATCAATGTAAGCGCTACTTCAAAAACTTCTAGTATCTACAAAATATATTAAATAAATGGCTAATGTTTGTTCATCTTCGTTAACTAGTTCCTACTGTATATAACAATCCATGCCACCCATCACCTTGTGGACCAAATGCTCACTGCCGCGAACTAAACGAGCAGGCTTTATGTGAATGTTTGACTGATTTCATTGGTAAACCTCCAACCTGCCGACCAGAATGCACTCTCAATTCTGAATGTGAATTAGACAAAGCTTGCATACAACACAAATGTAGTGATCCTTGTTTTGGTGTTTGTGGCATTAATGCAGATTGCCATATTCATTACCATAATCCAATTTGCTATTGCAAACCAACATTTACTGGAAACCCCTTTGCACAATGTTACATTATTCCCACACGTAAGATCTAATTGAAATAGAGGTATCAAGATTGAGAAACAAATCGGTGTTTTCTTTTCAGCTCTTTCAGATTTTTCAGTCCCTGATTATAAACCAATATTTTATGACACTACATACACTCCAAGTTTATCAAACAATTATAGCAATTTGGCAAATGTTCCACCCTTATCAAGGCCACCAATATACAAACAACATCTTACGTCTCCTCCGTCACTAAAACCAATCGTCTCTAATATTGATCCACCAGAAAAGCCATTAATATTAGTTCCACCGCCAGCAATTAATAACGAAGACATTCCAGTTAGAGAACCTCCAGCACTCCGACCCCAAATATATACAACAGCGTCACCATCAAAGCCTCCTCCAAAATTGAATCCAGATGTCATTAATATTGCTACACCAGAAATACCCAATTCTCCAGATTCACAACCTTCAATATATGACGTCGAGTATCCACCGACAGAACCTATAGCACCCCGACCCCCAATATATATCTCATCTCCAATATCACCTTATCCACAATTTAATCCAGGCGTTATCAATATTGCTTCTGCAAAGAATCCAGTTGTTCAAGCTCCAAGGCCTGCAATTAAAATCGAAAGCAGTCCAATTGACGAAACTCAGGGCATCATCAATATAGCCACCCAAGAAGGGCCAGTTTATCCAGTTTCACAGCCACCCTTATATAATGTTAATATTGCAACAACAACAAAAAAGGAACTTGGACAGCCTTGCTTTCCATCCCCATGTGGACCATTCTCTCAATGTTACAGTTATAATGGTGCTGCTGTTTGTATGTGCCTGACAAATTATATTGGCGCACCACCCAATTGTCGCCCTGAATGCGTGGTTCATTCTGATTGTTCTACACACTTAGCGTGCATTAACGAAAAATGCGGCGATCCTTGTGCAGGTGCCTGTGCGTACAATGCCATTTGCCAGGTCCATTATCATATACCAAATTGTAATTGCCCTTCTGGCTATATTGGTAACCCATATTTATCCTGCCAATTGTTATCAACAAAAACTTTACTTCTCTCTGAAATGAAAGCTACTATCTGCAACTCATCAATATGCGGCTCAAATGCTGTTTGCAATAATGGAGTTTGTTCTTGTTTACCTGAATATAATGGAAATCCATTTATTGGTTGCCGGCCAGAATGTGTGCTTAACTCCGATTGTTCCAGTGACAAAGCTTGTATAAATCATAATTGCCGCAATCCATGCCCAAGTACGTGTGGCTTAAATGCAGTTTGCCAGGTATTCAATCATATACCGATGTGTACATGTTCTAGTGGTATGTCAGGAGACGCACTGATCAAATGTGTGAATGTTTCTGTTCCTATATTAAATATTGGCGATGTACCACAGCCTCAAATTTTTATCGAAGGCGTGCCTTTAAAGGAACCTCCAGCAAGCATTCATCCAATGAACACAACATTACCAACGTCACCTTCTCAAAAACAAAAACCAAATATCATCAATATCGTTAGACCAGAAACTCCTTCAACTCCGCCAAAATCTCAACCAGGTATCATAAATATTGCTTCAACCGAATCACCGCATTTTTCAGTTACGCAAATGCCGAAATATGTTGACAACACTTCTGTCAATTACTGGCCCATAACTGGTTCCCCTAATAAACCAATAAACAATGGAGTGAATTATGTCATATATGAAACTACCTATCCTAAAACATTACTAAACCCATGCTTTCCATCACCATGTGGGCCGTACAGTCAATGCAAATTTATTGAACAACAAGCGATTTGCTCATGTATACCTGGTTACCATGGAGTTCCTCCGTTGTGCCGTCCAGAGTGCCTCATTGATTCCGATTGTGCATTAAATAGTTACTGTTTAAATCAACGATGCCAAGATGCTTGCATTGGTGCTTGCGGCCTTCACACAGAATGTTATATAGAAAACCATATTCCTACATGTATTTGTTCAACACTATATACAGGCAATCCTTTGTTAGCCTGTCAGCCGATAGGTAGTTCACCATCATATAAATTTTAGCAGTCGATAATTATATTTACTTTTTACAGTTACGCCGCCGGAACCAAATACTTCCTTTTCGAAAAATTCTTGCTTTTCCTTTCCGTGTGGACCTAATGCTAAATGCACATCTTCCATAAACGGTGTCGGTTGCTCCTGCTTGGTTGATTTTGTCGGCACACCACCAAATTGTAGGCCAGAATGTATAACGAGCGCAGAATGCCCAAATTATAAAGCATGTGTAAATCGTAAATGTGTTGACCCATGTTTAGACAGCTGTGGAGTTGCAGCCGAATGTCATGTAGTTTCCCACAGTCCAATATGTTTCTGTCCTATTGAGCGATATGGCAATCCATATCGTGCATGCATGAGAAAACATAACCAATCAAAAACTGCTATAAAGACATGTTCGAGTCAGTGCGGTATCAATGCAGTCTGCACACAAACAAATAGTTTGAGTATATGTCAGTGTATTCCCGATCACTATGGTGATCCCTATAAAAGCTGTCGCCCGGAATGTGTGCAAAACTCCGATTGTAACTTAAACAAAGCTTGCCAAATCTTTAAATGCACTAACCCTTGTCCCGGTTCTTGTGGTTTGAATGCAAACTGTTATGTCGTCAACCACTTACCAATATGTTCTTGCCGTTTTGGTTACATCGGCAATCCTTATTCTGGTTGTATTCTCGTACACAAATGTAAGCACTTTTAAAATCAATCAATCCTTGTAATTTTTTTTTTCTTTTTTTTTTTTGAGATATACGAGGTGTGTTCAAAAAGAACTTGCTCAGCAAGTTAGTGATCATGATAGATCGCGTTGAAAATTGACATGTAAGCAACCGAAAATTATAAATAGAATCTGGAGAATTGGGCAATATCTTAAGACCAAACGCTCTTCATTTAAATGAGAATTTCGTGTTCCTTTTTGAATACACCTCATATGTTAAAATCTGAAATGGTATTACGAACACATCTTAAACTATAAATATTTTTCACCTCAGCTGAAATAAACATTATATAATTTTCAGTATTACATTTGCTAATTCGACTAATTGTAAAAATTCTTAATTTAACCTTATTTTTATAAATTTAACAATTTTCAATCCAAAAAAGTTAATTCAATTCAAAACTTGTATTCGATAATTAGTCCTTCCACCGGCTTACGTAAATCGTTGTAATCCCTCACCTTGTGGAGCAAACGCACAGTGTCAAGATATTAATGACCAGGCTGTTTGTTCTTGCCTGCCCGAATTCATCGGCAGCCCACCATCTTGTCGTCCGGAATGCGTTATAAGTTCTGAATGTCCAATGAATAAAGCTTGCATTAATCAAAAGTGTCAGGATCCTTGTCCGGGAGCTTGTGGTATAAATGCTGAGTGTGATGTACAAAATCATAGTCCCATTTGTGCATGCATTTCTAGTTACACAGGCGAACCATTTACCAGTTGTCAAAAAATTTCGTGTAAGATAATTAAAGCTCATTAGTATGCTTCATGATAAGTAAAATAATTAATTATATAGCTACACTTGATCCGACGCGTCTCAATGCTTGCGAACTATCGCCCTGTGGTCCATATTCGCAGTGCCGCATAATTAATGGTGCTGCGATTTGCAGTTGTCTAACTAATTACATTGGCTCAGCACCCAATTGTCGTCCAGAATGTACTATCAACGCAGAATGTTCTAGCAACATGGCTTGTATAAATATGAAATGTCGCGATCCTTGCCCGGGGTCATGTGGATTTTCGGCTCTCTGCAATACAATAAATCATACACCAAGTTGTTCGTGCCCGGTTAGTTACACCGGCGATCCATTTACCAGCTGTAGGTTGCTGGCACCACTGTCACTTCCACAATCGGAATTAAGTACGCAGTAGAAAAAATTTGTAATCCAACATCATATTCAATCAACTTATTTTTAGAACCTATTGATCCATGCAACCCGTCGCCATGTGGCGCAAATACCGTCTGCTATAAGGGCCAATGTTCTTGCATTCCAGAATATCAGGGTAATCCAGTAATAGGTTGCCGGCCCGAATGTGTACTGAATTCGGATTGTCCTCGTAACCAGGCCTGTGTACGCAACAAATGCATCGATACTTGTCCAGGAATGTGTGGTCGTAAAGCTTTATGCAGAATAACAAATCACATGGCAATGTGTCATTGTCCAGAAGGCATGAGTGGTAATGCTTTAGTAGCCTGTGAACCTTTAAGCGATGTTCAAATATCCCCCAATCCTTGCATTAAATCACCGTGTGGTCCAAACTCTGAATGTATTGAAAGTCACGGCAACGCTATCTGCTCATGTGTCACTGGATACTTAGGCAGCCCACCAACCTGCCACTTGGAATGTTATACTAGTTCTGATTGTTTGCAAACTCACTCTTGCGTAAACAATAAATGTATTGACCCTTGCCCAGGCCAATGTGGATTGAATGCTGTATGCCAAGTAGTGCAACATCGCGCACAATGTGAATGTCTGAGTGGATTTACAGGAGATCCGTTCAATCTTTGTACGAGTATTGTTATGCCTAAACCTTCAATTAAAGATCCTTGTTACCCACCGCCTTGCGGCCCAAATTCTCAGTGTACCAATGAAAATGGCGTGGCTCGGTGCACTTGCTTATTTGATTTTATCGGTATCCCACCTAATTGCCGCCCGGAGTGTATAAACAACGACGATTGTTCAAATCTTTTTTCATGCATCAGCCAGAAATGCCGTGATCCGTGTCCAGGCTCTTGTGGATATAATGCGTTTTGTGTTGTTACACTCCACACTCCTAACTGTCACTGCCCTAGTGGCATGTCAGGAGATCCATTCCATCTTTGCAGTGAATTACCCAAAAGTAAGACAATAGAAAATATTCCAACTGATTAAGCGCCCAAGTCGTTTTTAATCACGCATTTATAATAAATATAAATTTCTTTTCAGTCACCCCGACTCCATTGGAACCAAAGAATCCTTGTTATCCTTCGCCCTGTGGTACTAATGCGGTTTGTCGTACACTTGCTGATAGTTTTATATGCAGTTGTATTACGGACTACATTGGTAATCCTTATGAAGGTTGCCGCCCAGAATGTGTTGGCAATTCAGAATGTTCAGCTAACCGTGCCTGCATTCGTAATAAATGTGAAGATCCTTGCCTAGGAACTTGTGGTGTGGAAGCTTTATGCACAATAAATAACCACATACCTATTTGTTCGTGTCCTAATAGTTTTACCGGTAACGCCTTTGAACAGTGCATACCGATTGTTGAGCTACCAATTCCAGCGGATCCTTGCTATCCATCACCATGTGGACTCAATGCAATCTGCAAAATTCAACGAGATCAAGCGATCTGTGAATGCTTGCCTAATTTCTTTGGCAATCCATTTGGACACGGATGTCGACCAGAATGCACTGTCAACTCAGATTGCTCTAAAGATAAAGCATGCGTTAATTACAAATGTTTGGATCCCTGTCCTGGAGTGTGTGGTTACAGTGCCAAATGCCAAACAATCAACCATAATCCCATCTGTAGCTGTCCTATTAATATGATTGGAAATCCCTTTGTGCTATGTGAAGCACCCGAGATGCCAAAGCAATCTGACTCTTGCAATCCGTCACCTTGCCGCCCTAATGGAGTATGTCGTATTGTTAACTCCGCAGCTACTTGTATTTATCCAGAATGTGTCACTAACGAAGATTGTTCACGCGACCGTGCTTGTATCAATCTCAAATGCCGTGATCCCTGCATAAACGCCTGCGGATTGAACGCTATATGCAACGTCATCAATCATAAAGCGGTTTGCACCTGCCCAAATGATTTCTATGGATCGCCATATAACCAATGCATTCAACAAATGGACAAAGTGACACCTTTTCACCCTGAATGTCTTAGTGATTCTGATTGTGCCAATGACAAAGCTTGTATTAATAATATTTGCTTAAATCCTTGTAAGCAATCAAACGTTTGCAGCCAAAATTCTCGTTGCCATGTGCAGTTACACCGTCCGCTGTGCATTTGCAATGAAGGTTTCACCGGCAATGCTCTATACAACTGCTTTTTGCTGGGCTGCCTCGCAGACAATGAGTGTCCATCGACAGAGGCCTGCATAAACAAACAGTGTGCGAATCCCTGCGATTTAACGCAATGCGGAGCTAATGCGGTTTGTCGAGCTGACTATAATCACAAAGCGAGATGCCACTGTCAACCTGGTTACCATGGTAATCCTCTGGTACAGTGTGAACGGCCAGAGTGCTCTATTAACAATGACTGTGCATACAACTTGGTCTGCCGCAATGAACATTGTGAGGATCCCTGCAATTGTGGTAAGAACGCACAGTGTCGCGTGGAAAATCATCGTGCACAATGCCGCTGCACTGCTGGATACACTGGTAACCCATTAGAAAACTGTGAACTAATGCCTGTTGGACCTGAGGGTTGTTCCATAGATGCTGACTGTCCAAGCAAGTTTGCTTGTTTCGCGGGCGAATGTAAGAACCCTTGTAGCATAACTCAGCCATGTGGTAGCCACGCCATCTGTTCTGTTGTTGATACGTTGCCTTTGCGCACGATGATCTGTCAATGCGAGACCGGATACGTGGGTGAAGCAGACGTTGGATGTATTAAAGGTAAGAAACCAGCATTGTAATTCCATTATTGCTGATGTGACTTTTATTATAAAATTTGCAGCCAAATTGTTAATATATTGTACATAAGAGTGTTTTTGATTTTTGCGCTTTACTCATAATTGTTAAAGTTTTTATATACTCACTTTTAACTTTACGAGTATATGTACACGTTATCTTAGCAAACTGTTAACTAATAACTAAACCACCTAGCCAAATTAATAGATATTATTTTAGATTAATAAAATCTATCTCTTTCTAATTTAGAACTAGTTAGCGATCATGGCTGCCATTCTGATGCTGAGTGTCATACAACAGAAACATGTCAAAATGGCATGTGCAACAATCCTTGCAGAGGTGGCCTGATATGCGCAACCACAGCTGAGTGTATGATTCAAAATCACCGAGTAATTTGCAGCTGTCCCAAAGGAACGCAGGGAGATCCATTTATAAAGTGCTACCAACCCTGTAAGTCAATTTTTCACAAGTAAAAGTGCAAGTACTATACAAGCATTATAATAGAAAACTTCTCCCAAAGCACTTAACAATTCTTTCTCTTATAATAATATTTAACATGGATGGTAATAATATGCTTAAGCAAAATAGGATAAAAATCTTACACTATTGATAATGTTTAATACAGTTCAATTCTAACAAGCAAAAAGTCATATGCGATCTTATGTCTTGTAACGTGATAACCTAACATCTGTTTCTAGTGACCCTAATAAACCTGTCAAAATTATGTGGATTTCTTGCAGATATCCACAATTAAAATAAACGAAATATTAGTTCATATGACCGTAATAAAACTTTATTTATTTATTTATATTTATATTTATATTTATATTTATATTTATATTTATATTTATATTTATATTTATATTTATATTTATATTTATATTTATATTTATATTTATATTTATATTTATATTTATATTTATATTTATATTTATATTTATATTTATATTTATATTTATATTTATATTTATATTTATATTTATATTTATATTTATATTTATATTTATATTTATATTTATATTTATATTTATATTTATATTTATATTTATATTTATATTTATATTTATATTTATATTTATATTTATATTTATATTTATATTTATATTTATATTTATATTTATATTTATATTTATATTTATATTTATATTTATATTTATATTTATATTTATATTTATATTTATATTTATATTTATATTTATATTTATATTTATATTTATATTTATATTTATATTTATATTTATATTTATATTTATATTTATATTTATATTTATATTTATATTTATATTTATATTTATATTTATATTTATATTTATATTTATATTTATATTTATATTTATATTTATATTTATATTTATATTTATATTTATATTTATATTTATATTTATATTTATATTTATATTTATATTTATATTTATATTTATATTTATATTTATATTTATATTTATATTTATATTTATATTTATATTTATATTTATATTTATATTTATATTTATATTTATATTTATATTTATATTTATATTTATATTTATATTTATATTTATATTTATATTTATATTTATATTTATATTTATATTTATATTTATATTTATATTTATATTTATATTTATATTTATATTTATATTTATATTTATATTTATATTTATATTTATATTTATATTTATATTTATATTTATATTTATATTTATATTTATATTTATATTTATATTTATATTTATATTTATATTTATATTTATATTTATATTTATATTTATATTTATATTTATATTTATATTTATATTTATATTTATATTTATATTTATATTTATATTTATATTTATATTTATATTTATATTTATATTTATATTTATATTTATATTTATATTAACATTAATGTAAACTGTCTTCTGGCAATCTAATATGGATACATATGTATGTATAACGGTGATCTTTTTTTTTTTTCTTTTTAATAGCGAAAATAACATCTGTTTGTACACAAGACTCTGAATGCTCAACCAATATGGCTTGTATTAATCAACGTTGCCAAAGCCCTTGCGTTGAAGCTAATCCATGTGCTGGTAATGCTGAATGTCGGTTGTTGGCTTCACGTCCAATCTGCTATTGCCCAGATGGCTGGGGAGGTGATCCACAAGTTCAGTGTTTTAAACGTACGTATAAAATAAACTTATCAGTGCGTTGAGAATCCTAAACAGTCATATAATTATTTTCAGTCGAGTGTAAGATAAATGCCGAATGTCCTTACAATAAGGCATGTATTAATAATAATTGCGTCAATCCATGCACGTATGGTAATGTGCGCTGCGGCACTGGTGCCATATGTACACCACAAAATCATCAAGCTATATGTTTGTGTCCATTAGGAACACAAGGTAATCCATTTATTTCTTGCATTACTGGCCATTGTCAATCTAATGGGGACTGTGCAGACCATGAGGTTTGCGACCGATTGAACCGCATTTGCCATGCGGTGTGCGATGACGATACATGCGCAGTGAACGCTATTTGCTCTGGAAGACTTCATCAGCCGGAATGTGTGTGCCAATTTGGATATCAAGGAAATCCATTTGTTCATTGCAGTCTGATCGAACCGATTCGCAAACCGGAATGCACTCAAGACAGTGATTGTTCTTCACAACTAGCTTGTATTAACGATTATTGCGCTAATCCTTGCACATCACCACATGCTGCATGCACTGCCCAACAAACATGCACTGTTTTGGATTCTCTACCATTGCGCACTATGATATGCAAATGCCCCAGTGATACATTAACCGACAACTCTGGTAACTGCGCGCCAATACAGCATATAAATATCGGATGTCAAAGTAACGTTGAATGTGGAAGCACAGAGATCTGTCATCACGGCATCTGCGTAAATGCATGTCAGCTAGAGCATTGTGGTGCTAACGCCCAGTGTGATTCTATAGATCACTATGCGCAATGTAGCTGTCCCAAAGGCTATGAAGGCAAGCCCAGAATTGAATGTCATATACGAGAAATCGCTTTACCAAAAACGCCTGTATCTGAGTGTATCAATAACGATGATTGTCCTGAAAACAAGTTTTGTCGCAATGAACGTTGTAGTAATCCATGTGTTAATGATCCATGTGGACTTGGTGCCTTTTGTCATATCCAGAACAGAGCTGCTATCTGCCGCTGTCCACAACATTACACTGGGGATCCAAAAGAAAATTGTCTACCACGTAATAATCATTTTTAATTTCAAATTTTCAAATATAACTCCTCATTTCCTTTTTAACCAATTTCAGCTACTGATGTTATCACCGTTGGCTGTAAATCAAACTTGGATTGTCCTTTTTCTGAATCTTGTATTAACGCTGAATGTGTCAATCCTTGCAATTGCGGAGAAAACGCTGAATGTACTGTGCGCAACCATCATCCGACTTGTTTCTGTAAACCTGGATTCTCAGGAAATGGGCAATTTGGCTGTGTGCAGATTGGTTGTCAATCAGATGATCAATGCTCTTTAGACAAAATGTGTGTTAGCAATGAATGTGTTAATCCATGTCTAATCGCTAATCCTTGTGCAATAAACGGTGAATGTTTTGGAAAAAATCATCGCGCCGCATGTCGCTGTCCAATTGGTCTTGAAGGAGACCCATTTGTGCGGTGCGTTCGTGTTGAATGTCATTCGGACTATGACTGTGCAGCCAATTTGGCATGCATAAATAGCCAATGTATTAATCCTTGCATCGAAAGTCTCTGCGCTCAAAATGCTATTTGCCGCGCTCTTGAACATAAGCCAGTTTGTTTTTGCCCCGAGGTTATGCCTGACGGTAACCCCTATTCATACTGTGAACGTCGCATACTAGAACCTATTTGCCGTGAAGATGGTGACTGTCCCAGCCAGTTAGCTTGCATCGACAATAAATGTCTTAACCCATGTACGGAACTGTCACCTTGCTCTAATTCTGCGGACTGCACAGTATTGGACAGTATACCTGTACGTACTATGGTCTGTGAATGTCCTGAGTCATATGTGCCTGATGCAAGTGGCGAATGCCGCGAACTTATTCTGCAAAGTCCACCTGGATGCAGCAGCAACAATGACTGTTTAGATCAAGAGGCATGCGTTCACCGTCAATGTCGTAATCCTTGCAATTGTGGCACAAACGCCGTTTGCAATGTACAAAATCATCGTGCTGTATGCTCATGCCAGGATGGTTTCGAAGGCAATCCTTACGCTGCTTGCCGGTCTATTGGTTGCCGAATCAATAGTGAATGTGACTCTAGCAAAGCATGTGTCAATGGAAATTGTATAAACCCATGCCTCGTAAATGATATTTGTGGCATTAACGCTGATTGCTATGTACAATCAAATAACGCTATGTGTCGCTGTAAAAGCGGTTACCGTGGCAATCCTTATGAGAACTGTCGTGTTATTGGATGTACAACAAATAGTGATTGCCCAATGGATAAAATGTGTCATAACGAACAGTGTGTCAATCCTTGCGTTTATCTAAATAAATGCGCTGCTCTGGCGGAATGTCGCACGCAGAATCATATAGCAGTTTGCCGATGTCCATTGCGATTCTTTGGCAACCCTTATGTTGAATGTCGCCCTGAAGAGCAACCGATTTGTAAGATTGATGTTGACTGTCCAACTCGTTTAGCGTGTATAAATAATGAATGCGTAGATCCTTGCTTGGTGCTGGAGCCATGTATTCGTCCAGCCCAATGTGAAGTCACACCCACTGCACCAGTACGTACGATGATCTGTATATGCCCCGAGGGTTATATAAGCAGTGGTAGCGGTACCTGCAAACCTACCACGAGCATTGTCAAAGTTGGAGGATGTATTTCTGATGGAGACTGTGATTTCGATAAATTCTGCTTAAAAGGCATATGTCGAAACCCTTGCAATTGTGGTCTCAACGCAGAATGTCGCATTAAAGATCATAAACCGGTATGCACGTGCATCCAGGGCTACGAAGGAAACCCTGAATTTGAATGTTCTAAAATTGAATGTAGTGTTAACTCCGATTGCGCAACGACGCACACATGCCACAACCAACTTTGCATACCAGCCTGCCAAGGAGAGAAATGTGGAAATAACGCTGAATGTTTAGGTATCAACCATCGAGCTGTCTGTGAGTGCGTGTCAGGCTTTCAAGGCAATGCCCGCATCGGTTGCACTTTACTTGGCTGCCGTACTGATGAAGAATGTCCCTCAGACAAGGCCTGTGTAAACGATAAATGCTCAAATCCATGTGACACCGCTCTCATATGTGCCATCGATGAAATTTGCAAAGTTTATCAACATCGGCCACAGTGTGCTTGTCCTGCTGATACTATTTCTAGACGCAATGGCTGCGAGCCTCTTCGTGAAATACCAATCTGTGTAAACGATAATAATTGTCCTAGTCAGACTGCATGCATACGTGGCGAATGCGTAAATCCATGCAATGCTACACATCCCTGCGGAGTTAATGCTAATTGTAGAGTACTAGACACCATACCAGTACGCACTATGATTTGTGAATGTTTAGAAGAATATACCGGAAATGCAGCTGTGCAATGTGACAAGCGTTCACTTTGCATAATTGAGAAAGGTTTCGTACGAAATATTGATGGCCAGTGCGTCTGTCCACCAGGATCTGCTTTAAACATTTACGAATACTGCGTACCTTGCATTTTCGAGAAAGGATATAAAATTGACAATACATCTCACTGCATCTGTGATTTAGAACGGGGAATGATAATTGATGAACGTGGCCATTGCATTTGTCCTATAAATTTAGGTTACAATTTAACTGCAAGAGGCGAATGTGTCAGGGAGGATAGACCAGAATGTGTAACCGACGATGACTGCGCTGAAAATCGGTACTGCAATTTGCAAGCGCGAATTTGTCAAGATCCTTGCCTGGAAAAAACTTGTGGCATACATGCCTATTGCAATGTCATTAATCACCATGGGCAATGCCAATGCGTTACCGGTTATACTGGCAACCCAGATTTAATATGCAACCGCACTAATTTCCGCACTGATTTCCCACGCCCAGATATGGTAGTCAGCTGTCTTGCCGATGGTGTCCAAGTTGAGATACACATTACCGAACCTGGATTCAACGGAGTGTTATACGTCAAAGGTCACAGCAAGGATGAATATTGTAGAAGGGTTGTAAATCTGGCTGGCGAAACTGTACCTCGCACAGAAATCTTCCGCGTACATTTTGGCACATGTGGAATGCAAGCTGTTAAAGATATTGCAAACTTTGTTCTAGTTATTCAAAAACACCCAAAACTGGTAACCTACAAAGCCCAGGCCTACAACATAAAATGTGTCTATCAAACGGGAGAGAAGAACGTGACACTGGGATTCAACGTGTCAATGTTAACAACAGCCGGCACAATAGCAAATACCGGACCTCCGCCAATTTGTCAAATGCGTATAATAACCAATGAAGGCGAAGAAATTAATTCAGCCGAGATCGGCGATAATCTAAAGCTACAAGTGGATGTCGAGCCAGCAAGTAAGTATCGAATTAAGCAAATTAGTACTCTAAAATGATCTTTATAAATGAGTTAGACTCCAAATCCTATCCCAACCAAATCGTGACATTTCGCGTTCAATTAACGACGAATCTTTATACACTATATTGATTTGCTTTTAAAAATGTACATCAAATTGTAAAAAACCTAGTATAGCCCGAGTCATGAATGCCTTAACGAACGTACATATATTTTTTTAAGAGTTCTTATGAGTCACATCTATATATTTTACAGCAATTTATGGTGGTTTTGCACGATCATGCATCGCCAAGACAATGGAAGATAACATCCAAAATGAATACATAGTCACTGATGAGAATGGTTGCGCTACCGACACGTCGATTTTTGGTAACTGGGAATATAACCCTGAAACAAATAGTTTACTGGCAAATTTCAACGCATTTAAGTTCCCTTCAAGCGACAATATTCGCTTCCAATGTAACATACGTGTTTGCTTCGGCAAATGCCAACCAGTTAATTGCGGTGGTTATAACGCGTTTGGCCGACGTCGTAGACGATCCATTGTCGACAATTCCACAGAGATCACTTCGATTGCAACAAACGCTGGCATAGAAGGTCAACTACGCGAAGAAATTACCATATCATCAAATGCCATACTGACATTCGAAAAACGAAGTGGCTCAGGACTGAGTGATGCAAATAGTAAATATAATTTTAGTTAATGATTAACATATGTTCACTTGCTAATGAAATTATGTTTCCAGTTAAACCTGCCGCTCAACGTGTTGAGGATATTTGCGTTTCTATGGTAGGTCTAATAATTGCATTGGTTATCACCGCGCTGTTAGCGCTCGTCGCAGTCGCAGTTGCCGTCTCCTGTTGGCTTATGGCCTATAGAAGGCGTCCAAAAACATTGGCACCGTTACCACATCCGCCAGAATTTCCCAATCCTCTGTTTGCCAATCAAGATGCTGTGCCAGAGCCAACTCCCGATTATTTATCATAAAAAAAAATAAATTCGCAAAATTGCAAACGATAATAAATAATGTAGTAGTAATAATTCAATAATTATTTGATAAAGAACAGTAGCTTATGCAAAAAGTATTAATGTCACATTGTATGAAAAAGTAATAAAATGAAAAAATAAGAGCTTTACTAACGAAATACTCGAATATAATTGTATATTAGAGTTCTGAAAAGTAAATAATATTTAACTATTAAAAACACGAGAAATATTAAAAACCCTTTTTAGTATAATCGATAAGAAATAAATATAACTTTATTATAATTTTCATATTTACCACTGCATTATACTAATATGAGAGTTTCAAATAGTCCTTATCCAAAACTCCAAAAAACTTATCAAAATTTCGTGATAATTTGAACTGCCAAAGCTTTAACACTGCGCAAGTGTTATAGTTGCAAAGAAAATGCTATGAACAATTCTCATCATCTGACAACTTCTCCATTAGTCGACATAACTTAGAAACCTTTTTTATTTCCCTAGGTTATGGGTATTATATCCGATAAAATATACTTACATAAAACTTCCTATTATATTGTATATTCAAACACTATTCATAAAAAAAAAAAATTAAGATTTTAAGCACAAATATTAAACTACCTAACGTAATAAAAAAAATACCAATATATTTTAAAACCTCGGCCACCTTTACTTTATTTTCTTAACAAAAAAAAAAATATTTTGCAAGTGCAAAACAACCCACTACAACATACAATATGTAGAGCTAAATTACAATCTGCTTAATAGATTTTATTTTTTTGATATACAGCAATTAAAACTAATAACCAATTTATAAATTGATTATAATTATAAAGCTACCGTACTAAAGAAAAAACGATCACAACTTATCATATTAGTAAACAGAGGAAACGTTAGATTTGTTTAATATTTAGAATGTTACGGCGACTAATGGAGGACTTGATGTTAATTAAAATTTAATTTTAACGCTTTTTTGTACTTTAGTTTATGAGACTTAATACTAATAGACTTCCTTCAATGAGTTAACTCGACGATATATATTATGAATATTAAATATATATTAGTTTGGAACAACGAACAATTAATATTTATAAACTATTGTTTAAACATTTTTACAATGCGATAAAAGGCTTGCAGCGAAATTCTGTTTTTAAAATCAATTTCCGTGAGTTTTCGCAATAGTTTAAGATTCTCAAAATGTTAAAAATACTAATAAAAGTTTATATGATTATTCAAAAATCAAAATGTATAGTCATTACTTTAAGTCCACTATTGAAAATATTTGACAACAAACAATTTTAAAGCAAGAAAAATGCCTTTTTGATACACATTCGTAACACAAATTGTAAATAACATGCATAAGATGATTTAATTAACGTAATAAACAATTAAAACTAATAACTATTATAGTATATATATATATATAATATATATATATATATATATCGACATTTTTTCGATAATATATATATTGTGAATATATTTTCAAACACACTATATTATCTAACACCTCTCCAACTTCTGGCTACAGAATAGTCATTGCAAGATGACCTACAAAGCGGTAATCTAGGGTAATGTATAGTTAAATTAAAGAAAACAGGTGCACAAAAAATTATTTTAACAGCTTTTATAAATTTCTATCACATTTTTTTTTCTTAATAGAAATCAAATTCATAAAAGCTTTAAATATTCAACTTTTTACAATGGCAGAAAATATTTCAGCAATTTAATGACCAATTTTTATTTTTTGTAAATTTAGCAAACAATAGTAAAAATTTTATACAAAATAATGAATTTCAATCTTTAGAGTGTATCCATTGATCATGTAAACTAACAACAATAATATTAATAAAAAACATTGTGACATTTAAACATATTTTGACTTTTTTTTTATTTATGAACAAAATATAAATATTTATTATGTAACTTGAAATTTTTGGCACAATCTAAGCTGAAGCAGTCCTGAATGAATTTGGCTATTTTGAGAAAAAAATGTTACATATTTTAAGTTGACGGAGCCACGATATTGTTATTTATGAGGTGGCTTTCTGTCACCGACATTTAATCCGTTTATTATGATATGTTCTAAAGGTATTTTTATTTCCCGTCGAAGCACAAACTTTACCCTAAGGAAGCGTAGGGAGCGTTTTTATGAGCCTTACCAAAGAGAATTACAAACAAACAAAATAGTTGTCTCAATAAATTATTTAGTAGAAGCACATGGGCACACATTTGGTTATGTGGGGATTTTTGACATAATCTACCAATTATATCACATACAAATCATCAACTTTATGGCGTCACTTACAACCATTGATGCGAATGCCTAATAATGGCAATCCCGTGCCAGTACAATTTTATAGAACAGGCCGAAGAGCAAGCAATTGGGGAATTTTTCAAAAATTCTTTTAAGGATCGAAATCAATTTATTTAATTGTTCGAAAAAGTGTCACCACAATTGAGAAATGACAACACACAAAGCGTAGAGAAAGTTGCTATTATAATGGTGGGTGATCCAATTGAGAGAGGAGCCATAAAACTACATATCAAATCAAATGACACGTCGAGATCCAGTTAGAGGTACAATGTTGAATTTAACAATTTTTTTTTATTATTTCATTCAGTCTACACAGAAGTTGGTCTATGATAGAACAACGTCTCCCCGGGCTAAATAGTAAATGTATATATTGTTAGATCACTTATTTCTTGCCGTTTGATAGTGGATTTTCATTAAAGAAACAAGTTCTTTACATTCTTCCGATTTAATAGAGTTCCAAATTTTTTTTTTAATATACCTTTTAATTCCAAAACAGTTTTTGATAGCTGCTTTACAACTTTTTATTGCCGAGATAGTACTGTATAGTATAAAACTAGAAAAACAGGGCTATAGTCAGGCGTAACCGACTACAGAAAACCCTGTACCCAAGCCAAAACTTAATACATTTTTTTGTTGCTTTAATATTTTGTATTCACTATGTAAGGATATCTCAAGAAAAAATATTTTTTTTTTTTGTAAAAGCCATTTTCATATATTCCAGCCGATCGTTTGTATAACAGCTATATGATATAAGTAGTAAACCGATATATAAAATAATGAGATATGTAATTGAAAATGAACTAAAACTATTAAATCCAAAATTTTATAACGATATCTTAAAAAACAAAAGGGTTTGGCTACTAAATGTGGGTTTTCGGCCAATCGTTCCTATGCCAGCTATATGTTATAGGTCAAATATCGAAAAAAAACTGGTTATGCCTATGGATTGGGAAGACTTCGTGCCAAATTTGGTGGTTGTAGGTTTTACCCTATCCGAGATCCGTTTGTTCATACAGACAGACAGACGGACGGACAGACGAACATATGGACATGGCTAGATCGACTCGCCTTTCGATGCTGATCAAGAATATATATACTTTGTGGGGTCTGCCACGCCTCCTTCTGCCCGTTACATACATTTGCACAACTTTAATATAGCCTTTACCATTCTTTGGTTTAAGTTATAATCAGTTTTACGGAGTCGACGTTAAGCAGGAGGTCCCTTCTATTCATAGCCGCTCACATTTAAATAGTCGCAAAAAGAGTAGATTGCTACTTTACATGTAGGGTCACTTTAAATATTTTATTAAACAAGCGGACCCGGCTGAGGTTATCCTACCCATTTTTACAATGTATCCTATTTTCCCGGTGTTCTTTACAAATATATTAAATTTCATCAATCTGCATCAAATAAGATCAGAAAGAATTTTGATTTTCATACTAAACATATATATGTTTGTATGCTTTGAATTATGTTATTGCGTTGTAATATTCTAAATATACTCGGAAACAAACATTAAATGATCATATATAAAATATTTTAAAATTAATTACAATTAATTAAATACATATATGTATATGTATTTAACTTAATAAACCTCCACAAAAATAAATATTTTTTGTAATACACCAGCATGTGGGCTTATTATTGGCCGCTATATACATATATAGTTACACTTAGTGCGGTTTATTTACATTTTTATTTTAAATTTGTATACTTAATTATTGTTTTGTTCATTTCATAGTAGACGATTTTCACGCCAGCATCATAGTCACACTTTAACGATTCAACAACTGACTTCATTGCGATTTTTTGAAGGCAAGTGTAAACGATATTCGCGATTGTGGATCAGTTGACATTTGACAGAGCGCCTGTTAACACGTGTAAGTCGGGAGATAAGCATATGCGTATCATCGCGAATTACTACGTATGCATATACAATTCAAAACGCAATAGATACCCGAAAAAGTTTGCTTTTCTTTTTATTATTTAAATTTAAAAAAGTTGTAATTATTAACAATTAATTATTGATGCAATTATTTGAAATTTATATTATGAATATAAGAGTGCAATATTATATTATTTTCTTTCTAAAAGAGACGTTTGTATATGTAAATATGTATGTGTTTTTCTGCGTTTGTTTAAGTTCGCAATTAAACAAAAAACTATCTACAGTGTGAACAAAATAAAAAAAAAATAAATTGAGTTGTGTAAATAGTTACATATTACAAATTTCACATAATCGACGATTGTATTAACTTGGAAATTGCGTAACGTTTTTGTGCATAAATTTTAACTAGAAATATATTACTGATATAAAATTGTAAAGCAAGTAATTATTTCATCTTAAATTGTCGTTAAACAAATATTTTATTGACTTACACACAATTATTGCTGCTGTAATAATTAATAGAGCTTAAACTCATATTAATGACCTTTGTGATGCTAATCAAAAAGTCACTAGAGCACATCGTAAATCGAGACACAGTTTAAAAAAAATGTCAGATGGTGGGAATGAATAAAAAAAAACACGGAAAAATGGTAAAGAGTATATTAAAATTGTGCAAATGTATGTAATGGGCAGAAGGAGGCGTGGAAGACCCCACAAAGAATATATATTCTTGATCAGCATCGAAAGGCGAGTCGATCTAGCCATGTCCGTCTGTCTGTCTGTCCGTATGAACGCACGGATCTCGGAAACGGTTAAAACTTCAATCACCGAATTTGGTACAAAGACTCTTCTAATCCATAGGCATAACAAGTTTATTTCTATTTTTTTCGATATTCAACCTATAACATATAGCTGCCATAGGAACGATCGGCCGAAAAACCATATTTCCTAACCAAAAGATGTTTTTTAAGATATCGCTTCCAAATTTTGGATTTAATCGTTCTAGCTAATGTCGAATCACATATCTAAATATTATGTATATCGGTTTATTATATCATATAGCTGTCATAGGAATGATCGGCCGAAAAACAACATTTTCTTAGAAAAACTTTTGGATGTTATAGGAGCCATCAGCCGAAAAATGGCTTTTACTAAAAACACATAATTTTTCTTTCTTGAGATAACTTTACACAATGAATCCAAAATATTTAAGCAACAAAAAAAAAATTCAATTTTGAATTGGGTACAGGGTTTTCTATAGTCGGTTACGCCCGACTACAGCCCTGCCTTTTTTGTTTGTTATAAAAACTAATATGTAAATCATCAAAGCATAAACTAAAAAACATTATAAGATTTCAAAAGTATATGCCAATTTTTTGTATATGTCCTACAAACATTAACTTTTCTATCTCAAATATTAACTTTTCTATCTCAATTTTTATATGGATATCAAGTACTGCTTCAAACAAGCTAACTGGTCATATCCAGAGTAGTGGTTCATATTTCCGTATTACGTTGAAATTTATGCATGCCATTTAATTTGAATGACAAACATACATATATGTGTATACTCTCTTGATGAGAAAAGCTTGCGTCCAATTTTCTTAATATTCGTATTTCTACATTGTCGTTTCAATAAAATATATTGTGGAGATCTAAATACAAAGAAAAAAACTATATAAAATATCTTTACAGGAAACGTATAAAATTCCAAAGAACTCACAATAAAAAATAATTTTTACTATAAACGTTCCGTGCTTATTTTAAAATTCAAACATATAAATAATTTATATTTTTGAGAAATGTAAATTTTAAAACCGATTTCTAAGTTTAATATATATGCATGTATGTATTTTATATACATATGTAGTAACAAATAATAATCGAATAGGTAAACTTCAAAGTTTTGGCCAAAAATTTACATTTCTGAAAAATATGAATACATATTTATATATAAATACACATAGAAAGTTTTTGAATGCATGTACATATAGATATATTGCTTATATAATTGTATGTACATATGTGTATATACTCAAAGGTGAGTTACAAATAATCTTAATATAATAATGGCAATCTACCACTATTAGAATACACCTACAAATTATGAACAATAAAATTTAACTACACGGCCAAAAAAAATTATGCATTATTTAAAAAAAAAAAATATATATATAATTTATTTCTCAAAGATAAATAGAGAGAATTGTAAAAGAATTAAATAAAACTAGTAATTTTAAAATATTGCTTGACAACATGAATAATAAAAACTTAAATGAGAATAAAACCAAATTGTCATCGGTAATCACACCAGTTGCTTCTAACGATCAATCAAAACTATCCAAGACAGTTTCTTCGCCGACAGCATTAAATTTAGTAACAATACGTTCTTCACCAACGCTCGCTCAAATTGGCAAGCAGGTCTCGCTGACGCCGCGTCATAGTCAACTTTATGACAGCGGCGCAGAAAGTGGTGATGAACATTCTAAACTTATAAGAACGACCTCTGTACGTTCACACAAGTTCATAATCATCCCAGCTCTCGGAACGGCAAATTTAAACAGTCAGGCCACCTCGACAACAACTAGCACTGGACAATTCCCTTTTCGACAATCTAAATCTACAGTGTCACTTAGTACGATTGGGGTGAAACAACAAAGACCTTGCGAACCCTCGCATAATGTGGCACCGTTTACTAAACTTATTAAGTCACGTCCCCAATCGGATATCATACAGCATCACCAACTGCCAATGTTATCACAACCATCATCTAGCCCTGCTGTAACGTTCACAATTGATGATTGTAAGGTGGACACTAGAACAACGGCAAACAAAACGGCTTCAAGAGCGACAATGGTGTCCAATTCCGCAACACTTACGCTAACGCCTATAACTACAAACGCCGATAATGCTACTACTGCGGTTGATACATTGCAATCATGTTCCGGTCGAAATAGCAGTAGCATGCGATCAATCGTTTCAGGTGAGTTTCTTAATTTTCAATTATAAATGCTTTCCTATTGAATAAGCTTTCAACAAAAGGCATTTTTTTTAGCGACTCATGACGGTTCAATTGCCACAGAAAGCAATTTCATTGCGGATGCCACCCCTAACCGATACATGCAGTCGAAATCTTATTTTGCAGAAAGCTCTTGTCAGATTCATGACATACTTTCCAATCAGATATACTCGGATGTAACTTCGGTTCGTTCATTAGCATCAATTGGTATTGGGTCAACTGATGGTCACAAACTAGTGATCCGCCGAGTACCATACACGGCTAATGAACTTTTTAGCTTAGTCAATCCACCAACTCCACCGTAAGTATTTATGAAATTTAATGTCGTTTTAGCGTTCTATATTTTTTTAACTAATAGTAACTTTCGAGTATAATACTAGGTAGGTCATTTTGTACATTCACTATAGCCAAAAAAAGATTACAAACAATTAGTATAATTAGTGTTTTTTAATTTATAAGTAAAAATTTTGTTAAGTAGATAAAGCAGCTGTCCTCTTGCTTGGTAGTGCGCTATCATAACGTCTGCGAAAAAAAAAGAACCCATGTTATCTTTTTTCTGCCGCTCAGTCAGCAAAACGGTTTAAAGGATTTCTTTTTTTTATATTAATTTCTTGCTACATTCTTTCACCCACTATGTGCTCTCCACCAAATGTAATTTTAGTTTAAAAATTAAAATATGTAGTTTGTTGAATGAATAGAGACTCAACACTAGAAAAGTCGTAAAAGATATGTTTTGGCAATTTGGCATTGTAATTTCATTACAAATAAAATATTACAAAAATTTTACTTGATTCTAACGATACATAACGTAGTCAAGACCCAAAGGACTGTTTAATCTTGGGCTTGCTATAGAATATCATAGTAGCAAAATACAAGCACAATGTTAATGTAACAAAAACAAATAGATCACCATTATATTTATAAAAACAACGACTATTAAAAGACTTAAAGTTTACCCCTTTTTTTTGGTATTAATACAGAACAATACGAAACAAAAAAATACTTATAAAGAACAGTTTTTAAAATGTTTATAAAAGGCCATTTAAAATATACATAGTTGATTTTAATAATCAAAGTAAAATTTTTCTTACACACATACATATATATGTACATATATATGTGTACATATATATACATAACATTATTTGAGTAAGAAATTTACGCATTAATTATTAATAAGGTACAAATTTCGAGTTAAACTGTTAAGTTATTTGAAATCATTTGATCGCATTCAGTACCAAATGATCATACGAATACTGCAGAGGTCTTCTTGCCAAAAAACAACTTAAGTACTCCCAGATCCTGGTTAATCAAATAAGGCCATTGGCCCTTCTTTATTAAAATAAAGTGTAACAGATATATTAACCGTCAGAGTATTTAATTTTATATAAACATAAATCAAACAAACACAACTTTTTTAAGATGCCTCTACAACTAACTGAAACGGATGCGGCATCCTCAAAGCACTCGGAACACTCCTATTTTCGTTATAATCGCATCGCCAAAGTGTAAGATGGAAAAACAGTATTATAACTCGTTAGAATACATGTGATAAACCTTTCCGATTGCATAATCTCGATTGAATAAATATACGTGCCGTTGTACAAACACCTCGATCATTTCGTTTATTTAAAGTGTTAGCCGATTATTATTGATTACAATATCGAACACATTTATACAGCATTTAAACGCACAAATAAACGTTAACATATTTAAATGCGTAAACCAATAAATTATTTATGACATTGTGAATTATTCCTATTGGTACCATATAGTGATTAAGTTAATCTTAATTGTTTTTTCTTTCTTCTGCTTTATAAATAATGAACAGCCCACTTGGAATCGATGACGATGAAGACAGTTTTATGAACTTATCAGAAGAGGCTGTAAAATTGAAACCACGACAACAGCATTGGGCAAACAAAATGCAATTTGTGTTAGCCTGTATCGGATACTCAGTGGGCCTCGGAAATGTTTGGCGGTTTCCGTACATGTGCTATAAAAGTGGTGGCGGTAAGGCGACTGAGCAAATTTACAAACTAACCCAAAATCAAATCATAACCTTAAAAATGCAATCGAAATTAAATAGGATAGATACATGACATTTTGTTTACTTCATTTAATAAAATTTTTAATTCTCAACAACATGATACAATGTGAATTCGCTAATTTTGCTTTGATTTTCTCGACCAGTAATATATTCAACGTTTAAATGTCATTTCCGTTCATTTTTTTTCTGTTTTCATAAGACACTTCTACTCGTATATTTGTATGTATCAACTATTAAACAACAGCATTACTGTTGACTGTCGTTGATCTTAATTCAAGACTCGCAGTGTTTTTATCAGCAATGATTATTGAAGCAAATGATGTAGATAATTTTTCTACAATTATCTAATTGATCTGATCTTTTGGTTTTCAGGAGTATTTTTAGTACCTTATTGCATTATTCTCTGTATATGCAGTATACCGCTGCTCTTTATGGAATTATCTGTGGGTCAATATACGGGAAGAGGACCAATTGGAGCACTAGGACAATTGTGTCCGTTATTTAAGGGTATGAAAAACAAAAATTTTTTACCAGTAATTACTAATAAAACTATAGGTGTTTTTCAGTATAGGAAATGAACAAAATAAATATTAGAGTTATTCAGAGTCTTCATTTTGCTCATGCAACGATGATAGACCATTAACCCAAGAGTCTGAACACCCCTATTTTATTCCTATAAAAGAAGATAATTGGCTCTGTGAGTTTTAATAGCCCTGATGATGATAAGGGTAAGACCCCCACTGGAGGCGTTATAGTGCGTACAAAATTTCAGGTAGCGCGCAACAACACGGTGAAAATAACTTTCACTTTAAAAGTCAGAAGCTAAAAAGCAAGCAAGAAAGCAGTAACACTCAAAGAGTGAAGTTGGCTGCAGCAGTCACTTCACTGCTGATGCTCTAGCCGAATAGAAGTTTTTTGTTACTTTAACAGATTCCGCTGTGAATTTTCCTAGGAATTCTATTGGGGTTCTCTGGAATCCTGATAAATTTTAACATGGTGTTAAGTCGGATTGTTAGTTTAACAGATTCCGCAGCGCAATTTGATGTGTTGTCAAAAATATATGCTCCCATTAGTTCTGAAATGGTTTGCCTAAGAATTTCGGCTAAGCAGAGAGCACAATATTTGATTGCATTGTGGTATGGGCAGGCATTGTTGCCACGACGTCAAATTTCACTTTCTGCGTGAGCAGCGTCAAGCAACTGCATAAGCAATCTATGTTAGCTCTTTATTATATTATATATATAAGAAATTAGTCTAATTACAAAAAATACTTTTCCCTTTATTTTATTTAAAAAGAAGGCTGCGAGATACTCTTGCTTATATTTGCATATGTATATATTTATGTCCTAGACATCTGCATGAGTGCGTTCAAAGCCGCATTTTTCGTACTCATGCTGAAATGAATGAATTTGACATTCACATTCATTAAAATTGAATCCCAATGTCTGAAGCAGCCAAGAGAATTTTTTATATTCCAACTCAAATGAAACGATGCCGAATTGAGTTGTATTTTCATTTGAGTAATATTTTGTACTCTTTTTTTCTCCCCGCCTACTCATTACTGCACACAAATTCCTCTCACAAAACACATTTGCTCTCCCGAACTACATTTGACAACAATTTCAAAGAATTTGTGTTGCAATGAAATGAGCGTAATTGTTGTTGTTCGAAAACCAAATAAAAACATAAAAATGATTTCAAATTAAAAAAAAACGAAAATTTCAATACTACAAGAAACTGAAATAAAAATTAATGCTAAAATGAAATAACTTAAATGTTATCATTAATGATATTGCAGGAACATTAAGTTTGTTTATTTTATGGGGATTAGTAGAAATTTTGCACTGTTTTCCTGTTATTAAATTTTTAAAATTTGAAAATGCTTTCTCAGATGGTGCACTAGTTGCAGATATGGCAAAAATTTTGCAGCTTGTCTTGTATAATATTTATTTTTTTTTCGTATTACTCCGCCAGAGAGCATGGAGCCTCCACAAGAATCTTCTTCTTATTTTTGATTTCAGTAATCAATTGTTTTTTTAGACAGGATAGATGATTATCCCATTAACCCATTCTTCACTTTTTATTGCGTGTTTTTGCTCCAGAACATGACGCGTTATGTGTTGGCGAAGAATGAAAGGATCGCACGCACAGGTGTTTGTATTAGGTGTTGAAGGTTGCACCCCGAGCTGATTTCGACGGTGACGTCATAAGTTGGTATGATGATGACTCGCAATTACGTGGCGAAAAACGTCAGTTTAGGGGATATAGGGGAGATGGAAAGTTGTTTATTGAGAATACGATAATTAATTCATTATTTTAATTAATATCTTAAACGAACTACCAGAGGACCACGGCGTGCTTACTTTATTTTTTTTTTATACCCTATACCAAAAAATGGTAGAGTATATTAAAATTGTGCAAATGTATGTAACGGGCAGAAGGAGGCGTGGCAGACCCAACAAAGTATATATATTCTTCATCAGCATCGAAAGGCGAGTCGATCTAACCATGTCCGTCTGTCTGTCTGTCCGTATGAACGCACGGATCTCGGAAACGGTTAAAACTTCAATCACCGAATTTAGCACGAAGACTCTTCTAATCCATAGGCATAACAAGTTTATTTTTTTTTTCGATATTCGACTTATAACATATAGCTGAAATAGATATGATCGGGTGAAAACCCACATTTAGTAACAAAAACCCTCTTGTTTTTCAAGATATCTTGACAAAATTTTGGATTTAATAGTTTTAGCTCATTTTCAATTACATATCTCAATATTATATATATCGGTTTACTATATCATATAGCTGTCATAGGAACGATCGGCCGAAAAACAACATTTACTGGGAAAAACTTTTTTATTTATGAAGATATCGTTACCAAATTGTTTGGTTTTAAAGAATTTAAATAATATCCAATCATATTCCTGAATATGATAAATATCGGTTTACTATAACATATAGCTGCCATAGGAACAATCGGCCAAAAATGGCTTTTACTAAAAAAAAAAATATTTTTGTTTAGATATCCTTACATAATGAATACAAAATATTAAAGCAACAAAAGAATATATTCAGTTTTGGATTGGGTACAGGGTTTTCCATAGTCGGTTACGCTCGACTATAGCCCTGCCTTTCTAGTTTCACTCTGAGGCGAAGTACATGATTGCACCCGAATAACCATCGGCTTTGTTCTGCGAAGTTCAGTCGCTGCTTTCCCACGCTTCGCTCTCTGCTGGCGGCAAAAACCTTAAAACAAATTTTCAAAAGATAAGCCGCGGATGTTTGACGAAGTATCTGGTGTAGCCTCGGCTTTAGACGCGTTTTTCCTACCCTATTACCATGCTACCAAATACATTCAAATATATATATTCCAAGAATTTAGCGCTTTTGCTCTTGGTATATCTCGCAACGAATAGTTTTGCAGCTAACTGTAAATATTTTCCTCAGAAATTTTTTTAGGGTGGTCCGTTGTTTAACATTGGAAAAAATTTTTTCATCTTTTTTGAACGCTCTTGCAGTCGAAATTGTGAAATTGCGATGGACGCTTCAATAATTCTGTTTTTGAATCAAACATAAGAAAAAACCATTTTATTGTAAATAATTACATACAAAAAAAAAATATTTATATGATGAATAGAAAAGCATTATTGTCGCACATCAAAACATACATTCGTTAGGAGTGTAGAGAGAATAGAGTAGAATAGAATTGAATTGAATTCCATTGATTTCTGGTCTTTGTATAACGTATTTATATTTTCAGGAGCCGGTCTTGCAAGTGTCGTTGTTTCCTTCCTCATGTCAACTTACTACAGCGTTATAATAGGATATTCAATTTACTATTTCTTTACTTCTTTTAAGACGGATATGCCATGGATTGATTGTAACAACAGGTGCTAGTTGGAAATTTAATTTAATTTGACTTTATTTTTGTTATGAAATATCAATTCATAGATGGAACACTCCAGACTGTTGGGTACCACAACGCCATGACATAAACACCAGCGCCCCAGATTCATCTCGCACGCCATCAGAAGAGTTCTTTGAGTAGGGCTATTTTCAAAGACATTTATACTGATTCGCTTTTTAATAATACGCGTTTTTAGAAACAAGGTACTACAAATAAGTCCCGGGCTGGAATATCCTGGTTTAATGCGTTGGGAGTTATTTGCTTGTCTCATTTGCGCCTGGTTATTGGTATATTTTGCTACATGGAAATCAATTAAATCTTCAGCAAAAGTGCGTTACTTCACGGCAACCTTCCCATTTGTTTTGATCATTATACTAATGTTCCGCGCAGTCACCTTAGAAGGTGCTAATGAAGGATTGCGTTACTTCTTCCGTCCAAATTGGTCGGAACTAAAAAATGCCAATGTCTGGATAAATGCCGCATCACAGAACTTCAATTCTTTAGGCATTACATTTGGATCAATGATCTCATTTGCGAGTTATAATAAGTACAACAACAATATCCTGCGTGATACGGTTGCTGTCAGTGCGGTCAATATAATAACAAGTCTATTAGTTGGCATTTTTGCTTTTGCAACTTTGGGTAACCTAGCACTTGAGCAAAATACAAATATACGTGATGTCATCGGTGATGGTCCGGGCTTGATATTTGTGGTTTATCCACAAGCAATGGCCAAAATGCCCTACGCGCAGCTTTGGGCAGTGATGTTCTTCTTTATGCTTTTATGTCTAGGTTTAAACTCTCAGTTTGCTATTGTTGAAGTGGTGGTCACTTCCATACAAGACGGATTCCCACGTTGGATAAAGACCCACTTAGGCTATCATGAAATTGTGGTCCTTATTGTCTGTTTAATATCTTTCTTATTCGGATTACCCAATATCGTGCAAGTAAGTTTAAAATCACCCATTATATATATAAATACATATATATTTTTTACATTTTTTTCATCAATTGCATTAATCAAGGGTGGAATTTACTACTTTCAATTGATGGACCATTACGCTGCTTCAGTGACAATTATGTTCCTTGCTTTCTGTCAGATGATCGCCATTGCGTGGTTCTATGGTACCGGTAGACTTTCAAAAAATGTAAAGCAAATGACAGGTAAAGCACCTTCGGTTTATCTTATATCATGTTGGATATTATTGGGACCATGTCTTCTTTTCGTAAGTTGAAGAAAAACCAAAAAAGAAAGAAAAAGCACTAATTCTGCATTATTTGTTTTCTGCTTTAGGCTATATGGGTACTAAGTTTAATAAATTATCAAGAACCAAGCTATCATAATGGCCGTTATAAATATCCTGACTGGGCGTATGGAATTGGTTGGATGTTTGCATCGCTTTCTTTAATTTGCATTCCAGCTTATGCACTTATTAATATAGTCCGTGCGACCGAAGATAACTTCTGGGAGGTTTGTTTCAAGTTTGTAAAAAAAAATTAACGCAATTTAAATAAATATTATACTTTGCCAATTAGCGTGTTAAGTCTTCTCTGCGACCAAACATTTATGAATGCAAAATATGTGGTGAGCATCACTGTGAGCATGACTTTCCTGAGCAAGAACAATTTATGCTTGCTCAAGAGCTTCCTGGCATTTATAAATCCACAGCTTCACAAAATTCTACGCCACTTAATTTTAACATTGACCATAAATCTGGATATAGTGTTATGCAGCCAGTGATACATCAACATTCCGAAACTATTTATGAACCAAAGCTGGACCCTCGAGGAAAAACAAAAATTGAGCTTGAGATAAAATCATGAAATCAAGCTGCTTATTGATATATATTTTTCTTTGCTGTTTTGTATTTGTATTCAAATGAGTTGGAGTCTACACTTTATGAACCCTTTATATATTTGTGCTTTATCAAATTTAAAATAAATTTTTTTCATAAATTGATTGATTTTTTAATCCGATTATACTGAATAATATCCTCAGATATTATACTCAGTAAGTAAGCAGAAGAAGAAGAGGAGGATATCGCTAGTCAAATTCTTTGAGTTCATAATCACAACAAATCCTAGAAGTCATGCAATCATCAAATCCAATCGGCATTATTTGTTATTTATATTGAATTATTTTCCAAGTATTTACTCTCAAATTTGTTTCCAGTAAAATATAACTGCAGAGAAAATGCTTTGTTTTTTGTTATTAACCTATGTCGGTAAGTTAACCGATCGGGTTAACTAACAGGTTTGACTCTTAGATAGTAATTTGCGCTGGCCGACAGGAGCTTTGAGCATCGACTCTAAATTGGTCCTTAGCTAAGTCAGAGGAAACTCGTTTGTCATGGATGAGTCGGTTGGTATTTCGTAAGTATTCTCGTAATTCTCGCAAATTCTGGGAAAGCGTCCAGAGGATGCCCAGCTAACATATGTCCCTCAGGCTGCCTGGCTCCGGTATCCCAAGATTTTTCTGTCAGCATCTATAAAGTGCGTTTTCTGAATCGTTGTTGCACAATCTACATTCGTTCCTGTTAATTAGTCTTCTATTGACGTGCACCGCTAAAATCCAGTGTCCAATGCATATTCTTTGAAGTGTAAATGCTTTTCAACCCTCAGCGTTACGGTATGCAGCGCAGTTGATGTACGCCAAACCAACATTTGATAGGACTGCTTGGTCAATATATATATGTAGATGAAGCAACTTTTCTAGAGTCTTTAGGAAGACGGATGTTACACTACTCGGTTTATAGTCGTTTAGATACACGTGGCATGACCTAGCTAAAGACATCCATGCAATATCTGCAGCAGCCAAAGCTCTACTTATTTCGGTCCTTTACGCGTGTAACAGTAAGTAATAGTCAGTAATAGTTTCTTTAGCCTTGCAACATAAAGATGTAATCGTTGCAACATGACAGATTACATGGATTAACTTTCTCACAGCACTAAGGTTAGCTGCCGAATGTACAATTTGATTATTAAAAAAATTAACTTCCTTTAGCATGAGCTTTATATGGCTTTCGAAAGTGGACTTGCTTTTGTTGGTGTATCCGTTAAGCGCTTGGCTATCGAAAAAAATAGTGATTATTATACCTTTGGCTTTGCGGTTAAGTAGCATAAGGGCTGTTACCTTAATAGAGTAGAGTCCTGCATAAATGATTGTAGCTTCTTTGTAGAGAGGGGTGTGTATCGTACACTTAGGCTTGTTTATCCCTGCTCTTAGGCTCTTCTTTTCATGATATTCAATCTGCAGAGGTAAAGAAATCACCGTAGAGTGAATAAGAAATTTACGCATACTCTGATATAAAAAGGTGTAAGCTTTGTTGCTGATAGGTAAGCAAATGTGTGGTTATTGTACAAAAAATTCCTCTGTGTGCATATACGTGTGCCATATAAAATGGTGTTTGTGCGAAATCTACTCTCGGGGTAGAGCGAATATAAAATTTACGCATACTATGAAAGCTTACGTTTTCTTGCTTATAGGTTAACAAATGCATGGTTTTTGTACAACAATAAACTCAGTGTAAATATACGAATGCCGTATGAGATTAGATCAAAATAAAAACTTTAACACATCTCCCCTGTGTTCGGATACACAGTTGATTACACAGCATTTTTAACTCACATATATGTGAAAATTGTATTATTTTAAGGTATTCCTCTATCGAGACTGTCCTGTACACCATATTAGTTGTTGTAAAGAACATATTTTTTATTTTATTGCTGTAGAAAGCACTTTGCTATGCATTGCTGTCGCTAGCAAGGTTGGAAACATCAGAAAATAGAAAACTTTTTTACATGAATATTGTTTTTGTTGAGCACATTGTGTCAGTCCGCCAGTATTATGAGTGACCACTAATATGTTTATTAGTAGTGATTTCCGTAATTATTATTGCCGATGTTGTACTACTATGCACCGGTGACAATGGAGTGCAATAGTGAATTACTTTGTTTCTTTCCTACTTCATATTCATTATACATAGTAACTAAAACTTCATTCTTAACATTTTGTGCAGCAGTTTCACTTCAATATATATATGGGTGAGGCACATTACTTTTTTTTATAGTGAAAAACATACGCGCCCTTAAGAAAAGTTTTTTGACGTTGGGGTTGCATTGGAGGTATTTCGCATCAATGTGCATTTATAAACAATTTTTTGCAATAAGTATTGCATTTCCGTTGAATTGGCGAAAAATGTGTTCCATCGCTTTCATCTTCTCCATCTATTTACGGTTTTAAAAGACCACCTTCTCAATTGACAAAAATATAGCTGACCAAAATACAGTCAATCCAATTCATAACACTAGTTTTGCCATTTGCATCACATTTTCTTTTTATGTTCACCTCCAAAATATGCCCTTAATTCGTATGACGTCACAAATAAAACGTAGCGGCAATCAAATCCTCTCTCTAATGAGAACGGTCCGATTTCGAGAGAGAAAAAGACCCGATTGGCACCACCTTCTATTTATTTCACCATACACCGTTCGTAGCTATACTTTTCTATGTAAACTAACTATCAATTGTATTTTTAAACCATCGATCGTTTTGGAAAATTGCAACTATCTAAAGTAGTAGTATATAGTACCATCGATAGTTTGACATCTCTAGCTAGCCTGTCTTTAGATATTAAACCAGCACAGATATTTTTATTAATCACTGTGGGCAGATGAATGCATTCGCTTAATAAGCGAAATTGAATTAAATATTAATTATAAATACTGTACAGGACGCTCAAGGATCATCCGTGATAATTTTATATTAGTCTATAGTATGGCACTCAGTGTTCCCAACCCAAAAAATTAAAATTATCGTACCAACAGCTGAAAATTATCGTATTTAGACCAGAATTATCGTACTTTTCAAAATGTAGCAAGTCATATTTAACGTGATATTGGTATTAGTTCAAATCTATATATATAAAAATGAATGTCTGTGTGTATGTTCCCTATGCATTTCAAAGCTACTTGACCGATCGGGATGAAACTTTGGGAAGTTGTTGGGTTTACTCCTGGGAAGGTTTCTGGCACAGTAATTTTAAGCTACCTCCCCTCGACCGCCCACTCCATAGAAGAGAAAAACTAAAAGCGTTGTATCTCTTAAAGTATTTATGATGAAATTTGGTATATATGTAAAGAACACCGGGAAATAAGGTACATAATAAAAGTGGGCGGTGACACGCCTATATATATAAAAGATAATATAAATGCACCATATCATTGAAATTTGGTTATTTATAGAGGGCACTGGGGAAATATACATTATAAAAATGGGCAGTATAACATCTGCCGGGTCCGCTATTTATTATACTCAAAATGAAGCGATATTTTGGATTGCATCATCATGTGAAAAAAAGGACAGTACAACGTCTGCCGGGTCAGCTAGTGCTTTATAATTTATTACTTTTAAACTACCGTTTTGAAATTAATAGAACTTTTTTTATATAATACAGAAATCTATTGATATAAGACTATTATATAATACATATTAATATAAAATGAAAAAATCTTTGGTTTTATTTGTTACTATTAGTTTATTATATTTAAAAAAAACTACATAATTTTTACATAACGAGAGATATCGGCTACCTCGTCAACTTGTGAGCTTGTCGTAAAATCACATAGAATATTACTATATTCTGCATAGACAACCATGCTGTTTTCATTTACCTTTGGGGGCTCAGTGCTCAAAAAAGAATCTGTACCATAGTTGTTCAATGGATTTAAATTATAACCACTTATAAATTTAGATATGTCGTTTTCTCGCTGTGGTAATGAATATGTTACAGAATGGCCCAGTTTGCTCATCTGAACATACTTTTTGTAAATGGCCAAATTTGCTGTAGATAACGGTCTTATTTTAAAGCCATAAATTTCTTCAATTGTTGGTAGTATTATATCCAGGTTGAATGATACTTGTTCTAAAACTTCAGAATGTTTAGATTCCTTCTCAGTAAAGCTTGTACTTAAATCTTCATCACTAGAGCTTTCGTCAGCCTCAGTTGAACTAGAGGAATTGCTATTTGTTGAACTTGAGGAGCTCTGACCCGTCATTGAAGGGTTCTTACGCGCTGTTGATGAGTGAACTTGCCTTTGAAAAGGGCTATAATTAGTGCGAGGTGTTTGCACACGAGTATAACGCATAGCCAGTTGACTAATTTCAAATGAAATATGATCACTAAGATCTGTCCACTGAAACGATTGATGGTAGTTCGAGTACGAGTCTATCATCTCTATATCGTTTGTATGCACACGAAACAATTCTTTAACGATTTTATGTCCATCTGAACAGGAAAATGGTAAAGTTTCCCGAATCTTTGAAGACACCCAATCTGTAATCAGTTGCGTCTTATAAGAAAGCGATAGTGGTTTATACACATTATGCATATAGTAATCGGTCTGAAGCTCCCATATTGGCTGGTTCTCTGTAATAATAAACATTAATTATATATAATTCATATTAAAAAACAAAAACCTCACGTTTAGAATGACCATTTCGTGGAATGTAGTAGCCTAAAAACAAATTAATGCTATGTTGTTTCTCCGTATCACTGAATGTATTACTGTAATAGCGACTAAGAGTCTGCATTATATCATTGCCTTGAGAAGCCCAAGCAGCTGTCTTTCTATAAGTCTTTATACGGTGAACAAGTTGTGAACCACCGTATTGCAAAGCCAATGTATCCCCATGCTCTTCATAAAGATTTTCAAGCATTGTCACACAATCTGAATCAAACTGTAACTTCGCCGACTTAATAAAACCCATATACTCCAACTGATGTCCCAAAGCATATTTACCAATTGCAAACTGTGCTGAATTTGTGCGGTCCAAACAATCGACACAATTAGTCCTCACAATACCTTTTTGTAAATTTAGCTCACTACCACGTGCTTTAAAAAACATGCCGGTTTGTTGCACCACACTCTCAGCTATATCGGCTAACATCTCCATAACGTTACCACCATTAAGTCGGCTTTGGCGTGCCATATCAAAATGTATGTGTTTCATGCGATGCTGCAGAGGCAAAAATTGGTTCAAATATCGTATACTATACTCCAATTCTTTTGAGATAATCGATTCATGCTTTCGTTTCTCTCGCTTTTTTACCAGATTAAGCATTATAATTGGGGCTCCATAGTGGAACAGTAACCGATTAAAATGTCGCGCTGGAGTTTGTGCATAAGGATCACTTAAGTCGAGTTGAATGGGTGGCTTTGGTACCATCTTGCTAATGTCCTGTGACCAGTGAGATGGTATAGATCCCCGCATCTGCGTAAATGCGCATAATCGTTGCCCGTCACTAACAATCTGTTCGGTTTCAACCTCATTGGCAACATCGCCTTTAAAATTTGCTCCACGCTTAAGAAAACGTGTGCCAGCGAATCTTGTGCTCCGACGTGCAATTAGGCAAACATTGACATTACGCCCAAAAATACTTATGCACGATTGACTTACATATCCATGTGTTACTTCTAGCAACCAATCCTTAAGCACTTTTCCAACCAAAGGTTGCAATAGAAAAGCATTCCATACAAATCTTTTACGTGAATTACTCCGAAAGGCGTAGTTGACGCGCTCATTGGCTTCTTGAACATTGTTCGTCAGCTTAGTCCAATCAGGAAGAGGTTCATCTTTATCTAAATCTATATAAGCACCCACATACCGAGGAGCCGATTCATTGTATTGAAGAGTTCGCGTCAAATCATATGAATATGAAAAATAAAAGTTGCTACGCAAATCAATATTTTGAAACATTTTTTTGTAACGATCTTCATACGGATGTGGTGGTTTAAGCGTTGAAAGCTCATTTACTCGAACCATAACTGTGTCTTTTATGGTATAAATTAAATGCATTCCAATATGTGCACAACATTTACGCTTAGTTACAAGAATTAAATAGTAACCTTGAAGAAAGCGCACAAAACCAAGAACACCATACGCAGAAATTACCTTCGGTGAGCCTGGAAGTGTAGTAAGGAAGCGACGAATTTCTTGAGCATTAAACTCGTGATCTTTTTCCTCAAACACAAGACGATCATGTTGGGTACGATCAATTGCAATCAAACGAAACCTAGTCTCCCGATTATTACTGCCCACCAAGTAAAGACGCTGTTTTAAAAAACGATATTTGAATATACATACATAAATGTTTTCTTTGACTTTTATTCCTTACTTACACTTCTTGTCTCATAAAGAACAACCTTCTGTATCGCACTAATCAGTGGATTAAAAACTATATTCAACTTATTACAATTCATTATTTAATTTGTTAATTTGCTTTTTTGATGACCAATCTGGCATTTGTTGGTATTATTTAGTGCATACATATATACAGTTGTCAAAAAAACTTCACATACACTCAGGTATTCAGTAATAATAATAATAATGGCAATATGTAAAAATTGGTAGTACGAAAACCATTTCGGCGATTTGAATATGCAACTACCAACATTTCTGACACTTGCAGTACACACTGGTTCAAACAGCGATAAAAAGTATATTTGCATATTTATACTAAAGAACCAACACTGAGGTTGCAATTCCACCACTCCTCATAGTTTCCATTTGCTCCAATCCACCTTTCCGGCATGTTAGATCGACTTCAATAAGGCAAATTTTTCGAGTTTTTCATATTAGATATATAGTTTTATATTAAAAAAAAAAAAACAGAAAAAAAACTTTTTTGTCTACATGAGTTCTAGCTTACGACCATTTATTTTAAGACAACCGATCGACGCCTTGCTACATCAAAAGTCGAATATAAAAAAATTATTTACCGAACGCACCCACAAATATACAAAAACTAACAACAAGTTTGATTTGGCTTACTTTCAGCTAACGAATACGTTTAATTTCCTCCTTGAAACAAATTTTTTTAATTTCCCACTTTCCATCTAACCAATCGAATGCTAAAACTGGTTTTTCTTAGTTTTTTTTTTTGTGCTTTTCCTTTCATTTAGAATAAATTTATAAGGAGAATGTATTTTTGTATTCTTTAATGCATGTCCACAACATTTACTGCCAGTTTTACTTAAAAAAGACTGTTTAATTTTATCATAAAGCCAGGGTGAACGTAAACTTCTTTCGACCACTGTATGTATCTACATATGTATGTATATTACATTTGTAGTTATAAAGCTGATACATATTTATTGTATCATGGTTATAATGTAAACCATACTTTTTTATACTAGAGTAAATATAAACAATAATACTTTTTTAGGAAACCTAATATACTTAAGAAAATCAGTTTTTAGGCAAAATTTTTGAATCTAAGAAGCATGTTGTGGGGCAATATCTGCCGGGTTTGTTCAAGCCGTGCGGAGTATGAAATATTTGCCAAGATCCCCACTTACCTACACGCATCAACAAACGAGTTTTTACAGTGGCAAAAACCAATTAACATTTTACTTGAGGAAACAACTGGACTTAAGGTGGGTTTTTACAACTTTCTTTTTAAAACATTCAATATTTTTTTTTAAGGTTTCGCCTGATGATGGCCTACCACGGCAAATGTGTCGGATTTGCATCTCGTATCTTAAGCATGCAGTGACGTTTCGAGAACAATTTGTTAATAATTCATTAAGCTTAATAGCTGTCGCAACTATAAAACAGGAAAGAAGTGTAAATTGTCCAGACGATAAAAAGAAACCGACAGAGAATGTGCTTATAACAACCCAAGATCTTTGCTTTGCCGAACGTTCTGTGCAAAATCTCCTGTTAAACAACTCAAATAAACGGAAACAACAAGACAAAGTTCACAAACAACTACTACACCGCCATGCACCCGGTCAAGGTAAAAACTACTATGCGGAAGAAACGAAGTATTCTGAGTTGATTTTTGACAAGAGTACCTACACCGGTCAACGCCCTAGGTACTGTAACACTTCAGTGCAGCCAGATAGTAGTGCGGGTGGAAGCGTTGGTAGTATTACAGGAGAGGAAGAGGATTTAACGTCAACCACTTTCAGTGATGACAACGAAGACGGCGGCACAGCAAACACCGACAAAAACTTTTATAATTATAAAGAGAAGAACTTTGAAGAGGACGATGTTTTGGATGTGGATGTGTTGCGTAAAGCTGTAAAAATCAATATACCAGAAAGTTGTAAGGAGCGCAAGTGCCGTGCATGTTACAAAAGGTTTATGTTTGAAGACACATACATAAATCACTTAAATAGTTGTCCAGAATATTATTTCTTCACTTTTATTGAAGAGGTAAATGTTTTACTTCATATTAGAAAAAACAAAGGTCTTTCACCGCATGAGTACATTAGACGAATGATATTTTGCATGCGTAAAGCTTGTGAATGGCTACGAAAGAATTCTATCGACAATTTACTATTTGATATTGGGCTGCAACAAGAAAATAAAACTAGCATTAAAAATCAAAATAATATGGATGTCTCATCATCATCAAGATATGGCGAAAAGAAAAACATAAAAAATATTAACACATTTATTACCACCGAAGACAAATCAAATGAAGTTGACATCTTAGGACTTAAAACTCACATTGATTTACATATATCTCAGCTGAGAGGTGATATAACACCAATTACAAAGGATAACAATATTCTTTATGAAATCGAACGCTCGCAGAGTAAGCAACTAACTGCAACGGTTAAGAAACCAATACCAATTCGTAGAAAATTTGATAAAACCGACATCCGCTCCAGAAGCCTGACTCCACCTCCTCAAAATTGTGGTTCCTCTTTTAACGTAAACAAAAAAAATGAATGCGATAGTTTATCATTACTGGAAAAAAAACAAGTAGCAGGTGATCCAGAACTTATAAACTCGGATACTCGAAGAGTTCACGCTAAAAAAACACATATTTTTTATTTATTTGATTATTCAGCACGCTGTAATTCATGCAATCTTACATTTGCATCTGTTACGCAATTAGAAATGCATAACGCCACGTTGCATAATGCAAAGAGTAATATAAATAACATAAATTTTTATGCCTCGCACAGCCAATAATAATGAGACTCTTCATACACATTACTAATTTTTTAAAAACGATATTTAAGTAACAAAACGTTTGCTTAACAAATACATATACAGACGACTAAAAATAATTTTTAAACTGTTTTGTAATTTATTTAATGTTCGAAACAAGTTTTTAATTTAATTCATAACACGAAATTTAGCAATTATAAATTGCATCAAAACATTATTGAATTATGGTAAAAAAATGGTTTTGTGGCAAAAGTGCATTTGCGAACTATTTATAATAGCTTAACTTTATTTATTACCAGTATTGAATATGGAAAGTGTACTGATCAATTCGAATTGATGATGAGGCTGCTCATAAATTAGAATATTTTTTAACAACCACAAAGTTTCCTCATTCAATGCTGCATCACGAAAAGCAAATAATTTATTAAGCATATCGATAGTATTTGTGTGCCAAGACAAAACCAATTCTTTTTGTAAGAAACTGTATGCTTTTGGCTGTGTTGCCAGCAAATTTCCCAAAATTCGTACGAAATAAAGAAAGTGCATTCGGTTAACATTGGACTGGCACGCGTCGCAAGCGCGTTTCAAGCTATCCATAAGAAAAGTTATCAAGTAGCCTAAATGCAATTCATCAATTATATCCAACATTTTTAATACCCCGGAGTGAAAGATAATTTGAAAATAATACTCACTGTCTGCACTATTAGGTTTCTTTTTGATTAAATTATATACTAAAAATTGTAGCTCATCCTTACTTAAAAGAGCTTGACCATGTAATACAAGCAATTGCAAGCAAAAGCCCCCATCATTGCAAAAATCAATCTCTTCACAAAACTCAGTATTTACAGTGCAAAGTTTACAAAGTTTTTGCAAAAGTCCCATTTTTATCAAAGATTTTACAGTTTTTCCGCCATTAGATGCCAGATTTGTTAGTGTCCACAGGCAGCAGCGTTTTAATAACGAATCAGAACTATCTAAATAAGTAATCATGTAATTAGCCGCAATGTTTGTAATTTTTTCAGAAACCGGCATCTCGCCCAGTGAAAAATTACAAAAACATTCGGCAGCGGCTAACTTTCGCCTATAGTCCTGACCTTTAAAGAGTAAATTATTTTATTACTTATATGACTGAAGTAAACGTTTGTCAAATGTCACCTGTTAGCTCCTTGGTAAGAACTTGAATAGCACCAGGGATCGTTGAAAAGGCACAAATGTTCTTCATATCCTGCAAAAAGGCGTGACTAAGGCGGTACATGTCTTCTATAGAAGCATTCTTGCGTCGTTTTATACGCGCCGCTAAGCTGGTCACATCCTTAGCAGTTAGATTGTCAAGCTCGTGTATTATTATTTGAATTTCGCCTAGACCAAAACGCAGCATATCTGTGTCCTGCTTAAACTTCATTTCTCTTTGAGTATATAAAAATTTTCTGATTTTATCGCGGAAGTGAGCTGTCGGTACCAACATGTGGCAATCTTTGTTCTGCATCCAATTTTGCCTTGGCAAATCCATTTTTAATAAACATTTCAATCTACGCAAACAAAGCTTGTTTTTATTCTGCTTATCAGAAACACACAAACGTCCTTGCACTTACGATTGGTGTTGTTGTTTTGAAGTTGCGACGGGCGGCTGCAGATCAAAGTTCACAAGAAAAACACGGCGTCGCGCGCCGAAAATTCAAACTAAAAGTTTCGTGCGTCGGCAGCATAAAAATGTACAATCGTCACCCGTCTCGGTGGGAGGAAGGAAATCTTGGCAAAATTGAATAATACCGCTGGTATAGCAACAGCAGAAAAAGCTGTACTGGCAATAACACTGAAACTTCAGAGCAGTCATGAACAACGTAAAACCGTCTTTGTCTTTGCTCACGTGAGTATTCTCACGACCAGAAAACCCCGAATTTTTGTGAGCAAAAATATTTTTGCGCCCTGACAACCATACGCAATGTTTATTTACGTTTTGTTGGCATAGCAAATAAGTCAGAGGAGAACAGCAAAAGCAAGAACAAGTCAGCCAACAATGGCAAACAGCTAACAGCTGTTTAGCGTTCAACTACAAACCGATAACAAATATATGTTATCACTACAAAGTTATCGCAATGGGTCGTTCGGGTGAGGCCAGGAAAACCACACAAAGTTTTGTTTTTGCCGACCGTCTCGGTGGATGGAAGGAAATTTTGGGAATTTTCTCTAAATGAATAATACCGCTAAGCATGAGAGTGAGAAAGAACGGTTTCGTGCCCTGCAAACTCTATTTCAGTTAAACAATGGTGAACAACGTGCCAACTTAAGCTGAAACGGCGATCATACATATTATTCCCCGGGATCTGATTTTCACGTCTTTCTATCGGATTTGAGGTCAAAACGTAAGATTTGCTTTTGGCATTTCCACCTCCACTAGAATTTACGTGAAAATTATTCCACTACCTTTTGGTTTCAAACCTCAGCGCTATGCGCTTTATCTTATAAATTTGCAACTTATAGTTGTAAAAATAAGAGGAAAACACAAAAACTTAAATAAGCCACCTTCAAGAAGCATTTATGTAAGAATGCCTTAAATACTCAAAATATTGCTGGTAAGGCTTCTTCAAGCAAGTAGTATTTAAAATATGCATGCATACTTCGTTAACTTTTGCTATTTTCACTAATCCACTCATTTTCGCCACCTTCCATTTCCTGATTTTTGCCACTTTATGTTAACAAACAAAAACCAAATCGCTGATTGAAAGCAAAGCATAACGATAACAAATTTATGCGGAATTCAGAACACCAAGTACCGAATCAATTCCGTAAGTCAAATCCGCAGAGGAAACCAGAACCAGGAGGAATCTTCATATACTTTTGAAAAATTTAAGTTGTTTTAATAATATTGTCTAAATAAATATTTTGAAAAGTGCTCAGTGGATTGTAAGAGTTTCGTAACTTAAGTCCGATCTTTCAAAAAATCTAAATTAGGAATTGAAATACAATTTTAGATATTAAGTCCCATTATACTCAGCACGGAACTATTCCCTCGTCATTTGTTGTATTGACATGAAATAGTCACATTTTTGATTATTTGAAACAAACAAATTTTTTGGAGTGGCAACCGTGGTAGAAAATTGTTTATGTCAAAAAAAAAAAATGTCATAACAGCAACTCTGCATCAAACGCAGCTAACTTCACAAACTTCTTTTCGTCAAGCTCAACATGGTGAGTAGATGTAGATCTCGTTTATCTCGCAATGGATTTGTTGAAAAAATCGATCTAATAGTACATAAATTATGTAAATTTGTTTTTAAATTAAATTAATTGATTGGCGAATCAGAAAAAAACATATTCAAATGGGAAATTTTAAGTGAAAAGAACCTTTAATTAACCCCACATTGTGCGAGTTTGTCGGACGATTTATGCACACTTCAACGTGTATTCGTTATTTTCATATTTTCAATATTTTCCGGATTTAGTCTAACATCAAAAGGAAGAAGACTAGAAAGCTGAGGGGTCACGTGAGCCATGGCCATGGCCGCATTGGCAAGCACCGTAAGCATCCCGGTGGTCGTGGTAATGCTGGCGGTATGCACCATCATCGTATAAACTTTGATAAATATCATCCTGGTTACTTTGGTAAGGTCGGTATGCGAAATTACCACTTACGTCGTCACCACAAGTTTAAACCTGGAATCAACCTTGACAAATTATGGTCTCTAGTCGGCGCAGAAAAATTTGTTGAATTGCAAAAAGAGAAAAGTAACCAAGCTCCTGTGATCGATCTTGTTCAATTTGTAAGTATTTTACTTAAAACAATACAAATGAAATTAGAAATTGGTTTAAGAAATGAAGAAACACTACAAGGCGTCGGGCGGACTGAATGCAACCGTACAATTTGCTCTCTCACGTGTAGCGAAAGCCTTTCAGATCGATATTCGAAAATTTAAAACTGCGAATTCCAACTCGATACGTTCCTAAAAATCTGTTTTTATTTTTAGGGATACTATAAATTGTTGGGTCGCGGTCACTTGCCGAAACAACCTATCATCGTGAAGGCCAAGTACTTCTCCAAGAAAGCTGAAGACAAAATTAAAAAAGCTGGCGGTGTATGCCTGCTGCGAGCATAAGGTAGCTGAAATGAGATTTGGACACCAGAAATATGTTTGCTTTTTAATAAATTTAGAAAAAAAAAAATGGTTTCTTTTTTTTATTTTAAATATCCAATTATGAATAATATGAAGTAGTTTATTTTTTTCAGATATATTCAATTCTATCATATTAACATTTTAAAATTTTAGTTTCATTCAGATTAGCTAGGTAAAAACTAGTTCAAATACTCGACTCTGAGTTTAGACGCATCTTCTCTACCATCAGAATTGAAAATAGTCTAGCTTAGACGGAACATTATATTATAAAAGAATTCTAGGGTATTCATAAGGAAATGATAGGAAAACCCTTTAATTGGTTTAATAATCAGCTTATGAAGGCAAATCTGATTTACTGGTTGATGAGAGGACTATCAATATTGCGTATTGAGTTTTATAGTGTGACCCGTTGTCACTCCCACTCAGTTTATAACTAAACGTCACAAATGCTTCGTGTTTTTACAACACATTTTCAAGTTGCCGATGTGCTCCATTCCGAATGAGTTGGGTGGCGTTTAATAAAACATTGCAAGCTTGAGTATCAGAGGACGTCAAATACTGAAAATTTGCGTTTGTTTTTAAATTAAAAAATCGGTTACAAAAATGTATAATCAAATAGCAAACAAAAAATAAAAAAATTCGATTTGAGCTCACGTTAAGCAATGTGCCACGGAGCTGCTTTTCCCTTATTTTTAAGTGCTACTCGTTGTGGGCCAGACATTTCGCATGTAAATATCACCAACTACTACCACTGACTAAGTCGTGCTCCGCAAATTCTATTCACCTCAATAACACCAACACTTGTAAAATGATAACTCAAAAGCTTTTATTCACAAATAATAATTTTCATTCAATTTCCTCAATTAATTGAAAACGATTATGCTGCCTCTGTGGAACTATATTAAAAAACTTTTTGTATATTGTCTGTTCTTGACGGTCAGAGTAGTTATTTTGAATCCAGGTGTGACTCCAGTTTGGATTTGTAGATTCACATGTTACGTAAACTTTTCCTTGCGTCATAGCGAACAAAGTTCCGTTTTTTCCAAAACCGACCTACATTCAAAGATTTCTTATTAGTTCATCTGTAGTAAGTTTGGATTAAGATAGCAGCTAAAACGAAATTTCTTGTGCTTACATTCAAACCTGGATGGAAACGAGTGGTTAATTGTGTTGCTAAAATTGTACCTTCTGATACGTAGTGTCCATCTTGGACACGCCATCCTCGGTGTTTAGGGCGGGGGTGACCTTTTTTATTACGGGTACTGCCGCCCGTCTTTTTGCTGGCATTACGTACAATTGCTGCAAATAGTTTTTTTTTTTAATAAGTAAAATTATTGATGTTATGGCGACTTCGTAAACCTACTAAGCAGCGATGCGCAGTTAGCTTTAATATTTTGTGGACATATTTTGTGCCAAATGGAAATAGACATTTTGTTTTAACCTTCTTTCTTTTTTTACAAACTATTATTAATAATTATAGTAGTTTTAAGCCAATTATTGGCTTGAGTTTTTTTGTTTGATTTTCAAGGTATCGAACAGCTGTTCTGTACGCATTAGTGATGCCAACACAGAGCGAGCAAAAGCAACAAGATAGGGCAAAAAAAGGGACAAATATGTTTTTGTGGTTTTCATGAAAATTACTCGAGAATAGGACCAATGGAAATTTGCGGGCTTAATAATTCGTTACTTTGATGAGGTCACGAGCACAGGCAGCAAGAGATAAAGGACCCCATGGTATAGAAAAACGAGGAAGTGCCAAATTTCACGTTTGTCGTTATCAGCATTTAGTGCATTTTTCGAGCTAAATGAGTTTTAAACATAAAGAGAAAATGTGAAAATGAAAAACTAGAGAAAATTATTATTGAAAAATTCAAATTAAAAATGTATTGTGCAGTGGGAAATTGCAGTAATGAAGGAACTGACATTCAATCATTATTGTAATGAAGCAGCATAAGTTTTTTTTAGCTTTCCAAGCAGCAAACAACTACGGGAGCAATGGCTTAGGTTTTGCGGCAAATCCGATCCGTTGAGTACATATAGGAGAGTATGCGAATATCATTTTCGCGACGAAGATATAATTTGCAAAGTCCAACGAGACCTTGGTAAGATTGGAAATTAATTGACTGTACTGTTTAATGTGCAACGAAATAATTATTTTTTTTAGGAATGTCACGAAAGTTGAGACTGGAAGAAGGGCTGTGCCGTCAATTACGAACAGTAACACTGATAAACATCGGATGGATACTGAAATTGAAATGGTAGTCTTAACAGTATCAGCAGAACCACCGACCAGTGGGGTAATATAATATTTAGACATAGTACTTCAACCGGATCTAAAAACAATGAAATCAACGTTCAATCAAACACGATTTTGCTGACCCCCCGATTTTTTTTATTATATTTATTACTAGTAATCCCGACTAGCTTCGCTACGCTACTCAAACTAACTAATCTTGTGAAGCCTTAACGCGTTTTTTTTCTGTACAGTTGTCAGTCAAACCTGTAAAAAGCATTAGAAAAAAAGAGAGCACATGCTTTTCCTTTGTCCAAATAGTAATTCCTTTAAATATCCTAATTATAATCTGATAAAACAATTTATTTTAGATTACAAAAAAAAAAAAAAAACAGCAAACAATATTTATAAGCAGTGACGAGACACTGCTCTGTAAGCATAGTTCGGCTATTCTTGCGGCTTTTCGTACGGCAGGACAACAAAGTCGTCTTACAACAAAATACGAACGTTTTTATGTTGATTGCTTTGATGTATTTATAAGAATTTAATACTAAAAAAAAACATATTTAATTTAAAAAAAATTAAAAAGTAAGTATGGCACTCAATTGTAAATCACAAATGTGATTTTCTAAAAAAAAAATATTAAAGTCGGTTCACTATATTTTATTTGAAAGCGTTACAAAATTTTCGTGTTTTATTTTATATAATTAGTATAGACTAGTATAGAAGTATAGATTATGTCGTTTGTCAACGCACATCTTGTTGACATGCACGTTACTGCATGAAGCATTTCGATTATATGCTGCAGCAGGTCACGATTCCCAGCGGGCTACAATAGCAAGAGCAGCTGCACGGAGTTCAGCAGTTGTTAGTCAACTTTACTATGTTACAACGCATAGTGTTTGTCACATTACTTTGCCCTTGAACTTATTAGAAATGTGCGTCGACTAGGAAGGTTTGGCTATATTTTTGGAAGGATACGCAGGGAATCATCTACTATTATGATCTGCTCCGCTTGTGTAAATCGAGTGTCCTAGATTTTTGCCAATAGCGAAAAGGATTTCTATGAGAGGCTGAATGTAATTATATTAGGTCATTGATTTTTTTATCCAATTTACAGTATTTTTCGCTTATAACGAACTTCAAGGAACCAGGCAAAATGGTTCGTTGTAACCGAAGTTCGTTATAAACGAAGACTCGAACAAAACAATTTATGTATATGCACATGCATGTAATTACTTCATTGTTTATTTATTAAAAGAAATTTGGAATATTTTAACAAAAAAAATAAGTTTTTAAAAAAGTCAGTTATTTTAGATTGTTTAGTACCAATATTATCTTCCTTTAAGTACACTTCCACTTGAGCCAATGGTGGAGTCGTCAAGAATTTGTTGAGTGTCGCGTGACTGAAGAAAAGTTCCTTCATAGCTTACGCTACGAATTGCAATCCAGGGCAGTTGTGACTGGGATTGGCTCTTCGTTTCCATCGCAAAAATATAATTTTTTATTCATAGCGCCACTTTTTGGTTCGGTATAACCGAAAAAAAACCCAAGTTTTTCATGCAAAATGGTTCGTTATATATATTATACTACTGTATTTTATATATTACAAACAAATGTAAACATAGTTATTAATAAACGGGATCGAATTGTTGTTTTCAAATGTATACAGACTACATAATTTGCTCATCGTCGGTTGGATCACAATCAGCACAATGCCAAGAATATCCACGTATCTTAGGGGTTTTCTTAAGTGGTGGATCAAGGCAGGTAAAATGATAATGTTTTCGACAGTCATCACATGTTACAACTTGGTTCGTTTTCCCGGTGTCTTTACAAACAGAACAGATAATTTCTATTTTTGGATTGGCTGTTGCCGATCTAGGCCGACCTGGTCTTTGCTTTTTCGGACTGAACTTTTTTTCAGCGACTTTTCGTACCGATGCATTTTTTAATGTTGCATCTAACATTTCTGTGACAATGTTATTTACTTTTAGTTGTGTTGGCTCTTGTTGTTTAAATTCTTCCACGGTCTCAACAGAAGTAGGTCGTGATGCCTCTTCTTCGGCTGAACGAACTGTATCAGCAGATACATAGAAGAATTGAGCCTCTGGTGTTTCCTCACCAGGTAAAGGCAATGTTTTGAATTTGATTTTTATCTTCGGTATGCTAGAATCCATACTTTCAGAAGTTTGGTCGTATCTCTTCTTTCTTTTACGTTTATGTTCCTTATTAGGGGACTTCTCAGTGTCAGAAGAAGAATGATGCTTATTTTTGTGTTTGTCTTTACGTTTAAGTTTACGTAAAAGTTTATCACTGCTATCGATTGAAGTTTCAAGCACTGGTAATACAGTATTTTCATTGCTAGTTTTGGGCAGTGCTAATGTATCAAAGCAAAAATCGATTTTCTCCTGGGTAAAATTCACATTCTCAGTACATAGTACTGGCAGCTCTATGGATCCACGTTTAACTTCATTTGTACATAGAGAAACTAAATATTTGATACAGTAAATGTTAATTATTTATATAAAACAAATAACCACTACTTACAGCTTAATGAAGAGTTTTTTGGTGAATGTAAAACTAGATTCAATTTTCGTTTTTTTAATTCATTGTTTTCTTCAAGACTATCGTTTGCTTCATTTGTCTGTGAAGTTTTGTTGAAAAGCTTAACGGGTGATGAACTGCTTACATCTTCAGAATCGTTTTTTTCCAAAGAATATGCGACGCCCTCTTGACTGTAGCGAATTCTGGATTTTCGGCGGCCTCGGAAGTTTTCCTTAACATCAGAAACATCAGACTTATCGCAACATTCAGAGCACTGCCAGCCATATTGCTTGGATTTTTTAGGATGTCGTGTTAACGGTGGATTTAAGCATCTCAAGTGATAGTAAAAAGTGCAAGTATCACATTTAGCCAGGAGATGTTGGTCACTACAAAATTTGCAGATACCGCAAATGTGTAAAGACGAATTTATTTGTAAATTTGATCCCGAAGTATTAGTAGAGTTCGGTGAATTATTGGCATGCGTACTCAATAAACGTATAGAGTCTAGTTTAGTGCCTGGTGGCCCTAGATGCGCAAGTGGGAAGCCTACGCCCATCTTAAGTGCAGCTGCAGTTGGTACAGAAATTGGACGTTGCGGAGGTGTGCAATCTTTAGAGGACTCTGGATTAAAGTAGCCGATGTTTTCAGGATTCGGCAATACTTTATTGGGATAAAGTATAGTAATTGTTTTATGAATCGATTTTATTGAAGCAATTACTGAATCCTGTAATTAAAATAACTGGAGTCATCAATTTGAGTTAAATTATGTACAACATTACCTGCTCAATTTTAAAAGCTTTAAGTTCCTCGAGTGATTCATCATAATCAGTACGCAGCGAATCCTGTTGTTTACTAAGTTTAGAATTATTACTCATCATCTCAACAAGTTGTTGTTTGATGTTACTGACTCGAGAAATTCGATCCAAGTAATATGCAACAAATTCCACACTAAAAGCAGGTGCAATATGCCATTTTTTACGAACATCTGTTAAAGCAGCAATTTGTGTTTCTTGTCTTTCCATGAACTCTAAATCAATAGACAAAGCAGCCGCCTTGACTATTAATCGTTTACAAGCAGATGCTGAGGTTGTAAGAAGACGAGACATTTTCTGTGTGGGCACCCAGGGATCTGGCTTGAGATGCTTCTGCAAACCATATTTACTTTGAATTTTTGACAATTTTCGATAAATACGCATTTGCGCAGGGTTAGGGTCGTCCAGCTTAAGCATTAACCTCTCGCTTGATTTTCTTTGCATATTCATACGTAAGGTGTAATAATTACGTTTACGTTTTTTTATCATCTCCTTTTCTGAATGGACTTTGCAATGAGCATAAAATGGATCCGCCGCGTCAGCATCTTCATGATGGGCTTCAATTAAAAATCCTGCGGCTTGAGCACATGTGACATGAAAATAAGTCTTACACATTCCGGCATCACAACCTATGCAGACGCCTGTTTGTGCAAGAAGAGAATTTTCACAGAGCGAACATACTTTTGCGCCCCATTTATTCCAAGTCATCTCAAATAGTGTCACTGAAGAAAGTTGTTCTACTTCACCAAACGCCACGCCAGGCACATAGAGAGCGCAAATCAGATGTACCCATTTACCTACATCAGTCTCCTTATAAATACCACCTTTATTTGGACATAATTCACATGTTGGCTCAGAAACGCCAGAGCGACAGGCTTCACAAAACCACGGCTCTGTTGAACAAGTAGAGTTTGTGCTGGATATACTCATATTATCGCTTACCTACGATTTGTGCATAGGTTAATAAAAAAAAATTGTTTTCAAATATGTTTTTTACCCCGTAGCACCCTTCATGGACAGACACGCCACATCCATCACACTCAATTATTTCATTGGAATCATCGCTTCGCTCTCCTAGACATACGCAGCACATTGGTCTAATAGCCGATGAGTACACTTCATCAGATTTACTGGTAAATTCTTTTAACTTATCATTTAAGGTTTCATGACCTATGATTCCATTTACTAAGGGCTTGCTCATAGTTTCTCCTTTTTGTTCCAAAAGCAACGCCAAACCATCGCTTTCATCTTCGGAATCATCATCGGTATCGCTTTCACTAGATGTTTCTTCACTGCTATAGCAATTTCTATCATCTTTTGAACCGTCTGAATAATGATGATCTTCAATACGAAAATCACTATCTGAGGAACTTTCTCCTAGATCGAAGTCCAGCAGAGCTTGGGTTGTTATTTTCGGCTGTCGCACTCGTTTTGCCGAAGGCATCTTTTTATTACCCTTCATGAAAAATGGCAAGAGTTCAACTATTATTAAATCTAGATTGTTTTAAAAAAATTCCTTAAAAACACTTAAGTAGACGAGCTGCTTGAGAACTTCAAGTTTGAACAATTTAATTTTTTATTCAAAATTTTACCAAAAATTTCAGTGTCCGACGATTAGTTTCTAGTCCGCACAACCAAATAATTACAATAAACTGTAAAACAGTTTTGAAGTCAGTGTACACATCACAAACACAAATGCAAAACAACAGGAATAGAGTTTGCAGAGCGTAAAACTATTCTTTCTCACTCTGACTGATAATGATTCTCTGAAGAGCAAGTATTGTCATCAAGCAAAATTTCAACTTCTGCCTAGGCAGCGGAGTTGCTCACTTAGGGAAAATGCAAAATGAGAGGAATTTCAAGCAACCCTGAGGGTTGTTTGCCTCTCACTCGCAGACTTAACGTTAGCTGTAGTATCAGCTGTTATTGTAACTGCTATTAATTAAAGTTTCTGCTGTGCGCAACTGCTTATTATTTAAAAATGCATTTTATATATAGATGTAAAACTATAAAAGCTTGTCATCATAACAGGTCTCTTTCTTTGTTGTAATTTACCCATTTTAAATGGGAGATCTGTCATTTTTTAAAGTAGCGATTTTCAAATCTAGTCAATCCAATTTTTTATTAATAAACAAACTATCTGCTTGGTAGACGAAAAAAAATCGAACAAAAGAATCTGGAACAAACTAAATACTATAGTTATTTGGACATAAAAAAATTTATTAAGGTTTGGTAATTCTACGAAACCATGTACCATGATTATTATTATTTTTTCGATGGTACATTATGCCTATGCTGTAATAAATAGAAGGTGACGCCAACTTTTTACAGAAATCGGACCACTCTCATTAAAGAGAGCGTCACCTTCTATTCATTACACCATGTATAATGCCTATTCATAGAATTGAACAATTATAAAAATCTAATTTCCCCCAATTAGTACACTTCTAGCTGCTCTATTGGCAGCCACTTTGAACTTTCTAGGGCATCATACAAAAGGCGGTCCAAATCCATTGTTTCATGATTCATTTTTTCGACATCAACTTCTAACTTATGGTCAACGAGCCCGTAATCGTCTTCAGAGCCTGGAACTCTGGGTGTTGTTTGTTGTTGCTGTTCATATTGCGCAGTGCGTTGAGCAGTCCAAGCTTCCGCATGTTGAGCTAGTGTGTGTGGATTCGAATGAGACTGAGACATGGCCTGTTGATAATAAGCCGCAGCATCTGAAATTGACGGAGTACTTTGATCATAGTAGCCCTGCCAAGCATTATACCCCTGCCAATAATTGGAACTTGAGGGATCGTAATATTGTGAATATTCAGTATTTGATGTTGAATTACTATTGTTTCCTCCGTAACCGTAATTGCTCGTCGTACCGAGAGCTATTCCCAGTTCGTTCTTCGGTTTTGGAACCGCATTACAAATTTTAATAGGCTTTGTACCTAGTCCAACATAGCCGTTCATATCGTAAAGAGCAGTCTTTTGTTCGTCCTCAATGCCAAAGCGAACGAAACCGTAACCTTTTGAGAAACCCAAATTGTCCAGTATAACCTTAGCAGTTTTTATTGAGGTGTATTTAGTAGAAAAAACCTTATACAGCTGATAGTCGTCAACATCAGAGCTCAAATCACCAACCCATACACTATATTCACGTTCGTTGCCGGGCAGTTTGTAGGAGTTGCTAGCGGAATTTAATCGAAACCGTACTATTGGATTAGTGCCCGGTATTGGTTTTCCATTCAGCTTGTGCATTGCATCTAAAGCATTTTCATCGGTAGTAAAGTTAACAAAACAATATCCAGCTGGTTCGCCTGTGTATTTATTACGCATCAGACGCACAGTTGTAGGGTCCTCACCCATTTTTCGAAAGGCCGCGATGATAAAATTTTCAGTCATATACGCCTCCAACTAGTAGTAGAATATTAAAATTTCTTAGTACTGTATCACTTTAATGTACAATCTACTTACACTTCCCATCCACAACTGGCAATGAACAGACGACATTTTTTATGATAATCACCAACAATATGCAAATAATATTATTATTTTCACAAACTTTAAACTTAAGTTTTTTGATTGGTTAAATCAATTTGTAGTATTTTTTAGACCATTGTTGCCAGATTTGCAAAGTTTGCTCGAACTAAGGGATGCGTAGATCCCATCAACAGAGTTGCAAACAACAAGACAAACTAATATTATACATGTATTATATATACATACTTTTTTAAGGACAATAACCGAATGAATCGCGCAGGCCAGCCAAGCTCACAAAATTTATTCAAGTGAATTCCAATAAAACTTCTTTGAAAGTGACAAACTATTTCTTTTCATATAAAATTCACAAAGATGTGAAAGTGAATTCTGGAACATTTGCAGTAGTTCTCTTCCACTATCAAACTCCGGTTGTAAGTCAAGGTCTTTTCATAGATGGTCTCGTAGGTGCAATCGACTTTAAGAGAACCTTCTATCAAGGACGCGGAGAAATATTGCATAGAGTCACGAAAACAACTCATTTGTAGTTTTGTAAACTAAATAAGTTTTCTCATTTCAGCTTGTCCAGTTGCCTTCATTTGAAGACATTCGTAATATTACATAAGATTTACGGTGAAATATTGTATTTGTTTCAACTACATATCTTCTGAACCATAAGCAGACTATTAAACAGCAACTGAAAAATGTCATCGAGTAAAATGTTTAAAAATGTGACACATTGCATTTTCGACATGGATGGCCTTTTGTTGGGTAAATAAATTCATTCAATGAAAGCTCTTAAAATACACTTATTGTGTACATGTGTGCAAATGGCCTCACAACTTGCAAATATACGTTGCGAATATTTTTTTTAGATACTGAAAAACTTTATTCAGACGCTGCACAACAAATACTTAATCATTATGGCAAAACATACACTTTCGAAGTAAAGCAACAGGTAATGGGCTTACAGACACGTCCTGTTGCAGAAGCCATGGTCAAAATCTATGATTTGCCTATAACGTGGCAAGAGTATGCTGAACAACAACGCGATATTGCCAAAAGTCTTATGGTTAACGCAGAGTTATTACCAGGTACAGTTATTACTAGCCAGCACAATGAATTTTTTTCTTCTTTTGGCTTGCAGATACGGAAACAGTGTATGAGGAAGTCACAAGGCAAATAGCTGGTGCTTTTGGCAGAAAATATCCTGTAGATGTGCGTTTTAAAGTGCTTGGTACCACCGAGCGTCGTTCGGCAGAAATTGCTGTTACTGAATGTAAAATCCCTATCACGGTTGATCAATTTATGGCGCGTTACCACAAATCTTGCAGTCAATTACTTAAAAATGCCCAGCTCCTGAAAGGTTAGATTTAGAAGCAAGATAAAAAATAATCCATGTTTCGATTTGAGCTTTATTGAATGTATTGAATAGTTAGAGCTTACAGTGTAATAGTAAATAACGAAATGTGTTTGAAACTCCGCATTAACGTAACATAAGCGCCTGACGTTATTTGCCTTTGATTTCAATATTTTTTTTCTTTTCTGAAGTGTATACTTTTAATTACATAATTTGAATTTTTTTTAAAGGTGCTGAACGTCTTCTGCGTCATTTACATGCTCATAACGTACCATTTGCTTTGGCAACAAGCTCTGGTGAAGATATGGTAGATTTAAAGACTATTCACCACAGAGAACTTTTTAAGTTATTTAAACTTAGAGTTTGCGGCTCCACTGATAAAGAAGTTAAAGAAGGAAAGCCAGCGCCTGACATTTTCCTTGTGGCTGCTTCACGTTTTCCAGATACGCCTGATCCATCGAAATGTTTAGTATTTGAGGACTCGCCAAACGGTGTAATTGCTGCTAATGCTGCTGGTATGCAAGTAGTGATGGTGCCTGATCCGCGATTACCAAAAGATAAATGTGATAGTGCCACACAAGTCATAAATTCATTAGAAGACTTTAAACCAGAACAATTTGGCTTGCCGTCATTTGTCCTTAAAAAGTAATCGCCCGTCAATAGTACGACATTTGTTATAGTCAAAAACTTTTGTATATGTAAACGTTGAATACACATACGTATATGTGTTAAACTTTTATTAAATCATTTAACCTAGACCATTTAATATTATTACGTTTTCATTCAACAGATAATATTTTACTTCAAAATTATCTCTAGTATTAGTTGCCCAGTGCATCGATTTGTTTTCGAATATCATCTAACGATTGGTTTGTCAAAATAACTGAAACTTCTTTTCCTTTAGCTGTAAAAGCCACAAATAAGCAACGAAATTGCAAAAGAATATAAAAGATGATATTAATATAATACAAAACTTACCAAACCTAGCCCACAAACGTGGTTGGACGTCAGTACACTCACGCACCAAAACTGGTAAATTGGGGTTGTCCTTTTTTAGACTTGGATAAAATCTTTGAATATATTCTCTAAAAGTAGTTGTCAGATGTTTTCGACATTATGCAATACGAAGTATTTCATTATTTTGTGGCCGTCGCAGTTACCTTACTCCTTTAGACGCATCACCTGTGGGACTTAGATGGATTCGCAGTTCCTTTAGTTTCGGTGTGAAAGCACCGAATCGTACCAGATTTACTCGCATAGTTAATTTAATTTTTAATAATAATTTTTAAAATGTACCTTTTTCTTGTTGTGTCAGTGCTCACTAGCGCTAGTTTAAAACTCACTATTGTAGCACTTATAGCATGGTGTCATGGTGTCATAATTACAAGGTGGTGTCAATTTTTGACACAAAGCGGACCACTCTCATTAGAGAGAGGATTTTATAGCCAGATGACGTCGTCATCAGCAATTAGTGTAATTTGCTCTTTGGTCTAATTTCTAAACTTTTACGCCACACAACACCAGCATGTTAAAAAAATCAAATTTAAATGTATCAAATATAATTTATGTTTTAAATAATAAGTCATTTTTAGTTGAAAACAACTCAAAATGTTTCAGCTCTAAAAATACACTAATTGTTGATGACGTCATCTGGCTATAAAATCCTCTCCCCAATGAGAGTAATCCGAATTCGAGAGAAAAAAAGGCCCATTTTGGCGCCATCACCTATTTATTGCACCCATGCTACAACCCTACACAAGCTTTTCGCCAGTGTTAGGCAAGATGTCCATAAATTATAATAATTAAATAAGCGCTGTGAACACTGTGATCCGATATATGTAGATCCACGTGGATTTTGTGTGTTTATTGTACACATTGGATGTAGGGACTTTTGTTTATGCCATAAAAAGTACCATTCTTCCACTATGGACGGTGTTAGTCAGGAGGAGCGCAAGGTTATTGTTATCGGTGAAATCATTTCAGAGCTGCTTAAAGCTCATAATGATAAGAAAGATGTAAATCTGAACCGCATGAAAGCACGTATATCATCTAAGTTTGGATTGGAAAACTCGCCACGACTAGTAGAAATTATAGCCGCTGTGCCCCAGGACGCCAAGAAAATACTTTATCCCAAGTTACGTGCCAAGCCGATTCGTACTGCAAGTGGTGTAAGTAAATGAGAATATCTCATATTGTTATAATTTATAAATGATATTACCATAATCCAAGATTGCCGTCGTCGCCGTCATGTGTAAGCCGCATCGTTGCCCTCACATTAACATGACCGGCAACATTTGCGTTTACTGTCCTGGTGGGCCGGATAGTGATTTTGAATATTCTACGCAGTCATATACTGGGTACGAACCTACGTCAATGCGAGCCATCCGAGCACGATATAATCCGTTTTTACAAACTCGTCATCGTGTTGAGCAGCTTCAACAATTAGGTCATTCAGTTGACAAAGTAGAGTTTATTGTGATGGGCGGCACTTTTATGTGCCTTTCAGAAGATTATCGAGATTACTTCATACGTAATTTGCATGATGCTCTTTCAGGACATACAAGCGCAAATGTAGCTGATGCTGTAAGGTACTCTGAAAAATCAAGGATTAAGTGTATTGGTATAACGATAGAGACTCGACCAGATTATTGTCTCAAACGACACATTTCTGATATGTTATCATACGGCTGTACACGTCTAGAAATTGGTGTTCAGTCGGTATATGAAGATGTAGCTCGTGATACTAATCGAGGTCATACTGTAAAGGCCGTTTGTGAGAGCTTTCAACTGGGAAAAGATGCTGGTTATAAAATAGTAGCCCACATGATGCCTGATCTACCAAATGTAGATTTTGAACGTGACATTGAGCAATTTATTGTAGGTACTATATAAATTTCTAAACTTTTATGCAAAACTAATACTTTTTAGGAATACTTTGAAAATCCTGCATTTCGCTCGGATGGCTTGAAAATATACCCCACACTTGTTATACGTGGCACGGGACTATATGAACTTTGGAAAACTGGAAGGTACAAATCGTATCCTCCTTCTTTGCTGGTCGACTTAGTGGCGAGGATTTTATCACTTGTGCCACCTTGGACACGTGTCTATCGTGTACAACGGGACATACCTATGCCGTTAGTTAGGTGTATAAATGACAAATACTTTTTGAAAAAAAATGTTTATAAAATATATATTTTTACAGCTCAGGAGTAGAGCACGGAAACTTGCGTGAATTGGCTTTAGCTCGGATGAAGGATCTTGGTACAGAGTGTAGAGATGTGCGTACACGCGAGGTTGGCATACAAGAAATACACAATAAAATAAGGCCGTACGAAGTAGAATTGATTCGCAGGGATTATGTAGCAAATGGCGGCTGGGAGACATTTTTATCATATGAGGATCCCAAACAAGACATCCTAGTTGGTCTCTTGCGACTGCGAAAATGCTCACCTGAAACGTACAGATCAGAACTAAAAGTAAATTGTTCAATAGTTCGTGAATTACATGTGTATGGTTCCGTAGTTCCAGTAAATTCTCGGGATCCAACCAAGTTTCAACATCAAGTGAGTTTATGGCTTAAGTAATGTTAATTTGACATATTCTTTGATAAATTTTTAAAAGGGTTTTGGAATGCTACTTATGGAGGAAGCTGAACGCATTTCCCGGGAGGAACATTGTAGTTCTAAACTTGCTGTAATTTCGGGAGTTGGTACCCGCAACTACTATCGTAAACTGGGATATGAACTAGATGGTCCGTATATGTCGAAAAGAATTATTTAAATAAATATATGAAGTTTTCTTTTCGAAGAAAAAAATAAAATTCAGATAATTTAATTGCAATTTCATTGTCATTAATAAAAGATGGATAAATATTTAAAAAAATGTATATGTATAGTTTTCTACATTGTGGGAATCTGTATAAATATGTACACATATATTGACGTATTAATCAATTCAGACGATAGCATCGGCTGAACCGAACACAACGAATAAAATCCATCCGATCATATTAACTCCTGCAGCAGCAGTAAAAACCAACGGCCAGCTTTGTGTAATTTGTAAAATGTGTCCAGAAAGGTATACGCCCAAAAAACCTGGCACGGCACCCACTGTATTCATTAGTCCAAATACGCTTCCAGAGTGCAATGGAGCAAGGTCCTGAGGATTAACTGTAACAGCGTTATTATGGAAGCCGGTACCTCCAATGATTATAGTCATACAGATCAGCGCCGTATGGAAGTCTGTTGTCCGACTCATGACAAAGAGAGCTACATTCTGCGCTCCGAAACAACAGCTCTGTATCAGTTTGCGGACAGTAGATGTAGACCAATTTCGAGATAATAGCATTGTAGTCATAAATCTTGCAAGTAAAGTACATGGTAGCAATGCTAACCAAGGTATAATATTTACGACCCAACCTCTTGCTTGTGGGAAACCATCGTGAAAATACGTTGGCAACCATGAAAGTAGAACAAAAAAGCAATTCATCTCGCATGCGTGTGTAAGCACGCAAGCCCAAAATGACAATCGACAAAAATAGCGAAGCCACGGCACAGCGTCTTCCGCTAAAGATTTATCTGCACACAGCCGCAGAGATGCCGAAGAAACGTTAATTATACGGCTGTGTTCACTAGACATAGCGTAAAAACGCAACACTAGAGCCCATGCGATACCAACAAATCCAATAACACGAAAGACGTATGTCCAGCCAAAGTATTCAAGCAAGAAGGAACCAAGGATGCCAGTCACAAGAGTCCCCATTGCTGACCCGGCTGTAAGTAAACCGAAGAAACTTGTTCGTTCATTGGAACACAGGTTCTGAAACATTAATTCAATTCAATTAATCATGTTTAGAAAGGACAACCATCGAAAATACCCACTTGACTTGTTAAACTAATCATACTCGGAAAGTGAACACCTTGAAAAGCTCCGCAAATAATACGGACTGTCACTATGAACGGTATAGAGTATGATTTTATAGCCGAAGCACACCATATAATATTTGGCATAAGAAATGTAATCATCGACCAGCCGAAAGCCGCAAAGAGAATAACTCGCTGACCACCGAAGCGATCACTGAAGTAGCCGCCAACTACCTGAAAAAGCTATTTTAGATAATATCGCCCATGATTGATTGCATTAGTAATTCACTTCACCTGAGTTAACGTGTAGCCCCAAAAAAATGAACTAAGAACAGTTCCAGAGTCAGTTTTACTCCAATTCTGTTCTGAAGCCACCGAGGGAATTAACAATGGCATTGTTGTCCGGGTAGAATAAAGCATACAAGTACCTGTAAAGAGTGTCATAAACCATATACGCTTTTCGTTTCTATAGAAGAAAGCGAAACATTATTAGCAACAACGGCATTTCAACAGAATTATTGAACCGACCTAGTCCATATACTTTGAGTGTCATTCGTAACAAGTTCGCCATGCAATAACGAATATTTCATTTTCTCATCCATTTTTTAGCAATCAAAGTTTTGGAAATATAATAAACATTTATCATTTCCAATATTATATTCATTCTTTATTTTGATATGCTATGATGGCGCATGCATACACTGTAGTATAACATTGGTCACTTTAACAACATTTTTTTTTTTCTATTTAGTTTTACGTGGCTATTTAACTCGCTCAATATGTTTACCAATTATTATAGTTCAATCTTATTAAAGTATTAAGTTCGATTTACTCTATTTATACATATATATACGCTTGAAGCGTATTGCGGTGAACAACTTTTTTGATTGGCTTTAAAAAAAAGTATTGTTTTCAACTGCAAAACATACAATTTTTTCAAAACATTTCTGCCGATATACAGTGTATTTTTTCCACTCGCACAAAACAGCTGGAAAAGCCGCTGTCATTGTTTTATCGATGGTCAAACCATCGATAGTTTTCGATATTTAAAAAAAAAACTAACGATATTATCGCGATAGTATCGTTAAAGACGAAATTAAGAAAAAAGAAAAAAAATCTTTAATGGAACCTGCAAAAATATTAACTATATGTAATATGGACTCATTATGCGTTTGCACAACTGTGGTGTATCACCTAACAAATATTCTTACCGTCAGCCATCTCGAAAACTGTATTAAAAACCTGCGCTTCGAATGTTCAAGAGAAATGTTAGTGATGGAGTTCACAATGTAAAGCGACTATCGATAGTATTTTAAAATCATCGATAGTGCTGGAAAATTAAAACTATCGATAGTACCATCGATAGTTTGACACCTCTAGTATGTATCAGTAAATAAGATGAAGTCAATCGCGTTATCTCAGTTTCCCCAGAATAGTAAATTTATTTATTTATCATCATAGTGTTGGCTATTATCGGATATTCTCAAAAGCCACCGTTTTCGTCAAAATGAAGTTATATTCAAACAATTTTATTATTATTATGTCATATAAATATTGATCGCCTTGTTCAACTTTTAAATTTGCAGCAGACTGTTGATCGTAACAACATCTCCTAATTCAAATAAACGACTTATTTTTTCGTAAACGCTTTATACAGTATTTAGGCTTTGACTGTTTTCTATGTGCAACAATTCATTTTCGTACTGAGTGACAAACAATAGTTTTGTGTGCAAACTCTATTTGAATTTAAGGTTAATGAAGTCGTGATGCACTCTCATTAGAACGCCGCCATGTTTCATTCACCCTCTATTCTTTACACCCATGATAAAGCCTGTAGTAAACAACATAAAAATCTGCTTTCAAAAGTTCCAATGAAATATTCCACTACACAATTTCCCGCTGTGGTCACTGTGAGGAATAAATTAACATGTCTATGATGACAACCCTTAGAATGGAATGTTCCACCTCACACATACTAATGCAATCTTCAGAGGAAAAAGTGGACGTATGTTAGAATGCAATTTTTGTTTGAAAAATATTTATATTCTATTTGGAAAAAGTAGAATATTGCCAACGTTTTAGTACACTAATCGATAATATCTGCTAAAGTAAAAAATTTTATTAACATCGAAAAAATTTCTGCAATAAAAATTTAAACTAACTATAAAAAAACAAAAGAAAATAACGCCAGAAATATAGGATACTTTGGAGGTGTCAATGCCAAGAAATGAGTAACTCTGCATTGTCTGGTCGACAGAATAGTAAAAAGCAAGATTTATTGGATGAAATTAATGAAAGTGATGTTAAAGAATTAAAAAAAGCAAAAGTTGATTTAGTAGTTTTTAATTTTCCGGTAAGTAGAAATAGCAAACCTTAGGTATAGCAACCTATATTGACCTTATTTAATGGTTTTACAGAATAGCTCGACTTGCTGGATATGTAACGGTTATTACGCTCCTAATTTTGGAGAACCAATGTGCGGACCATGTCACGCATTTTTATACAATGCGGCAGCGGCTGAGCAACTGTTGACCGAGCTTTCTGACGATGAAGATTCCGGTAACGATGAACCTCCATTCAAAACAAATGACGATGAAGCAGAAAATGATGTCGATGTAATGGGATTTGATAATATAGCTATCCATTTGCCAAAAAACGAGGAATTGGATAATGAAGTAGGTATTGAAAACGAAACACAGGAACTAAATAATCAGGCAGTCCAACAAAGAATTCCGTCACCCGAAAGTGAATATGAAGAAGAAAGAGCAGCGAATTCTTTATTATTGCCATTTAAACGCCCGAGACCAGCGCCGCCACCGTTATTGCGTCAATTTATTTACGAGCTTACTGAAGGCCGGGAACGAGAACGTAATTGTGTAAGTGACGGTGGATTGACAATTGGAATAAGTTCGTTGATACCAGTTGAAGTGATGCTTAAAATCTTTGCATATCTGGACGATATGTCATTATGGATGGCTAGTGAAACATGTCAGCAATGGAGAAATATTGTTACTAAAAATACAACACAGATTATGTGGAAAACTTATATTAAACATCGTTGGCCTTTATTTAAGAGCCTAACCGATGTAAAAGACTGGTTTAAGTTGTATGGATTCTTAACGACATCTTGCTTTTGTCGGACATGTGTCTTGGAGGTGGAAATGCAGTCACCACCACCAGGTGATAATATCAACGCAATACGCAACAATTTTCTTCGTGGGGAAGCTTCTCTTCTTAACAGTTATGAATCGGAGGGTATTACGGCCATACCGTTGGATAGACAAAATAATTATTGGCAGGCCACTATTCTTGGACCAACCGGTAGTCCCTACGAAGGCGGAAAATTTTTTTTATATATTTTTTTTCCCGAGAATTATCCCATGATTCCACCCACAGTACGTTTTCTAACAAAGATTTTACATCCGAACGTTTCAAGGCATGGAGATGTGGGTATTGACATTTTTCACAGCAATTGGTCATTAGCTCTCAATGTTGCTAAAGTTTTACTATCCGTACAGAGTCTTTTAACAGACCCTAATACAGAAGTGTGCATGGAGCCTCTACTAGGATATATGTACGAACATGATCTAGCCCGTTTCGAACAATTAGCTCGTTCCTGGACCTGGAAGTACGCTATGCTTGAGCTCATATCTCCAAAATAAATTACCAAAATTCAAATCTTTTATTCACTTTAACGATTGAATTATATATTAAACATTGTAATTCATAAACAAATTTTACATGTCTTCCAAAGGGAGTTTTTTCTTTTTTGTGAATTTATAATGCTGACTTCACCGAGGGACGACGATCGGTTTCGTCAAAATTTATTTTGTCCAGGAGACCTTGGGTATATCGAAATGTTCAGTTAGCGTATCTAGATGCTCGTTGAATTTTTCCACTCGTTGCTTGTGTGTCGTTTGTGCTTTTTCCATTATACGTCTGTTTCGCATCTTTTCCTGTTGTTTCTTGCTTGCTAATTCGGATTTAGTTAGTTTCCGTTCAAAGCTAGTGCTGCAAGCGCCTAACTCTTGAATTTGCTCAAATTGAGATTTTTGAATCTCGCTTAAATCCTCGTTCTTGTGTTTTTTATTACATTTTTTCTTCTTTTTCATTTGGTTGTCGTTCTTCAACTTAAGTTTAATTTTGGACACTTCGGCGTATTCGTCGGACATATTTAGTGTTGAATTCGTTTATCCACTTTATTTTTTTAATAATTTTAAAAATGTGTTACTTATTTGACAACAACCAGTAATATTCCTTTTTATTCTTGTTTTAGAACTTGCAATTCTCCATAAATGAAACGCTAAAATTCATGGTGTAACACCATAACAAATAGAAGGAGATGGTGGTTGGGCATTTTCTCTCTCAAAATCGGACCGTTTTTCTGGGTTGCAAAATCACAAACTTTGCAATGAGTGAAATTTGACGACGTGGCAACTTGGACAGCTTAATATAAGTATGTAACATCTGTTACATAGAGTTTTACAATAGTGTTGCATGGTGTAATAAATAGAAGGTGTCGCCAACCGATCCATTTTCTATCTCTACTCTTATCTTATGTTTGTGAAAAGAAAACAACTGAGCAAAAGAGAACAAGTAAACAAAAAGGAACAACTGAATAAAAAAGAACAATAACACTTGTTCAGTATAGTGAGCAACTCTTCTTTGTTGTTCACTCTCTCATGAGCAACCCAACACTATTTTACAGTAGTTGACTTGACGTCTTTTGTATAAACGGTGCTGGAACAGTCTAAATAAAATTGAATTAATAAAATATATACAAAATAGATATCACCAAAACGCTTGGAATATTTAATTCAAACTATAATTTCAATCTGTAAAATGTTCATGATTTCAAGAGCTTCTAAATTGAATTCTCAACATTTCAATGCCATGAAATCATTGAAAACGGTAAAAGAAATAATTGAGCCGGCCGACGGTTTCATAAAGTTACGGGTTATATAATTGAAAATTTAATTGAATTTTATTTCATATATCTACGCGATCAGTGTGGCTACAGCTCCCATGCTAAGTTTGCAGAACATAGATCAATTGACAAAATTCGTAATATTGGAATATCAGCTCACATTGACAGTGGCAAAACTACGTTGACAGAGCGCATACTGTTTTATACAGGAAGAATTGCCGAAATGCACGAGGTACGAGGAAAAGACAATGTTGGCGCCACAATGGATTCTATGGAATTGGAACGTCAGCGCGGTATAACCATACAATCAGCTGCCACTTATACCTGTTGGAAAGACACAAATATAAATATAATTGATACGCCTGGTCATGTGGATTTTACAGTCGAAGTCGAGCGTGCATTGCGCGTATTGGATGGTGCCGTTCTAGTCCTTTGTGCTGTAGGTGGCGTTCAGAGCCAGACGTTAACTGTAAATCGGCAAATGAAACGGTACAACGTGCCCTGTTTAGCGTTCATTAATAAGCTAGACCGATTGGGCTCAAACCCCCAACGAGTTCTTTCGCAAATGCGCTCAAAAATGAATCACAACGCGGCATTTATCCAATTACCGATTGGGATTGAAAGCAATTGTAAGGGTTTAGTCGATTTAGTAACTGAGCGTGCTATATATTTTGACGGCAACCACGGTGCTGAGATACGTTACGATGAAATTCCTCAAAATATGCGGACAGAATGCCTAGAGCACAAACAGGAACTCATTGAGCATTTGTCTAACGCAGATGAAACTTTCGGTGAATTGTTTTTAGAAGAAAAAAACATACATGAGATTGATATTAAGTCAGCTCTACGTCGTACATGCATCAATCGTACATTTACACCAGTTTTAGTAGGAACCGCCTTAAAGAACAAAGGAGTGCAACCACTACTAGATGCAGTCATCGATTATTTACCTAATCCTGGAGAAGTAGAAAATCTAGCTTTTATTCAGAAAAATGCGAACGAGCTCGAAAAGATTGTGCTTAATCCTTCTAGGGATGGTCAGAACCCCTTTGTCGGTTTAGCATTTAAGTTGGAAGCTGGTCGTTTCGGCCAATTAACATATTTGCGCTGTTATCAGGGCATGTTGCGGAAAGGTGAAAATATATTTAATGCGAGAACAAATAAAAAAGTGCGCATAGCTCGATTAGTCCGGCTACACTCAAATCAAATGGAAGATGTAAATGAAGTTTATGCTGGAGATATTTTCGCATTGTTCGGCGTCGATTGCGCATCTGGTGATACGTTCGTAACAAACCCTAAGGATAATTTGGCAATGGAGTCGATTTATGTACCAGATCCTGTAGTCTCTATGGCTATTAAGCCAATTAATACCAAAGACAGAGACAACTTCTCAAAAGCTATAGCCCGATTTACAAAGGAAGATCCCACGTTTCATTTTTACTTTGATAACGATGTCAAGGAAACTTTAGTTTCAGGAATGGGGGAATTACATCTAGAAATTTATGCGCAACGTATGGAACGAGAATACGGATGTCCTGTAATGCTTGGTAAACCGAAGGTCGCTTTTCGCGAAACACTTGTTAGTCCGTGTGAATTTGATTATCTACATAAAAAACAAAGTGGTGGATCCGGTCAATATGCAAGAATCATCGGTGTTATGGAACCGTTGCCTCCTAATCAAAACACTGTTCTTAAATTTATCGACGAAACTGTTGGTACAAATGTGCCAAAACAATTTGTTCCAGGAGTTGAAAAAGGATTTCGTGAAATGGCGGAGCGAGGTATGCTTTCAGGTCATAAGTTGTCGGGAATATGTTTCCGTCTTAAAGACGGTGGTCACCACATTGTTGACTCTAGCGAATTAGCTTTTATGTTAGCTGCACATGGTGCAGTAAAGGATGTATTTCAAAATGGCTTTTGGCAGATTCTTGAACCAATCATGTTAGTTGAAGTAACTGCACCTGAGGAATTTCAAGGTACAGTAATGGGTCAACTTAGTAAACGCCATGGAATAATTACGGGTACTGAAGGAACTGAAGGTTGGTTCACAGTTTATGCAGAAGTCCCATTGAATGATATGTTTGGCTATGCTGGTGAATTACGGTAAATATGATTTAGTTACTTGCCTTATTTAAGTATCGGAATATTAATATGATTTTATGGTTGCAGTTCGAGTACCCAAGGTAAAGGCGAATTTACCATGGAATATTCGCGTTACTCACCTTGCCTTCCAGAAGTTCAAGAGCAAATAGTGAAAAACTATCAAGAATCGCATGGTTTCCAACAGCCAGAGAAAAGGAAGAAGAAGAACTAGACTATATGTTACTTTTTTTTCAAATTATATTCATCGAATCGATGAAGTAACTTAAGAATTGTATCAAACTGACACGAGTGACCGGTTTGTTTGTAAATATGTTAATTGTGGCTGATTATTTTGACTTTAAATATGTAAAAATATATAAAGTTAAGGAAGTATGAAAATTATTCAAATGAGATATAATAATTATTGAGAAACGAGCTGTACCCACTTGCCTTGCATCGCAATTTTTTCATTAGATATGGTATAAAATCCTCCCATGGCATGCACACATCAACCCATTTAAGTTTTATAGCAATATTAAATATTTAAAATTCTTATTTATATATATTAGCAATATCCAGTTGCATCGCTACGCAATTTTATTTTCTCTTTGAAAACACTCAGCTTCCTAGACTAGAATCCTTCCCCCAAGCATATAAATAATGAATTTTGATTTTCTCTTACATATCAGGAAGCCTTCGGCAATTTTTATTTGTACTTTATTTCATTACAATGCACAAAATTTCTACATTAAATAGTTTGAAGTATCAAGTACTTGAAAATTTTTTTCTCCCAGTTAATGGGGTGCCCATTGTAATATACATCTTAATTCTCCCGCTACCCTCTACATACGGACCAAACTTCATCCATACGCATCAAATAAATTAAGAGATATAACGACTTTGAATTTTTGCTAGCTTCATCCCATTAATTCAAAAACATGTTTAGATTTTATAGGCTATTTGGCTTCAGAAGCTGCTGAGGTGTCTTAGGTTTTTTTCCTTAAATTGATAAAAAAAAAGCATTAAAAATCAAATTCAGTAAAATTATTTTATTTGCTCTATTTTTTATGAACTGAAATGTTTAAATCCGGTTACCGACTGTGCCCAGGTGACGCATTGAATGCATTAGCGGAAGAGACCACTCATTGAGAAATTCATGAAATGAAGCCTGATGATTATAAATGCTTTAAATTTATTACATATGTATATGCATGTTGTCTCTGCTCCAACCTTGCGCATCAGAGCCTAACTCATTTCCACTGTGTCACGCCGGTGGCAAGTGTCGCCATAGGTGTGTGCTAAGAATCTAGTTGCATCTAGTAAGCTTTAAAATAAACAAAAAAAAAAAACGCATATTGATATGACTTATAAAGGGTGATTTTTTAAACGTAGTTTTTTTAAAAATCGAATAAAACACTCAAAATTGCTTAAAATATTCAAATATTATTTTTATTGTATATATATATATATATATTTATACATGTAAATGTTGTCCGCGGCTCCGTTTCAAATGGTCCATTCGGAAGGTCCAATAACGTTTCTTCCACGGTCGTCTTTGAAGAAAAATTGACCGATATGCCACCAGCCCATAAACCACACCAAATTGTCGTTTTTTCGGGATGCATCGGTAGTTCTTGTATGGCATGTGACTGTTCATCACTCCAGATGCGAAAGTTTTGCTTATTAAAGTATCTGTTGAGCCAGGTCGATTATGACAAACATAATATGGTCTTACCAAACTGTGCACATTTTTCACAGAGATTTTCATAATAAATTTCAATAATTTGCAATTGTTGCTCGTTTGTAAGTCTCCATGATTAAACAGCAGAATATACTGAAAACTTTTCATTTTGACAGATGACGTTTTTACGCCATTACTAACATGTGCTGCCAACCTGAAAAAACTTAACTCTTAAAAAACCATCCTATATAATACAAAATATATTGATATTAAATGAAAAAATCCTTAGCTTTATTTGTCATATCAATTTATTCATATCAATTTTGTTTTTCACTAATTCGTCATCGTAGCAACTAGTAGTTCTCTAACAGAAAAGTACTGAAAAACGAAAAAACCTGCTTTCCAATGTTGCGAATTTTAGCTTCTCATACAAATTACCCTAGTTTCCATGCTGACAACCTAGCAACTCCAGTAGAGTTTGCAGAGTGCGAAAGTTTTCTATCCCACTCTCATGCACGACTCGTAACGCAGCAATGTTGTTGTTACTGACTACAATAATAATAACAACAACAATATGAGGAAGTATGCTTGTAACATGGGGATTCTGTTCATTTTGTGCAAACTCTATTCGTTGTTGATAGCTCTAAAAGCAGTACTGAACAACGTGAAACCGTCATTGCTTATGTTCACGTGAGTCTTCCATAGGTATACTCGACTCCCGCCGAAGTCATGAGCAAGAGCATTTTTACACCCTGACAACCCAGCATCGCAAGCAACGGCAAATGTCATCTGCTGCTACTCTATCACCACTCATAGTCTATAACAATCTTTCGGAAAACGACGAAATATAAACAAAAGTCTAATTTATCTTAATACATAATAAATCTTAAAATAAGTTTAGCAAGAAGAATGTATTGCCAGATGGATTGAATTATGTACTTAATGTAAATTTTGGCAATAAAATAAAATCGAAAGTGTTATTAAATGAATGAAACGCATACGAAAGGTGAATTATGTGCACCCAGGCGTCAAGGCTGCTTGCTGCTTTTATTAGACATCGATCCGCTGAAAGGTTGAAAATTATGTGTCTATGAGATGCAATTCATAGATGTTTAAATCAACAAAATAAAAGTGAAAATATAATCGAATTTTATTTAGTGTAAAATTTTTGTAACCTGAGTGTATTAAGTTGAATAAATCGCTTTGTTGGAGTGTGAAAGTCATTAAACACTAAGCCCACAACAAATTAACTACGTGGCTTCCCGGTTCTTATTTCCAAATATTTCCCGACACCTTCAATCCCATGTATTTAATAGTACAAAAGTGACTGATATCCGGTTGACTTTATCGCGAAAATATGTACAAAGTTACTACAACCTATTTATTTGATATGATTGCTGATAATTTCGTGTGCTATAGTGTTGAATTAAAGTATTTAAGTTTTTGAAAACAAATGACTTTTAAGCAGAACAAAATGAAAAGTTTGTGCATTTGGTTAAATTGACTTCCAATAACTCTTAATACTATACAAGTTTCCATCAAAGCCTTGCCGCAAAATCATTACGTAACATTTTTGGAAACTACCAAGAGTTTAAGTAAACAGAATGGATTGGATTATTAACGATGAAACCAATCTCACAGTTGGTCAAGTTGTCGGCTGGGCTGCTGCAGCAGCAATGGTTATAGGTGGCATAATACCTTATGTGCCACAATACAGGGAAATAAAGAAAACCCAAGATGCAGAAGGATTTTCTTTGCATGTTTGTTTTGCATTATTAATCGCCAATTCCTTAAGAATACTGTTCTGGTAAGATTTTTGTTAATAAGAAATAATAATCACTGACAAAAGATTTTCTTTTAATGAACTGCAGTAAAAAACTTAAGAATACAGAGCAAGCTCAATATTATTATTAACTCTTCTTCTTCTCTTTGTAACTAACATTACATTGCTAGTACAGACGAAATTCGCTAATCCGAAGTAGTGATTGCAGGCCCAATTCGGATTATCGAATTTTTCGGATTACTGGAGTTTTTTAATATATGTAATATTATTAAAGAAAAACATAAGTTTCAATGAAAAATTAACATTTAATTCTTAAGTTATATAAAAAATATAAATACTTAAGTTTTTTACTCTTTAACTAGCAATTAATCACAAAAAAATGACAAAATTTACACTCAGTCTTTGACAAAAAAAGTATGATGTCGCTTTGCATTCCCAAGAAAGGGGAATCAACATTGTTTGTTTGTTGTTGCTTTGGCTTTGCTATTGCTAATGTAAATTTAAGTAGTCTTTGAAAGACATTATATCAACGTTATATTTCCGTTACAACGAAAAATTCCACAGGATTACAGATTAGCCAATGCATGAAAATAACCATTCGGATTAAATTTGTTATATGTAGTAGGAAGTATTTGTTGTTGGTGGATGTAATTTAGTGCATACTTCTCCATTGCGAAAAAGACCGAGCGCTGCCGGCACTACTTCTTTATTATGAAATTGAATTTTCTATAAAATACTAGCTGACCCGGCAGACCTTGTACTGCCCTTTTTTTTACATGAGAATGCAATCCAAAATATCGCTTCAACACTGTTTGAGCACTGCGGCTATTGACGATTGTTTTTTTATGTTGCACACTGCTTTAGGGTTATTTTGAATATTTATTGGTAGCTTAAATACTGAATGAGCTGTTCTGCCTCCATCCAATAAAGTTGCCGCAATGCCCGATGATGCAACGGCAATGCGATGCCATTATTGGATCGTATTTCGGCGAGAATTAGTGAAATAAGGAATGTCTTGCGGTAACTCGTGACACGTGTTGAGTATTTTAGAGGTTATGTAAATCACTTAATTAACTGATCGTGCGAATTACACTCAAAATTAAAACACTAATAATAACCAAAAACTGTAGAGAGAGTTAGAAAAGGCTTAATGTTTGTCAGAAATATGAAACCCTACTCCGTTGTGTTTACTGTAGGGTTGTATGTATTTTTTAATACCACATAATAAAAACACTTAGTGGTTTAAAAAAAGTAGTAGCCGATTCTCAGACTTACTGAATATGCATAAAAAATTTCATAAGAATCGGTCAAGCCGTTTCGGAGGAGTATGGGAACGAACATTTTGACACGTGACACGAGAATTTTATATATATAGAGATTATCGAACATATTCCGTTGTTCGTTGTTAGCAGATTCGCACATTTCATCAAGAAAATCTTCCAATAAGAAGTGTTTAAAATCATTCCATAGTACTAATGCATTTCCAGTTACATTTAAATCACAACTGAAACCGAATAATTGTTGCAATTGAAATTGCTATACAATTTGTTTGCTTCATTCCGCAACCATACCATATGCTGAAAAGTTGTAAATCCTAGAATTAAGTTGGACCTTGAACATGCAGTAAGAGCAATTACAGTTATAGTAATATGCTATATTTTCGACCATACTTTGCGTTGGCTATCCCAAACATATTTTTCAGAAACTTCTGTAAACAACAAATTATTAACAGAAGGGTCATTTTGGTTACATTCGAAAAAGGCTAGTAATTTAGTATTTCGAGCATTATTTAAAACTTGGTCTTTATTTCTTTCTTTAAAACAACAGATTGTCTGTTTGGCAAATGACAATCAAGGCGAACTGTTGCATTCGTTTGATGGTTCATTTATATGATTCCACTGTAAAGCTCATTTCTGCTGTCACTTATTGAAATTGAACAATACAGTTGAGTGCGTCATCTAGTGGATTTAAAAAAAAACATAAATATTTTAAAAATGTTCTTCATAATGCTGACAATAGCTGTAATTTAAGGTATTGTCCGTTGCACTAGAACACTGTATACTAGTAGGAATTTCAAAAGTGGAATGCATGACTAAATGAGCAAATTTGGAGAATATTTGAAGTCTGTGAGGGGTTAAGTCGTTCAACTTTTTTTGAAACAGAGGTGCTATAATTATCTTATTTATTTCAACAAATAGACTTATAGTTAAAACTTAAGTTTATGGGGAGGAAAGCATTGGCAACGTACGCCATCAGCTCTAACGCGCCGATCTCGGAAACGGTAAGAACTACAATCACCAAATTTGGCACGAAGACTCTGCCAATCCATAGGCATAACGAGTTTATTTTTTTTTCGTTATTCGACCTATAACATATAGCTGCCATAGGAACGATCAGCCTAAAACCCATATTTAGTAACAAAATCAGTTTTTATTTAAATATATCTTTACCAAATTTTGGACTTAATAGTTTTAGATAATGTCTAACTATATATCTGAATATTATGTATATCGGTCTACTATATCATATAGCTGTCATAGGAACGATCGGACAAAAAACAACATTTACTGAGAAAAACTTTTTTGTTTATTAAGATATCGTTACCAAATTTTGGATTTAATGATTCTAAATAGTATCCAATCATATTCCCAAATATGATAAATATCGGTTTACTATAACATATAGCTGCCATATGAACGATTAGCCGAAAAATGGCTATTACAAAAAAAAATTTGTTTTTTCTTAAGATATCCTTACATAATGAATATAAAATATTAAAGCAACAAAAAAATATATTCAGTTTTGGATTGGGTTCAGGGTTTTCTATAGTCGGTTACGCCCGACTTTATCCCTGCCTTTCTGGTTTTGAGTTGGGCAACACATATCCCGCTTAAAAATTTCGAGCAAGCAAATTAAAGAAGAAGAAGTTTTTGTGGGGTATATAGTTAATTAACTAGCTAACATTTTAGCGGTATTTGGATTTCTTTAAAATCATTTTTTATGCATTAGAAAATCGGTCGTCACGTCGAAATATGTCTCAGGCAAAGCAAGCAGTGAATAGTAATTCCTTTTCTTTTTAAAGAACAGAAAACTGCAATTAAAATTTGGCAGGTGTTTTGAACAGGAACCGCAGCTCACAACTCGCATAAGATACATGGCGAAACGGCAACGGAGACAGATCTCAAGTATGTCGAGAGTTTCCATCTAGAACGTTATGTCATTGAAGGATCCGCCAACCAATACGAAATAAGCCAAAGCAGCAAGGGTCAGTACTATTGCCGCTTCTATATATTTTTGTATGAGTTCGTCGTTGTTAATTGCCTTGACCCATGCAGCACAAATGGCTCGCTTGTGCGGGTTCTTGGCAGTTATGTCCATTAGGCATAGCAGCTTTTTGGTTTCTGGGAATGCCCAGTTTTCTTAGTCTCGGCGGTCGCTTCGCTCGAGTCGTTCGTGCTTCTGTCGCTTGCCATGGCTTTCAACATGTGCAATCATCATGTTTTACACTAATACTGGGTTAATAGAATTTTACATTACATTAGAGCTAAAAATTCTAAAATTCAAACCGAATTTTCACATATAATATCATATAGATAACATTTCTCAGCAACAAAATCAAAATTCCTTCCATTTAGTTTTTGTTTGAGTAGTAGTTCTTCCTAAAAATGTACCAAATATTTGTATGGAGAAAGAAAATCTACGCCGACTAATACTAAGATTTTCTACATTTGCTTATATGAAATGCGTATTTTATATTTCCTATACTCTCTGATATTATTCATGGTAATATGTAAAAATAAATTAAATATACAGCTGTTTTAAGAAACTATGGTTTAAAGTTGTTTACATATACAATATTTTATGTCTAGCAACAAATTACAAGAAATGTATAACATTACTGACTTTTTTTTCAAGGTGTGGTAGTCAGGTATTTTTAACTTCTATGCGTCGTGATTATGGCATTGCTGTATTTCTTTTATTTTGCACTGTTGCCTCAAGGAGCTTTCTAACTAATTACTAAGGAGTGTCTCGGGTTGTCTTATCACAGTAATGCATCGTAAGGTTTCGCTAATTAAAAGAACGCTCAGCAAGAATACTTAGCGTCATAATGTAAAAAAGCACGCAAGTTCGTGTTGTTATACCCTTTAAGGGTAGGGCCCGTTAAATAGTTTGACAAATTAAAATTGTAACGGTAATTCTATGCATTTGCCAAAAGACCATTTGTACCTTCACTTTGATAATCAGATTTAAAAAATAATGAACAAGAATTTAAGGTACATTTAATTTATATTTTTAGTTTGTAGAAACATTTTAATTCTAACTTTTACACTTGTATAAAATATATTTAAGATTTATGCTAAATGCACATATTGTCAACAAAGTTGAATGAATGATCAACGAAAAAAAATCTCTTTAATGTTATCAACGTTTGTATGTAGCTTGACCTTCTCTCGACCAATTAAATATATGTGTGTGTACATGCTTCTTAATTTCTTGTGTCTAATAAATACAAACGATTTTTTGTTTGTATTGACATGCTGGTTTCACATGTTACATCCTCAGACATTCATGTGAATAAAATAATTTGAAAAATAAAAACATAAATTTGGGCAATCGTAAACTTTACATGATTAAATAATTAAAATACTAAATTAGATTATATTTTTCAGGTTTTCCAGCCGATATGAGTTGCCGTTACTTGTGCAAAGTGTTGTAATGAATATTACGATGTTTTTGATGATACATCTTTGCGTAAAAGTTAAACGAGTCAACATAAACAGCAAAGAACGGAAGTTAACAGGTTTCTGTAAACGATATATAAAAAAATATCATTAATGAGATTGTGTAGTATAGAATAAAAGATATATACAGTACTTTTCGCTTCAAGGGACCGGGCAAAATGGTTCGTTATAACCGAAGTTCATTATAAACGAAGACTCGAACAAAACAATTTATGTATATGTACATGCATGTATTATCTCCATTTGTAACTTTTGGTTCCGAAAATAAACAAGTTTTTCATGCAAAATGGTTCGTTATAATCGAAAGGTTGATTTAAACAAATTCGTTATAAAGCGGAAAAATTTGTATGGTTTATTAGAAATAAAGGTTGTTCTTTTGAAAATGGTTCGTTATAACCGGGTTCGTTATAAGCGAAAAGTACTGTATATGTATATATTTTGTCTATTATTTAACTTTTGTTTTGATTTGTGGTAGTTTGAAAATAGCAAAACATTTGTGCAAAAATGTATACCTTTTTCATGCCATACTACACAATTTACTTTCGCTGTTTTAATATTGCTTAATGTTTGTGTTTTAAATTTAGGTGACGAAGTTCGGGTGCCACCAAAAGTAATAAGTGATGTAGGTATTGTAACCTCTATATCCGCTGAAAGTGGTGTTATGAAACGTGTGCGGTCCAGGCATTATTTAAATGGTAAGTAACACTTATCAATTAAATTTATATCATGCAATATAAATCTCTTTTAAAGATCTCGAATTTAAATATTTTTGGAACTGGACAGATTTTCAATCTTATTTAGACTTTATGCTCATTGTGTGGGCTGTCGGAGCTGCAGTCACATATTTGCTGTTATCGGTTCAGTGGTTTATGGAATGTGTAGGTTTCTTTGCAGTTTTTACAGAAGCTATGTTAGGTGAGAGATTTTTGGTCAAGTTAAAAAATATTTGATAATATCAATTTAAATCCAGGCGCACCACAATTTATAAGAAACTTTAAAAATAAGTCAACATACGGCATGAGTATACATATGGTGATCATGTGGACTCTTGGTGATATGTTCAAGACTGGCTATTTTATTGTGAGACAAGCGCCGTCACAATTTTGGATTTGCGGAACTTTGCAAGTAAGCTTTTACTTTATGGAATTAAAATATTTGTTTTTATTTTTTAAATGATTTTTAGGTGAGCTTAGATATTGCCATTTTACTCCAAGTTTGGCTCTACCGAAAGAATTCGAAACCGCGCGATATTCACCGTGGAGATTAGCAGTTTGCCCCCGACGAACAACACCAAAAAACACATGACACACAAACTAACTTCGAAGATAATGATGCCTCATTGCCAAAAACCATTATCAGTGGAGATGACCATTTGATAACAGCTAATGCGGAGAATGTACAATTTAAACAGGATGCCTCGAACTGTCATGATAATCGCGCATTTCAGCTTCATAATAGCTTTGTGATGTGCAACAAAACGAAGGCTGCAAGTAACAATATAGCAGAAGAAGTCACTGAGCAGAAAACCGTCTGCGACTCCAAATGTAAATTTGACAGTTTAGTCAAAGAAAGTGTAAAGAATAATGAAGAGTGTAGCAATAATATAAGCTTTTTTTGCTGTAGACAACGAGAACATTTTGGTAAACATATAAGCAGACAGCGCAACAATGCGACTCAGACAAATAATTCGTGCCATCATAGCGATGCAGAATATAAAATACAGTCTTACAATTGTTATTATAATGGTCAAATGAGCACAATGAATACGAATTGCTTCCATCATAATCCAGTCAGGCCGAACCATACTCCAAACGAACTTACATGCCTGTGTCACGTAACTCATCACTGTCACAATATTTTGCCGACTGTAAACAAAAAAAGTTATACAGATGCCTCAAAACATAGGTCAAAAAGAAATAAATGTTCAAAACATACTTTTTATTGTTGTAAACAGCAGTTGCGGTGTCATCACATTGATCATCGATTTCTTCCTACCTTTGGCACCAAGTCTTCCCTTATTTCAAATTTTGTAGATCAGTATGACTGCAGCCGATGCTACAAAAACATACAATATTCCAATCGAAACGATATAGCAATTGAAATCGAATCGGGATCGAAGATCTCAAAAAATGTGAGTTCAACCAAAGAAAACTGTGCCTCACCAACTGCTTTTGAACGTGTTAAACTTGATATTAAGAAACAAGACCAACTAATTTCAAGTACACAGCTAGAAAAAGAAAAGTTTTCTTATGACAGCATCGAAAATCAAGAAAATCGTCCCAGTTTCTATTCAATTGAGAAAGTTGGAGATAATTTCATATCAAAAAGAAATTCTGCAAACGCTGTCAATGAATGTGTAAAAATTACACGTAAACATTTTCTTCCTGCTGAACAAGAGTTGAGTAGTTGTTCATGTTGCTCGTGTAATATAGAACATAGCAGCAGTTGCAGCAGTATGGAATTCGATCAAGAAGAGACTCTACCGCCCAAAGAGCTAACTATTTCAGCGGAATGCCACCAGCATTGCAATTTACAGTATCAGTCCAATATCGTAACAGCCGATGATGAAGAACTTATTATTGGTTCAGTCGAAAGAACAATCCAACGCAGGCAGCTTAGTCGTAGTAGCAGTACAAGTTATTGTTCATGCTACTCCACAGATTGCAATCTTTGTAGAGTTGGTTCTGAAAATAATAAAGTTGTCAATATTCTAGCTGAACTCCAAGATTCATATTGCACAGCAAACAATACTATTTTAGATAGTCTTGACGATAACGACGTTGACATACATTCTACCACACTTACGCCATTATCAACAAATCATTCTTCCGTAGTATCTACACCTCTAGTAGACGACATTGAGTCTACAATGCAAAGTTCAACTGATGCAGATGTTTCTTCTCTAAGTCAATCACCAGAGTTTTTCTCAATATCTTCACATAATCCTGAATTAACATTAGACAAACCAGTTTTTGTCGAACATAATGAACCAGTACTTTGTGTTAGTAAACCATTAGATGAAGCTGATAGCTGTAAAAATACGGTCAGTCATCGAAGCAATCAGCAGTGTCTTCATAAACGTAAATCTTCCTCTATTGATTCATATTTATGACGAAGCGTTTCGGCGGTTACGTGGCCAGTTATTGATGTGAATGCGTTACTTCAACAAACCATTCGCAAGTCAGCTATGTTGCATGAAGCTTGTACAAATCAAAATATAATAGAATCTAATTTAACGTTACAACCACAAATGTGGAAACCTCTGATGAAACAAAGCAGCAACGAACGCTTTTTGACAACTTCCAGTTTGACTAATACTGGATATCCACTTTCTTGCTCTACAAATTCTGAAACTAATTTCGTTAAGTCAATTGCTGCTATATATGGCAACAAAAGAGCCGCAGTTGTTCCAACAACCGCTGCTGTCGCGACAAGTACAGAAAAGGTTGTATGCTCTTCAAAGAAAAATTCAGTGGCCGCAAAAGCATTTAGTTGTGATCCTTTGCTATTTACACAGGAATTATGCGAGAAGGAAATTATTTTATAGCAAAATGATTACCAGGAATTTCAAAATGTTCAACTATTTTTGATAACAAATATAATCGTATCGGTTGTGGATTTGATAGGATCCCCTTTTCGGTACGTTTTACAAATTGACTTCTGAACAAAGTGCATTTTTCGCTGCAAGCTGGTTATTATAAATCTAAAGAATATTGAATTTATATTTGTTTTAATTTTGTTGTTTTCGGGGGTTTACTTATAATTTTAACAAATTGATTTAAATTTAAAAGATAAGTGTAACATTATTCATCGTTTTTATAAAGTTAATTGTAAATCAAAAAATGGCATTTTACATTTATGGCTGTGCATATGTACATATGTGTATACATAAATTCAGACATATAGGCGAGTACAGTGAGTCAAAAAAGTTTTGCTATTCACAACATTTTTGATTAAATGTATCCTAGAGTTCTTATTAACAAATATTTTTACCGTCATTTTTGATGTAACTAGTAAGATTAGTTCATTAATGTACAACTCAAAATAATATATATCATATATATCTATCTCTATATATAAAAAGTCCAAAAAAGTTTTGGCACGCATATAAAATCATGTTTTTTTTTTTTATTTGAATAACAAAGAGAAAACTTGAATCAGGACGCTTCGCGAGGACTCATGTTAGTACACATACACAAGTCAAATTTTTTACCTATAGTTCTTGAATAGGTTTACTTTGGCTTGAAAAAGAGCTAACCGTCTGCACATACTTTCTACTAAGTTAAGTATTTCCTCTGGCGTTAAATTTGCCTATTCCATACCTAAAACTTCCTTCATTATAATAATGTTGATAGCAATTTTAGTATATATTTCTTTATATGTTGTCTGCTCCAATTCTTATTTGGTTCACATCTATGCTGCAGTTAAATAGTTGTGGGTGTGAAAATATTTACATTGTTGATTTAAATTATATATTTTTTGGATATTCTCTGTTTGTACATATGTATATAGAGCGTTTTTTTTTAAAAGGTTTGATTTTGAAATTTGCAACACTTTGCTTGTAATGTTTAATTTAACAATCAATAGCTGATTAGTGCTCAGTATGTTTTTCCATTTCACAACGAATAGACTTAAATCGGAAAATCATTTACCTTGCGCTACTTCCATTTTACGTTCGAAATAATTGACTATCGGAACCAATTATTCAAATAACCATGAAAGACATCGTCACACTCACCAAATATCACTGTTTGGAGTGCTTTATAGCCTTGGGATTTATTGATCCTAATTTCATTATAATTGAAGCCTATCTGCTTGTAAAAAAAGTAAAGTACTACGAGATTGCGCTTCATTTTAGTCACGGCACCCTTATGTCAGAAATTGAATTAAGCGGTAGTGAGATAAAATTATATTCTCAATAAAATAAATACCATGGTTTTTGTGCTTCTTGCAACATCCGAAGATGTTGACCCCCCCACTACTTGTAAAATTTTTCATTTTACACTTTCACATTAATTTTGCAGTTTTCCTTGAAATATCTTTAGTTTTATGTTGCTAACAAAATTTATTGAATGGGACTAGTGTTTAATAATGCTTTTGTTTTATGAAATTTTTCACTTTATCTTTATGTAACTCCTATATGGCCATATTGGCGACACTTTTTTCTTTTTATATGGAAATTACATAAGTTACCTGTTATTAGATATTTTTTATTACAATGTATATATAATATTACAATATTAAACTTATTGAAATGAAACTAGTTGAATTTTTGATTGCTTGTTTTTGCAATTAATTAATATAAATTGAGTTACATATTAATAGTCTTAATTGTAGTTTCGTCAATTTACGATTTATAAGGTAAATAAAATCTAAAATATTAAAAAAAAAAGTTAACTGCCTTATTCGCTTAGCTGCCTCGCAGAAGGCCGTGAAAAGTACCTAAATCACGAAAAATAATCGATGTGGTTCAAAGAGAAAAGTGGTTGATTGGACAAAAAGTATATATATTTATTTATTTCTTTTCTTAAATTATTTATTTCCTTCTTTTTTTTTTCAATAAGCGCTTGATTTAAAAAGTCCAGAAAATAAGATTAGTTTCGATTTCTTCTAAAGACGCTCACGATATTTTTTTTAAATTTTTTTATTTTTGGAGAATGTGGTTATGGCTAGCTCATTTCATTAAATGGACGCTCACGATATTTTTTAAAAATTTTTTTATTTTTGGAGAATGTGGTTATGGCTAGCTCATTTCATTAAATGGTACATGATAAAGTATCATTTGAAGAATGCTATGTTAATTTTTCATTGAAAAGCTTAATGAATTAAACCAAAGGCAGCTAATTATCGCTAGCGCCATTGTTCTTCTAATATAAAAAAAATTATTTTTCATTAGATAATGAGTTTCTGTAGGTAACAACGTTGTTATTTTTTCTTTTTTTTTTAATTTTTAGTAACATTCTGAACTGAAAAGAACGATTTTCGAGTAAAACTACCACTTTTTACTAACAAAAAATCGACGGTGCAGTACATTTTGAATTACCGTGGGCACCGACTTTGAAAACGTTGTTTTGAGAAAAACGCGTTTAAAGAATTTATAGTATAGAATAAAAGTATCATTTTTAATAATATAATGTCATAATTTTTTCTGTTTTGCTTAGATTTAGTTAAAATCTTGATACAATATTCCTGAAATGTTGTATTCCTTGTGTTTCTAAAAATATAAAAAAAAGTAATATTAAATTAAAAATTAGAAAATGCTAATATCTTCCTGTTCAATATCGAGATTCCCTTTAAATAATTTTCAAAGTTGTTTAAAATACCGATTATGTTTAATCGAAAACTATACTACAATTACTACCTTTTTCGAAAGAAAATTTAAATTTTCGTGTTCATAAATAAATTTTGTATACACATGTAAATTGCAATATCAATCCATGTAACTGTTAACATTATCGTATAATCAAAGTAAGTGTTTATAAATAAAATAGGTTTGTTGACAAACTCTAAGAAAATATCTGCAATTATGTGTTTAATGTGTCGGTAAAGTAGGTTCACACATAAATATGTATGTATGCATTATAAGACTGAGGAAAAAGAAATTTATTATTTTTCCACTAGTTGACTGTAGTAATCTATATAAGTTCGAACCGGGTTACATTAGATGGTGTTAAAGAGATGAGATTTCTTTTTAAAATACCATCTTTTAAAGAGTCATGTCTTTGTGATTGGTTCTCAGTTTAGATTGTGGGCTCGTCAAAAATGGATACTAGCAAATAGAATATAGGCCATATTTTATAGTTTTTGTTCGATAAAGACAAAAACGCAAACCAGATGGCTGAAAATGTGAATAATGGTTATGATCCTGATACTGTAGTAGTCAATAATACATAATTATAATTTCGTCGTTTCCGTTGCGGTAATTTCGATGTCAAAGATGCACCATTCTCTGAAATGCTACTTGTCAAGAAAATCTTGGAAATCGTTGAGTACGACCGCCACGTTTCGATTGCTCAGGAGTGAAACATTCCATAAAAACTAGTTTGGGTTTGAACAAGGCAGGAAGCAGAAAGATGCTCAATATACGAGTTAAAGCAAACAACCGAATTTCAAGCTGTAAATCGCAATCGGTTCTCATGCATCCATTTTGTAGTCCGGTCTTGGTACCAACTGATTACCACGTATTTCTGCTTTTGGAAAACGATTTTGTTTTTGGAAAATTCGCCTCAAGAAAAAAGGCAAAAAAAAACCAACTGTTCCAGTTTTTTGCCAATAGGGATGAGAGCTTCTATGAGAGAAACTTAATGAAATTATCTTCAAAATGGCAACAAGTTGTCTTACAAAACTGCATAATTATATTAAATAAAAAAAAAGAAACAAACCATATTTAATAAAGTTTAAATTTAGATTTCTTTCTCCCCAACCTTTTAGAGATTATGTAGAAAAATTACTAAATTCATTGCTGCAAAATGTTTATTTATTAAGTAAGCAGTTTTGGTTAATTTTGATTAGTCGAGATGTTAGCTGTCATTTTCATATCTTGAAAGAGAAATTACACTTTTAAAAAATACGACGAAGACATGGCAAATTTGTGTTTAGCAGTGTTTTAGTAAATAGATAGAAGTAATGATATTAAATATTGTCAAAAATTTACTATTATTTATTGAAAGGTGGTATGATATTATCTTGAAATTTCATTTTAAAAGGGTCAAATTAGTCTAGGCGATTATTTAGAAGTTCAATTTAGTATTTAAATAGTATCTGCCGCTTGTTGTTGAAAAAAAATAATGAAGTTTTTTCTTTCGAAGTAAAATAATCGAATCATTTTATAGGTCAAGCAAGAAACATATTAATTCCAAAAAAAAAAAAGAAAAGTAATCTTTTATCTGCATTGAAGTTTGAAGTTACGACTCTCTTGTTTACACCAACCGCTTTACACTTTCTGACAACGAAAATTCAATATAAAAATTAATTTACCAAAAGCAAATATTTAATTCGTACTTTCATCTGCAAGAGGAAGAGATTGTAAACACATCAAAAAGATTGTAAACACATCAAAAACAATAATAATGACTTATTTTATGTCACTAATAAATATACAAGAATCCTAAAACAGATGATAGTATTTTTTATGTTGAGTAATGCATTGAACAAATCAACTTACCAAGGTTTTAACATTTTTGTACAAATATTCCTTAAAATATTCGAAGTAACTACTTTATTTTTTTATCAACTGCTTTGGCTTTATTTACTTCCTCATCAGGCTCAACCTTGTTCAACTTGCGAACGGCGCGGTGCTGTTTAAGAAAATCATCCAATTTATTTTCAAAATATTCATTTATAATTGATTTATATTTGTTTCGCATGGACTTTCCATGGGTAAACTTATTGCTCTGGCATTACATAATATTTTTGAGCCATTGAGTCAGAAGCGTTACTTAGATATTCGTTTACGTTGTCGTCTTTCGAAAAATCATTATGATCATCGGTTTCGCTTTCCGAATTGCCAATTGCAATGACAAGCTTCTTAACTTTATAATTGGATATTTCAGCTTTAGTTACTAAACGACCACTACTTGGCTTTGCCGAAGTTAACGGTATGTCCTCTGGTACAAAGTGTACCTTCTTCTTAATTCGTTACATGAAGAGCTGAAGAAACGAGGTAAGTATATGACTTTTGTTATCTATTTGGCTTAGAATTTAAGTTTAAAATTTAAATATATTGGAAGGTTGATATACAATCAACACAATTTTGATAATTTTTCACGTAGGATTTATGTAGATTTTTCGATTCGTTGCGAGACTCTTCTTTCTCCGATTGAAGAGAAGAAGAAGAATTTTTATAATGTATGTGCTTATTTAAAATCTTTAGTGAATTTCTAGCTCTGTTGACATTAAAGCAGTTAAAACCAGAAAGGAAGGGCTTATAGTCGGGCGTAACCGTCTATAGAAAACCCTGAACCCAATCCAAAACTGAATATATTTTTTGTTGCTTCAATATTTTGTATTCGTTATGTAAGGATATCTCAAGAAAAAAAAATTTTTTTTTTTTAGTAAAAGCCATTTTTGGCCTGATTGTTCTATGGCAGCTATATGTTATAGTTGACCGATATTTATAATATTCGGGAATATAATTGGATATTACTTGAAATCACCAAATCTAAAATTAAGTAATGATATCTTAATAAACAAAAAAATTTTCTGAGTAAATGTTGTTTTTTATTAACTACAACTGTTAAATCCAAAATTTGGTGAAGATATCTTGAAAAACAAAATAGTTTTTGTTACTAAATGTGGGTTTTCACCCGATCGTTCCTATAGCAGCTATATGTTATAGGTCGAGTATCGAAAAAAAAAATAAACTTTTTATGCCTATGGATTGGGCGAGTCTTCGTGCAAAATTTGGTGGATGTAGGTCTTACCGTTTCTGAGATCTGTTTGTTCATACAGACGGACAGACAGACGGACATGGCTACATCGACTTGAATTTCGATGCTGATCAAGAATTAATACTTTGTGGGGCCTACCGCGCCTCCTTCTACCTGTTACATACATTTGCACAACTTTAATATACCCTTTACAATTTTTTGGTACAGAGTATAAAAAGCATTAAAACAACGTGTTCATAAAATTTGTAGTTAAAAATGGGGGAAAAAATGAAATTAATTAATGAAATGCCTAACGAACGTGAACAATTTCAAAGCAGAAGTCAATTAAAAGATTTGCAATTTTAGGAAGTATACATTAAACATCGATGGTTATGGGACAGAGATTACATGTTTAGTGATGAATGCTCTCAATTAGAGAAAGTCGAAGCATTCCCAAAGTTGCTAATTGAATTGCAAAAAATTAATGATAAACATATTCCTATAACGCGACGCGATGTTCAAAAGAAAATGTCCAATCTAATAAGTACATTTCAAAATTCATATAAAAAATGGATTAACACTATATATGGAAATGGTGCACCCGGTGGCCCTGATGGGCCAGGGCTTACAGGAGACAATGGTGTAATCGAACCTACTCATATATACAATTATCAATATATGAAACTTATATTAACAAATAAGAAAAATAATTTTGGTCTTCAATCACGAAAAGAATGTATTGAAAATGAAGAGGTTAGTTATGTTTTATATTATTATCATTACTATTATTATAGATTAGAAAAATTATGAAAATATTATTTTTCTTAATTATTATTATGATATTTACTAATTTTTTTCTTCCATAAAATTATAGCAGATGAGGATGACTGTTGCTGATTACCAATATAATACAAAGAGATGTGAAAGGATAGATGCATTAAATAAATTCGGAAAGGATATAGACGAAATTAGAAATTTAATTGTTCAACAACAAAAACTCCGTGATCTAGAAATGAGAAACTAAAAAAAGACGAGGAAGTGCAAAAAGAACAAAAACTTAATATAAATAATTGATAAAATCAAATTTCAAATATGTAAATACATATATATTTTCATTTTTCATTTTATATAATATTTGTCTTAATCATATATATCATATTAATTAACGACATAAGCATAAGATAACATGATTTAAAATCTCTATGAATTATATTGTTTAATTTGAATTATTAAATAATATAAATTAATTAATTCTGATGAAGAAAGTGTGAAACTGAACTTAATTGAATTGAATTTTTGTGAATTTTACATTTTTTAATTCTATTATAAAATATATATTAATTAATTCTAATAATAAAATAATATAAATTAAATAATTCTAATGAAGAACGTGTATAACTGAATTGAATTAAATTTTCGTTGAATTCATATTTTTTAATTAAAAAATAATATAAATTAAAAGATGAAATCGTTCAAGACAAGAATTCTTGTTTGCTTTGAATTCTTCTTCATGATGGTAAGCATGTGATCAGCGGCATCTGGTAATGAAATGGCAATGAAATTTTATATTGATAAGTGAATTGGAGGGAGGAGAGAGTAAATCCACGCCATTTTGACATTTTTCTGTCACATCTTCATAAAATAGAAGTTACCCACAGGCGCGAGTCAACGCCAACTGACCGTAATCAGCAATCAGTAGCAATTTCAAATAAAATAGCAAGAATATTGCAATTTTGCAAACTTAAAATCTACTAGTAAATATCCCGACCCGAATTTCCGAAGAATTACAAAGAGACTTTTAGCATAGTCATTAAATGGAATTGTCTACGCCAATATACAATTCATAGATATTGATGCAAAACTCGGAACTCCACCTCCAACAGAATGTTCAACGGAGTTAACTTATAATTCTACCCGAAAAAATGTCACCCGAAACGACATATACAAAAGGGTTCCCCCTAAAAAGCTAAAAAAAAAAAAAGAAAAGGACAAAAAATAAAAGTCGACTAATACTCTACACTTTCTCCTACCACCACCTGATTGTCAATTAACCAATTTTGTAGACAACATATAGAGATAATTATGTCCTCCATGTAAGCGGGAGAGACTTTCACTGGTGTTTCAAGTATTTTTCTCTTACTAGTTGCAATTCCGAAAGAATCTTCAATGATAACTCTAGCTCCTCTTTTAGACTTATTAAAATTCTCTATGACATTATTAACAACATATTTATCGTGAATTGGCGTAATCAGGTGATTTGTATTGTTAAAACCCAAATCACCGATTAACGTAAATGGCAAGCGAAATCCATCGACCATTCTTGGAGCCAGATTGTTGCTTTCCATCTCCTTTTTCAATTGCGAGTTTTTATATATTGTGGAATCAGCATACGAACCAGGCGACTTTGCATAAATTGCTATAAAACGGAAAACGACATTACACACTGCTATTAATTTCATGCTATAGAAACCTTTGTAATTAAGGAAGTGAGAGGGTTGATGAACTATACTTTCGGGTTTAAATATTTGGTACTGTTTGCCATCAATTGCCCCCAAAAAATTTGGCCATTTCAATTTTTTATAAAATGTATCTGTCACCTTTAGCCATTCACTTGAGCTATTTGGGGTCTTTATTGGCAAACATTTTTGATATATTTCAATGCACCCCTTATTTTCTCTTTAACTAAAGAAGGAGACACAATGAAAAGCTCAGACAGATATGTCATTGACAATCCAGTTGTTAAGAAGCATAATAGGGTCACTGTCAATTGCTGACTTTTCGTAAGACTGAAATAAACACAACGCCTATTATCGGGTAACTCTTTTTCAATTACAGATAGTAAACTATCAAATTCTTTTGGATTCATTCTCATCAAAGTGTAAAAGGAGTCTTCCTTATGTTTTAATATCATGTTAATTAAGCTTTATTATTTAAAAATGCATTTATAGCTTTTCCCGCGTTTTTTTTCTCAGTTATGTGAAATTAGTAAAAACATCAATAATCGAAAAAACATCGATTATCGAAAAAAATTTAGGAATACGATGTATCGATATTACATCGATGTTTCGTCCAGCACTACAATGCATTATAATGAGTTGAACAGCTGCTTGCGGCGATTCACTTTAAATACTAATAATAATAAAATACCGCACATGAATTATAATAAAAATTAGTATATAGTGGAAATTGAAAGGATTCCAAAAAAAAAAGTAACCACAATGACTTGTACGTAAGTAAAAAATGAAGGTTTTTTGTGTCATGGAAATCAGTTTTTCCTCTAATTTGAGTAATCTTACTCAACGTAGTTGCCTTGCCTCGCGCAGCCGATGTTTGAACTGTGGATGGTAATTGTTGTTGTGCGCCGAATGGATATAATTGTGAAATGCTGGGAAAGTTCGCTGTTGCGAACTTTCAATGCGCTGGCGCGGGCCCGGCCAATACTTCATTCCCAATGATGAATTATCCACACGTTGTGATGATCATAAAGTGTACTTGTAATATAACTGCATTGCCATTCTTTGAGGTTGAATTCAAAAATTCGTGACAGCGAACTTTACAAGCATTTTTAATTATTTGTGTAATTGTCGACGACTGGTATATTTCAGAATCAATACCGACTTCTTTGTGGGCGAATTTAACAACCAGATGACAAAAACAGTCTCCAACATGATTATTTCTTATTATATTTATTTACAATTATTTTGAACGATTTTTTGTTAACGGTTCTGGGTTATACTTTCAATATTCAGATATAGCGAAATTTGACACACTGGTGGACCGAAATAGCAACCATGTGTTTTACATGGTGATGTGTTCAAAGCACTATTTACAACAATAAGTCTGGCGACTGTCAGCACTTCTTTATATATATATATCCTTATCAGCTGAAAAGTCCGGTATTATTGCACGGTAATAAACAATTTTTCCTTGTTTTAATGTTGATCTTTGTTTATAATAAAATGTGTTGTCGATTATTGTATTGTTAATGTTTCTTGTAAATAAACCGTAAAAAGCTATGAGCATAAAGCAAAATAGTGCAATAAATATATGAAATAAAGTGTACTCAAAAGTTTTATTTTGAGATATAAATGAATAATAGTTAAAAAAAAAAAGTTTTAACAACCAATTAGCAAATAGATCGTCACTCTCTTGATTTTAGCGACAAAAAATATGAACTTAATTTATTAGATTGTTTGGTATATGACTATAATAGTATTGTTGTAAGCACCCGTTTCACCACCGACCTTCATGCAACCTTCAGCAGCTTCAGAGTAGCAATAACAACATTACTGCTAAAAAGGCGCAGGCATTTGGGGGAGTCAATGCAAATCCGACTCACTCGTCTAGTAGTACTATTACTAATCCTGACGTATCTATAACCGTTGAGAGTAAGTATTATAAATTGAGCTTATGAATGTGGCCCTTGGTGCGGCAGCGCACCACCAAAAACTCAAATGTAAAAATTGAACATAAGCTTGTATATACATATTTATGATTTATTTTTGCGCTGCTGCTAAGTAACGAAGAAAATAACAATTTTTTTCTATATTTTTCAAAATGCTTCTCAACTCTTTAATGAAATGCTTGTATCTACTTATTGGACTATTCCTTTGCAGTGCCTTAAAAGGTGAATTTCAGTGCGCGCAATTACAATAGTAAAATTTTTAAAAATAATTCTAAGTAAAAAAGTGAAGATAAGTTTGAATTTACATTTAGCCATTCAATGCAGTTGTTGCTGCTTTTGTTTTCTGTGTATTCGTCGCGATAAGAACATTCGTATTTTCTGGGGATTAAAAAATTATATATACATATATAATATATATATATGTATAACCTAAAGGTGTTTTTTAAAGCAAAATAAGTGTTTTGTGTACATCTCTTTCAGTTAAGAACTAATTTATAAAATTGCATCGTTGTTTTCATATATAAAAAAATGCTAATATATATCTGTGGCAATAAAACAATCAAAACCGCTGAAATCGACTTAAGGCGAAATTGAATAATTATGGTATACAACTACCTTCTCCTTTCCATAACGCGTAATTCTATCAAAGTAAATTTCATTGATTCCGCTTATTAACAGTTATGATATAGGATGATTCATTTAGAATTTTTTTTTTTTAATTGTAAATAAAACACAAAGAGAAGACCAAATCTTTATTAAGTCTTGAAAGAACATTCTCTGACATTTACTTTTTTAAAATAATTTCATTCAAATGTTGGCCGAGGTTCAATTTTGGATGACTCTTTCCAGCATTGCAATCGGTATCTGCCCAATTACGCGAGTGGTGTTGACTTGCAAGTCCTGGATCGTAGCTGGCTTATCGGCGAAGACTTTTGACTTCACATAACCTCAGAGAAAAAAGTCCAAAGGTGTAATATCACACGATCTAGGCGGTCAATTGACAGGTCCGAAACGCGAAATTAATTGCGCGCAAAAATAATTTCTCAATAAAGCCATTGTGTCGCATGCTGTGTGTGCCGTGGCTTCTATTTATTGACGTAGCAATTGAGCTAGAAATGGGCCTCATCACTGAACAAAATTCAACGCGAAAACAGGGGATCTTCGTTGAGCTGTTCCAGAGCCTATTGGAGACGTTGTTGAGGTGTGCGTCTTTCCATGATTTTTCAAACATTACTAAATAAAAATAATATGAAAGCATGACTCTAGTCACGCGTGATCTGTAAAAGAAACCCAATTGACAAAGAAACCTCTTAATGAGTCACCCGTTATTTTATTAACACAAAACTTAATAAATTCTTAAGCTAACCTATAGTTGGTGCCTCTTATAAAAATTGTATATGCTTTTCAGAATATACAAACCGTGAAACGATATACAGTGCACGCAAAACAAAACAATACGAGATTACGAGAAAACGTTCATTGAAATAATTTTATAGCATAATTACATAGCAAACAAAACTCATTACATTTATGCATTAAAGAAATCCGTTATTTTTATCTGCAGCTTTTTCTTTTCTAATAGCTGATATACTGCTTTCTCCCTTAAGCCTCTAAATACACAAATTCATCCAGAAACTATTGAGTAACGTGAAATAAGCATATTTTCATGGAAGTCGAACAATTCCATAGCATTAAATATATTCTCTAGAATTTCATAGGAATAATTTTATGGAATCAATTAGGATATTAGAACTTGAACAAATAATGTTTTTGTTTTCCATTTTCACTCGGCTCAAAATTATTGTGCTTATACAAAATCTTTTTTAGAAACTTTATGTCTAAATCATAAGTTCTGTGTTTAACTTTAATTAAAATATTAAATATTTCTTCCCGATATCTGTAAATTTAGTTGGTCCTGTGTTTAACCTGAATAAAAGTTTCCGAGCTGGCAAGAATTATTTTTAAAACTAAGTGCCATCGTCGATTGTGAATCACAACTATTAGTAAATTGGATTTATAATCAAAAAACACAAAACTTTTGGTGTGTTTCTTCAGTTCTTCAGACGACGATATTCGCTGGTTTGTTTACAGCGATTATTCTGCGATAATAATACCAATTGTGTTTAAGAAATTTCACACGCTCAAAAGTATAAGAAAATCAATTTACAAAAATAAAATGAATGACCGCGAAGCAGGTTGTAACCCCAGCGGACAATTCATGGATCGCGGACGTATGAATCAAAATGGGGTGGTGCAACCCTTGCTTACTGGTAAGTCTCTGACTCTGCACTAGAGCACCCGGTATATTACATCTATACATAGAGATAGAAATAAAAACTTATTTGAAATTTTTTTTGTTATTGAATTGTCTGTACAAAATAATTATGTTTTCAACTGCGTTAATCAATGAAATGATGTTAAGCGTACACTTTTGATATTTTCAGATCTGTATCAAATAACTATGGCATATGCCTATTGGAAATCGGGGAAAACTGATGACCAGGCAGTTTTTGATTTATTTTTCCGTAGTAACCCATTCCATGGCGAATTTACGATCTTTGCGGGCCTTGAAGAGTGTTTAAAATTTTTAGATAGTTTTCATTATTCAGATAGCGGTTGGTATAACTCGAAATAAATAAAATATTGGAATTAAAGGGTTGTAAAATGAATTTAGATATCGATTATCTTAAGCAAACGCTACCGGAGGGCATTGAAATTGAGTTCTTTGAATATTTGGGAAATTTAACCGCTAGAGATGTGACGTTATTCGCCATTGAAGAGGGCACTGTAGCATTTCCTAGGTAGGTGATTGACGTTTAATTTTTTCCTATGGAAATTATAACTTAAGCCTTGTTATATAAGAGTACCTATTATCAAAATCGAAGGCCCGCTAATTATTGTACAGTTGCTGGAGACTACATTACTGACTCTAGTTAATTATGCAAGGTATGAATATAAGCTTAATTTGTTTATAATATGGTACATAAAATTTTTTTCTTTTGTAGCTTAATGGCTACAAATGCAGCTCGGTATCGAATGGTGGCTGGTAAGCATGTTAAACTCTTGGAGTTTGGTTTAAGGCGCGCCCAAGGACCGGATGGTGGGCTCTCTGCTTCAAAATATTCTTACACAGGTATGAGGTTTGACACTTTTGTTTGCGCTGTCATTTTTGAAACTCGTTTACGAGTTGAACTGACACCTAAGGTTAAATTTCCTTAGATTTCGGATTGCATGCACAATACTCATTACTAATTAAAAGCCAAAAGCGCCATGAACATGTCATTTGCGATGATACCTCATTGGCTCGTATTTCAAGAATTTGGAGAAATCACAAAAACAGAAATGTATGTGCCAGTGCCAGCGGCGGAATATATGACTCAAAATTGATTTTTAGTGCAATTGTTTTGTGTTTGTATACCTTAGTGGCTTAATTTTTTGCTTTATTATTATTTTGCATGCGACGAATGTGTCGCAGTGTGAAATTATTTTTTACTGTTTTAGAGCAGTTGAAATATTGTATATAGAGAAACTGATACATATATATTATTATAAACTATGCATTAGGTTTGCTAAACAAGAAAATTTTTCATGTTTGATGGACAATAGCAAATCCCAAATGGTATCAAGTTGCATTCGGTACAGAAGTGTACGCATCTTACAATTACAATTGTCAGTTTTAATCAGCCACATTTATTGTAAATGTACACGTCTACTAATTGCTTTGTTGAATTTACACATCTGTTTACATTTATGCAAAAAAAAAAAAAAATACTAATACTAAAAATGCCATAGAGACATTGTAGTATTTTTTTATTATTGGCGCCTTCTTTGTGATTTTCTAGCTCTGTTAGATTCTTTCAATGTCACATGTACAATTTAATTTTAGTATGTAGTAAATCTCTAATTAAAAAAGAGATTAGTTTCTCTGTTCGAGGAAGTCGTTTTCTTTCATATCGGTTGAAAACAAGTAACTATTACTAGGATGCACATTTTTACACTTGGTAATACTATTTGGTCATAACATGTGAATATTGGTTCACATCGAAAAACTTTTGATGCCCGTCACAACTGTTTAGAATTATTTTTAGTTCATATTTTCATTGAAACCATTTTGATTAGCTTATATATAAAGAGTATAATAAGAAAATTACTTTATAATTTTATTTCTTAAACATTTTAAATACATTATCCAGGAGGATTTGATGGCACATCGAATGTTTTAGCTGGTAAGCTTTTCAACATACCCGTCAAGGGTACACATGCACATGCCTACATTACTTCATTTTCAAGTATTGGGGAACTTAAGACCCGATTGTTAAAACACAAAGTAACAGGTACCTTACGTTAATTGTTTTTTTAATATTGAATGAATAATAAATATAATCTTATCGCCTAGGCATCACCGAAGATTTGCTTGAGCATGCTATCACACACCGCCAGATGCTCTCTCATGTGCTCGATGTCTCAACAGAAGAATCAAGTGAGGGTGAACTGGCAGCTATGGTCTCATATGCGATCGCTTTTCCTGATGGTTTTATGGCGCTAGTCGATACGTACGATGTAAAGAGGTATTTTGCTTTTAGGCAGATTCTCTCGGCGCATTTAATTTCATATAGGTTTATTCTGTTTTTGACTCGTTATTCCATTAGCATTTTAAATTTATTTTATTGATGATTTTAGATTTATGCGTTTAAAAGTTTCACTATGCTATTTTTACTATTTTAAGATCAAGTTAATTATCATAATTGCAACGGTTGATATTGTCACATGCAGTTGTTTTAATGACATATGTATTATCATTTAGCATGTCTTTCAATATTTCAATATGTAACGATAATTTTCAAGTTGAAATGTTCTCAACAGAAACTTTGGTTGTCAAGAAACACAAGTTAAAAATGACAAATTAGAGTCACTCAATTTGTGTTCGAGTAAAATGCAAATCGGTGGTTGTGTGACTACAAATGGTTACAAAATGCTACAAGCAAAGCAAACAAATGGCACAGCATTCAACATCATTGCGCAAAATATATACCCAAATAGTTCTTCAGTTGAACACGCCACATCTACAGTAAGGGTGTTAAATGGAGATTATGCTACTGAGCATCAACTTACAAATACTTCTACCAAAGATCATATCATAAACGCTAATTCTTATACAACTTATCCAGCAAGAATCCAACAAAAGGCAAAGGCAGCAACGTTAAACGTCGAAGCATACCTACCAAAATATGTCGAGAAGTCGTTCAGGTAAAATTTTTTCTTTTATTTATAGTTTTTTTCTTTGTACTTGTCAAATAATAATTGTTTGTTCAATTTCTTTTCAATTGGGTTGGCATGTCTCATACTCCAGATTAGTTCTTATTGCTATGTATTTAATGTCCAGTTAAATCTTTTATTTTCATGTTGCTTGTCTGCTGAACTTTCAAATTTCGTCTAACAAAAATTGTTTTAAAAATATCACAATTCATAATTTTTGTAAAATTACTTGACCTGGAATTTATATAACACACACAAGTATGCATATACATGTATACATTTATGTATTAATTTGAATTATAATATGTTGATATGAAACTAAACAAAGTATATATTAGTTCGAAAATAAAACCCAAAAGTTAACGATTTATAAGAATTTTTTTATTGTGTTATAATTTTATTAAATTTTGTTTAATACATTATTTGGCGTTCTAAGTTAACCCTTACTGTCATATCCAAATGTCTTAGAGTCGGCCGACAAGAAGTTATATCAAAATCCACTACCACATTCTGTTAAATGCATATCTTAAGTTCGATGTTCGATGTCGATGGAAAAAAAGTATGAAGCGGTGATTAAGATGATCAGTTCGAAAGGGAAAACTGTCATGTAGCAAGATGCTACCAGTTATTTAATGCTATAAAAATAAATTAACTGTATTATAATTATTCTGAACCGGTAAGGAAAAATCGCTTATGTTTTCGATTTAAACTGAAGGAGTAGTTGTTAACAGACTGGAAAATCCCTTTTTTTTGTTTTTCTATCCTTTATTTTTGATTTGCGCTGATTGCCTTATTCAACGGTTTTCAATCAAATAGAAGTGGTTCTAATAAAAACCTTCAAGTTGTTTTATCTTTCATGATTTGCCTTACAACGCGACACATTCGTTATTTAGAGATAGATCAACAATCAAATGCATTGGTTATTTCTGCGTTCGAAATTGTCGTAGCTCTTTTACAAATTCAATAAAATTTAGTTAATGCAGATTTCTTTTTATAGGCATCAAAAGAAAAATTTAAGGAAATATTAAGTTATACAGGTTTATTAACAAAATTCACAATAACTACCCATTGGGTTGTGCTAGTATCTTTATTATTTCATTGAATGCATTTGTAAGTTAATTTATTTACTTTTGGCTAATTGGTTACAGATAAATTTGGCTATCGTTTTTCGAGAAATAAAGTATAAGTCGAACGGTGACTATCTTTTGCAGGTTACTTAGATTTTTTTTTTGTTTGTTGCACGAATTATTCTTTCAACTATCAATTATATATGTATATAAACATTGAAAATAAAATATTTGTATGACACAATAAAATATTAACAGGTCTTTTAGTGATTAAAACCATTTTCGTTTTTTCATTTAGGATATTTTAAAAACAGTTTTTGTTAATACTAAATTAAATTACATTATTTTAAATACCTTGGATGTAAGTTTATTAAAATAATTCAAAAACAAGTACAATCCATCTAACATCTAATAATCAATGACTTCCCGGCACTATTTTGGCAAAGGTATGTAAAACCACAATATCAATCATTATTCCAATGTCATTTTAAATCGTTAATTTTTTTTGCATATAACTCGTATATACCTCAAATGTAAAATCGCTTTCATAAAACATGATTTTAATTAATTAAAGTTCATTAAAGTTGTTTTGTCTCCATTAAAAAAGTTTGTTTTTTCTTAATTACATTTATATCATTTTCAAGACCATAAAAACAAGAGTATATGCAAAAACAAATTCTTATTACAAAAAACACATATTTTTCGATTGGTTCGAAATATCGGTTATTATATTTTGTATTAAAAGCGTCCGAGAGAGTACACTGCATGGCTTTGTATTTAAAGGCGTGAAACTTATTGTAAATCCTGCGCTGGTAGCTAGTTTATAATTCAAATAAAATACTGTTTTGCTAGTTAAATGTTTGCCACATAAAAATAAAAACGGTCGATGCAAACATATTTTAAATTGAAAACTCTGAAACACTTTTCACATTGTCGTTTAATAGCAAATCAAAATTGTTTCTTAAATTTTACACAATTCAATAATTTTGTAAATAAGTTTATATCGCGAGTTTAAAATTATAGACCCATTTTAAAGAAATCAAAATAATGAACTCCATGAAATATTCTTAATCACTCGCAGAAGCGGTTTGTTAAACTTTTGCGCTGTCGCATTAGCATTATATGATCTGGGATATTATGCGGTTGGCATACGCATTGATTCTGGCGATTTGGCATATTTGTCCTGTTTGGCGCGAGAGACATTTGAAAAGGTAGCGGAGCGTTTCAAGGTGCCTTGGTTTAACATGCTCACAATTGTCGCATCCAATGATATTAATGAGGATACGATTTTGAGTTTGAACGAACAAGGCCATAAAATAGATTGTTTCGGCATTGGTACACATTTGGGTAAGATTATTGGTCACTTAATTTATTTTACTAATTCACTGTTTACATAATAAATATTTAGTGACTTGCCAACGTCAACCCGCTCTTGGATGTGTCTATAAATTGGTGGAAATTAATGGCCAAGCGCGTATTAAACTAAGTCAGGATGTAGAGAAGGTGACGATGCCGGGTAACAAAAATGCATATCGGTAGAGTTAAATAAGCAATTAATAACATAAGTTTAATACAAAAGTTTATTTCCTTACAATGATAGACTTTATAGCGCTGATGGGCACGCTTTGATTGACTTACTGCAAAAAGTGTCTGAGTCACCACCCCTCGTGGGGCAAAAAGTACTTTGCCGCCATCCATTCCAAGAGTCTAAGCGTGCGTATGTCATTCCTTCACATGTTGAATCTCTCTACAAAGTCTACTGGAAGTGCGGAAAAATATGTCAACCATTGCCTACGTTGGAACAAGTTCGCGAGAAGGTGCAAATATCTCTAAAGACATTGCGTAATGACCATAAGCGTACACTCAATCCTACGCCGTACAAGGTATATCCAAGATTGGTTCGAAATTAGTTTTATGCTTAATTGCGGTTTATCTTCCTATTTGCAGGTTTCTGTTAGCGATAACTTATACAACTTTATACACGATTTGTGGTTACAGAATGCACCAATTGGTGAACTATCATGATCTATATAGGCAGCTAAAATCACTTTTGACTTTGCGGTTGTCAAATATTTTTAAGTTTAAGTATTGACGTAAATATGAGTTCATAAACGTAAGCATTGTAAATGCATTTTAGTCAGCTGCTCGTCATGTGCATAATTGGACTACCCGTGTTTAGAAGTTTCTAAATAGTGGCTCTACTTAATATGAGGACATTTATTATAAGTTTGAATAGAAGTTCAGGTTGGTTTTAAAATATAATTGTAACATATTCAGGTATGTGTCGTGTGCCTTAAAAAAAAAAATTTTAAACATAAGTTGCATTCTATTTTCATGAATTTAAATTGCAATTCACTTTGCAACTTTGTGTAGACAACAACTGCTGAAAAACGTTAAGCAGATATAAATAAATATTCTATAAAATGAAATTATTGTAAAGGAAAACATTTTCTGTTCATTCTCAAAAATAATTAGCCGATTAAAAAATTAAAAAGACGTAAGAAAAGCGCTCATTCCGCAATTTAAATAAAATATAAATATATACATAATACCAAATTGATAAATAGTAAATTACATAACTTCACATTACGTTTTTAATAGTTTTAGTAATGCAAATTCAATTTACCAAAATATTTGTTAATGTGCACAAACTAAAAAAAAATAATAATAAAGAAATAAACAGTTTACGTTATATTTTTATTTTTTGGGATTTGTATAAGAAAGATATACAAGTTTAGTTTTATATAGTTTAGTATAATAAAAGTTAAGCTCCGAAGTCTTTGTTATTAAATAAAAAAAACTTTAATTTCTTTTATTAAATTTTTATTTGTGTAATATTTTTACATAATATTTTCGCTTGTTTTTGGTAATACTTTTTTTTGTGTATTTTGCCATTGTTACCGCTACTCAATATGAAACTTTAAAGATAAATTTGTTTTTGTAATGCGTGTTTGTTTAATTTGATTAAACTTTTATATAATTTATATTTGTACATTTTGCTTTCACATTGAATAATAATAAATAAATCTGACAAGACATTGATTTCTGATTTTTGTTTTGTTTATTATTGTTACTGTTACTGTTTTTTAGCAATACTTGTCAACACAAAATCACTTTATTATACTAAAACCTGTGTTGTATTTTTTCTACATTTTTCGTTTTCATAAAAAATTATTATTTAAACATTGGGTATGAAATTATAAATCATATAAGTTGACTTGGTTGTTTATTGGAATTTAAATAACTTTAAAAGTTTGTAAAATTTGGCAATAAATATGAAAAAGTTGAAAACCGTTTTGATTAACATCTTAAATTTTATTTTAGTCGTTCTTTGGTCGCGATAAGTTAAAGTTTCGCCTAACAATGCATTATGTTTTTATTCTTTTGAATAACATGTGTATATGTGTTGAATGGTCTCTTGATAGTCACTTTTTAAGAAAATTGAAGCCGGCTATGCATTGTAAGTAAATCAAAACAAAAAAAGACAAATGGACATATAAATATAATTTGAATTTATTTATATAGGTAATTTTTTTTTTGTAATTTTTATTATAATGTTAAGTTTTTTGTAACAACTTTTTGTTTAAATTTATTGTAACTTTTTGTTTGCCTTTTACAACTTTACAAATAGACGTTAAAAGCTAACAATATTTGCAATATTTTTTAAGTTTATAAACTTTTTTTTATCAATATATAAAGATTTATGTGCAACATAATTGTCTTAAAGAACGCTTATTTTATAAACAGAAGTTTATAGATTTTAAAAATCTTTCTTTGTATTCATTTCTTTTCAATCAAATAATAAGTCAAACTTTTATAAAAACTTAAACAAGAACAAATTATTTACATTTCACACTTAACAAAAAAAACTGTAATATTGAAAGTAAAACTAAAATCTACTTAAATAAATATTAAATTATCGTTAGGCAGCTAATTTTTGAAAATTATATTTCTTACATCTTTCAATAAGTGGTGGGTTCATTTTTGTTTTTTTTTTTTTTTTTTTTTTGTTTTAGATAGAAACAAGTAGAAGACACAGTCTTGTTTTTGTTTCTGCTATATAAAAGCATGCAATATACTGGTAAACTTAACTAAGTCTCTTCCTAAGAGATATCTAAAAATAATTAAAAGGCAAACTTAAGACAACGGCCGAATTCGGCAGTGGAAATCATGTCACAATGGTTAAGCACAAACAGTTTGTTATTACCGACAAACCAACTCTTGTAACTTTACTTCAAGTGGCTATTGAATTTAATAAAGCAAATGTATTATGTACCACAAATATAATGATACATTATGATTGCAATTTGTTTTATTGTAAAATTATAAATAAAAACTGTACAAATAATTTACTAATTTAAAGCTTTGGTTTCACTGTTTTTATTTTTTGTTTTGTTTTTAATGATTTTTGCATTTTGTAAAATTTTTGATAAATAATAAAATTTAAAATTGGCACTTTTGATCTAATTATGTTTACAACATAGTGGAGAACGAAAGGACTGTCGTGGGAATTATGCCAATATTTTAATCGTTTAAACAAACATTTAAAAAGTATACATACCTAAAACAGAAAATTGCAAACTAAAATAATTGATAAACTTTAAGATCAAGTGGGGAATATATATATATATATATATTATCGTCAAACTTCTTTAATCAAAAGACAAAGATGCCGTTAAAAGTCTTAAAGTTGTCTAGAACAACAAAATGAAGCTTAACAAAATTGCTCGCCATTTTGTGTTGGTTGTGGCAATGTTACAAAAATTAAATGTTGATAAAACATTTATTTCTATGTGAAGCCTGGCTTGCATTTTGAATTGCTTTTTACCTTTAAATTACAGCTGCTGCAAGTCCATCATGCACTTAACTGTATGTACGTATCTACACTTTGTTGGACATTCCTTGTAAGTTTTTGCAAATACATTAAATTAAAAAAAAAAACGAGTAAGTTATGATAACGGAAATTAAGAATTTAAAACAATTTAAATTTCTTCTCTGGCAAAAAAAAAAAAACAACAAAAGCTGCCAATAATATTGGCAAGAACGCTATAATATAACTTGAGAATGCGAGTCTGAAAAGGATGACACTACAAGCCTAAAACTAATTTGTATAAAGTTGGTATTTGTTTTTTAGTTTTAAAGTTAAACTATTTCTTCTTTGATTTGTAATTCGCAATTCGTTGTTGTTGTTTGTTTTTTGCTCGCTTTGGTTTGCAGCGTTAATATGCGTGGCACCGGCGGCAATGACGTCACTGTTGCGTACGGTTGTTCGCAATTGTTGATGTAGTTAGTACGCTCTTTGAGATGGTGACTTTCAAGACAATGACTACGTCTAACTATTTCTGAGGTAACCGCTTTTCGTGGTGGCTTTTGCTGGTTTTGTCGTTGCTGCAGTGGCACTTCGTCAGCATCACAATCCACATCACCTTCGTTGTTACCTTCTGCGTTTTCTCCGTCTTCGTTTATTATCCGCTCATCATCTGGCTCTGCCGTTTCCTCAGTTGACATTTTGGCTAAAGCATTTGATGCAGATATTTGCGCTTTTTTCATTGACAATTCATCGCTACTATTGCTGCTATCAAATAATTTCCCGGCATTTGTCGCAGATTCAGTCGAAATTGGTGAACTAGATGTGGGCGTCGTCGACGAAATATTGCTGTGGGAAATCTTAACTTCGTGCTGCGACGTCTGATCAACAATGTTTGTATTATTATTCGTCTCTTCTTCGTCAGCGCTTTCTTCAACAATTGGGCTTTCATTACTTGCTTCGGTAGCCGAGAAATGACTCTGGCGACTTTCCTCATCGCCTGTAGCTCTAATTGATGCAGAGGCTTGGACATTGTCTTTTGCATGTTGTTTCTTTGCAACTCTTACCGGTGACAAATTGTTCATCGACTGATCAATCGACTCAATGCTGTCTTCTGTATCAGAATTGTCCTCTCGTGTGATCTGATTAAGCTCTTCTGCTTCAACTGATCCTTGTTTCTGTTTGAAGCGTTTACTGTCGTGCTGTTCGTTAAAACAGCTCAAGGGCGATTCACTGCGCATCTCTACGTTATTGATTTCATAATGCTGTCTTTTTATTCTTAGTTTCTTGTTATTCTTTGTTTCTCCACTAATAGTAGCTTCTTTTTCGCTACTATCATCATGTATTTTTTCATTAAATGCGCGCATCGGCCGTTTTAATGGTTCTCGTAACTGTGCTTCTTCTGTTTTCGCTTGACAACTGTTCACTTTTGTATTGTGTTCGCTGCCACTTGCGTTGTCACTTTCGTGATGCCGTTCGCACAGGAAATGTTCCAGTTCACAGCGACAGTGGTGCAGCTCATCGCGAAGTTCCATTATAAGTGCATCTCGTTTATGTAAAATCTCACTCAGCTGAATATTGTTGTAGCGAAATTGCTGATTCTCCTGCATTAATCGCTGTAGCAGGTGTAGTATCCGCTCCCGATCACGTGGTCTTGTGTCCCGCAACGCTTCTACGGCCATTTCCCAAGGTGGCAGCATTGTGCTACTATTTAATTCATCATGCAGGCTGTCGTCGTCGGTGTCGGTAGATAGTTCGAATTCGCTGCCCATGTGGAGCTTAGTGATTTTTTGATGCTTTCGGTTTTCGTTGATGTTGTTGTCGGTGTTATGGTTACTTGTGGTGGCGGAGGTGGTGGCGATTTGGCTTAATGCGTTTGTATTCGTAATAATTGTGTGCGAAGAAACATTTGTGCTTAAGTTCAGACCAGTGCTGGAAGACTTCGTGGGTGAGTGCAGCTGCTGTTGGTAAATACCACCCACTCGCTGCTGTACAGCTGTCTCTTGAAGCAAAGTGGCTTGTTGATGTTGTTTGTAGTAAACGTAGACATGTTTTTGGTTAGCTCCAGTCGGCGCTGGTGGCGTTGGAGAGCGGATTATGTTTGGCGAATTTATTAGGTTTTTGTTAATTCGTATGCGACTAGGTAGTTCGTTGTTACTGTTAGAGTTGCTAATAATAATGGTCGGTGGTGCCGACGAGAGTGGCAAAAGTTTAGCGTGTTGGTTTACGGTAACGATGGCGTTTTGTTGGTTGCTATTGAGCACAAGAAGACCTTTTTCGTTAGGATTACTGATGTTGATGGCGATTTTTGGAGATGTTGACGTTGTGATTTCTGTAGAACTAGCTGAATATTCTACTGGACTAAGAGTGTTGGTGGGAGGTGGTAAGTGCGACGGTGGTGGTGATGTTTTTGATTGTTCTAGTGGTAGATGTTGTAAATGTCTTTGAGTTTGGGGTTGGTTTGGCTGGGTTTGGCATTGATTAGACACGTGGGGTCGATGATGTGCTGGTATAAGCTTTTGTTGTTTCTGTGTAGCCGACGAGCAGGCAGAAGTAGAGTTTGAGCTTTGCATGGATTGTCTATGAGGTTGGGGAGCATTTGTAGTTGCCGAGTTGTATTTGTGCTGACCGATGCTAAGAGATATTGAATTAATATGAGGCATTTCCGTGGCCTCATTTATTAGACTATTGTTGCAACGTTCTAATATATGGCCTTCATTGTTGCTACTGGCGGTTAGAAGTGGTGACGTTGACGGAATATCTGTTGGCGTGTTGGCCCGTTCTAGCTTGATGTGCAGTTCTGATTCTTTAATGTCTGCGACTGTAAATTTTTGGTGTTGGTGAAGATGATGATGATGCTGAAGGTCTCTTTGTCTCTCTTGATCATTTTCACGCACTTTTTCTAAATCTCGCTCCCGTGACCGTTCTCTTTGCCTCTGTCGTTCTATTTCTCTTTCTCGTTCACGTTCTAAGCGATCCCGATCTCGTAATTCCCTCTGTTCCTTTTCACGTTCCTTGGTTAATATGCTTTTACGCGGCGCTAACGCTACATTCGGCTGATACGTATGCTCGAAACGTTCTCGATCCGTGCTGCGTACCACACGTTCCGGATTTTGCAACACTGGCGGCTCCTGACTTAAATAGGGCAGAGTTGAAAGGGCTGCCACAGCACTCGCATTGTATGCATGTAGAAATGATTTAGATGGCCCCCAAGGTCGAAAAGCCGACATTTGGCCAACGCGATGCTGTTGCACGCAATGTGCGTACATTAATGATTGGTAGCGTTGAATGTCCAGCTGATATGCTGTTGCTTCGTCGAGACCCTTGTGCTTCTTCGTTGGAATGTCAAGCAAATCGTCACGGTGTTTTATGTTGGCTGGCAATCCTTGTTGAGAAGGTAGTGTCACCAATCCATGTGACAGTCTATGTTGACCCATCTGTAGTCCTAGGCTCAATTGGTCATCTGTAAGTATTTCCATCTGTAGAAAAACATAAAAAATCAAAATTAATAATTACAGAAATTTTAATTTTATTGTCTTGTGAATTTTAGATTTGATAATTCATTACTGAATACTTAAGTATCCAATTCAATGATTTTCTTGGGCATGTTTTCGGATCATTTGATAATTAAATTCTTAAAAGTTATTTAAAAAAGGAATATAGATTATACACTTAGTATTGAAAGGGTTTTCCACTTACTTTGACAACTGTAAAGAGAATAATAAAAGACCAACATATTAGCACATGAAATATTCATACAGTGCACTCGCGGTAACGTGAACAAGCTTTTTATACCCTGTACCAAAAAATGGTAGAGGGTATATTAAAGTTATTCAAATGTATGTAACGGGCAGAAGGAGTCGTGACAGTCTCCACAAAGTATATATGTTCTTGATCAGCATCGAAAGGCGAGTCGATCTAGCCATGTCCGTCTGTCCGTATGAACGCGCGGATCTCGGAAACGGTAAGAACTACAACCACCAAATTTGACACGAAGACTCGCCCAATACATAGGCATAACAAGTTTATTTTTTTTTTCGATATTCGACCTATAACATATAGCTGCCATAGGAATGATCGGCCGAAAACACACATTTAGTAACCAAAACCCTTTTGTTTTTAAAGATATCGTTACCAAATTTTGTATTTAATAGTTTAAGCTAATGCCTAATCACATATCTCAATATTATGTATATCATATACCAGAAAAACTTTTTTTTTATTAAGATATCGTTACCAAATTTTGGATTTAATGATTTTAAGTAACATCCAATCATATTGCTGAATATGATAAACATCGGTTTACTATAACATATAGCTGCCATAGGAACGATCGGTCGTAAAATGGCTTTTACTTAAAAAACAAAAAATTTTTTTTTCTTGAGATATCCTTAAGTAATGAATACAAAATATTAAAGCAACAAAAAAATATATTCAGTTTTGGATTGGGTACAGGGTTTTCTGTAGTCGGTTACGCCCGACTATAGCCCTGCCTTTCTAGTTTTACATTGACTAATCTGTAACGTTAACAAAGTCAGAAAGCTCTATAAAGGGGAAAAAATTTTTTCACTGCATATGTTTTCTAAGTGGTGTGGCGGATCAAAGTGACATGAATGTACTTAGACGCTTAAGGGAGAAAGCAGTATATCAGCTATTAGAAAATAAAAAGCAGCAGATAAAACTAACGGATTTCTTTAATGAATAAATTTAATGAGGAATTTTGTTTGCTATGTAATTTTATTTCAATGGACATTTTCTCGAGATCTCGTATTGTTTTGTAATGAATTTTAATTAATAATTTTAGATTTATATTTTAATAATGCAAATAATAATAAAATAATTGCACGTTCAAGCGTGTAAAACACAGTTTATATTGTAAAATCGTATATTTTTTTCATGAAATTCGACAATCGCTAACGTGTATAATTTAACTAACATTTACTCCGTTAGTTTTTATAAGTTCACTTTACCGCGAGTGCACTGTATAACAATTTGATATCACTTTGTAATATATATTCTCACTAAAATTGTAGACAAATTTAATAAAATTATTCGGCTACAATAAAACAAAAACATGTTTATTTTTGAACGGGAACTATTTTCAGCACAAGTGCAACACGACAGTAACGTAAATACGGTATTGTGATGGATTCAACTACCGCTCATTTTTTATTTTGTCGTCCTATTTCAACCGAAGGAAAAATTAGTAAACGGTACGTCCTCTCTACACCCGCTAGGCATTATATCGCCAAAAAAATATTTGTGATTTTGAAATTATTTACCTGCAAAAATAATTCGACGATTCAATAAAAGAGTAACTGATTCGTTGAACATTGGTGACTACCACAAAACTCCGCAGGACACACTATGGAAATCCCTTAATTAAATCCAAAATTTGGTAACGATATCTTAATAAACAAAAAAGTTTTTTTCAGTAAATGTTGCTTTTCGACCGATCTCTCCTATGATAGCTTTATGATATAATAAACCGAAATACATAATATTGAGACATATGATTGGGCATTACCTTTCACCATTAAATTCGAAATTCGGTTACGATATCTTGAAAAACAAAAGGGTTTTTGTTAGTAAAGGTGGTTTTTCGGCCGATATTTCCTATGTCAGCTATATGTTATAGGTTGAATATCGAAAAAACAAAATAAACTCGATTAGGAGAGTCTTCGTGCAAAATTTGGTGATTTTAGGTCTCACGGTTTCCGAGACCCGTGCGTTCATACAAACGGACAAAAACTCAAATTAAATAACTCTTAGTTGTCGTAGATGATATTAGAATTCTATTGTGATTTCATTTAATGCCAAATTGCAGTTTCATTAAACGTATCTTCGATCTTATTAGTAATTTTTTGAAGAAAAATATTAAATCTAAATAATATATTCTAAAATATTGTATTCCATTTATTACGTATGAATCAGCCAACTACCACCGCCTTATCCTTGAAATATGCATTGAAAGAGCACAAACAGTCGATATGCTGCGGCATACCTTACCTCTTGTATATTCCAGTTTAAAATAGCACTGGTTGGAATTCGCAAATTCTTTTTTTATATCTGCTTTACCCCAGCGTTTTATCCGCATGTACATTACGAGTAGTAGCATTTGAAACATGAGCCGGGAGTTATTAAAGCTCAGCTGCATAATTTAATTTTTCTGCATGACGCGGTATTCAAAACCATACACATCAACCTAACTCGACCTAAGCTGCAAACTTCGCAGAATAAAAGCGTCAACTGGAGCATCATTGGAAGTCGAGCGCATACCCTTTGCTTACCCTTTCATTTGGCTTTGTTTCAGTTTTTATACCCTGTACCAAAAAATGGTAAAGGGTATATTAAAGTTGTGCAAATGTATGTAACAGGCAGAAGGCGTGGCAGACCCCACAAAGTATATATATTCTTGATCAGCGTCGAAAGACGAGTCGATGTAGCCATGTCCGTCTGTCTGTCCGTCTGTTCGTATGAACGCACGGATCTCGGAAACGGTAAGATCTACAAATACCATATTTCCCAAGAAGACTCTCCTAATACATAGGCATAACGAGTTTATTTTTTTTTTTTTCGATATTCAACCTATAACATATAGCGCCATAGGAACGATCGGCGAAAAAGAACATTTCCTAACCAAAACCCTTCTGTTTTTGAAGGTATCGTTTCCAAATTTTCGATTTAATCGTTCTAGTTAATACCCACTCACATATCTAAATATTATGTATGTCGGTTTACTATATCATATAGCTGCCATAGGAAAGATCGGCCGAAAAACAACATTTAATAAAAAAACTTTTTTGTTTATTAAGATATCGTTACCAACTTATGGATTTGACAGTTTCAGGCAATATCCAATCATACACCTGAATATGATAAATATCGGTTTACTATAACATATAGCTTCCATAGAAACGATCAGCCGAAAAATGGATTTTATTAAAAATAAATAAAAATTTTTTTTTGGATTGGGTACAGGGTTTTCTATAGTCGGTTACGCCCGACTAGTAGTTTTTGTTTTTTTTTTTGGAATTTTCTTCCTTATTGTGAGAATTTTTTTTCCTTTATGTAAAACGAACGAACGAACAAGCAAACACGAGTGGGTGCACATGCAAGTAAGCCCTAACAAGAAAATTGAGCAGTTTGGAGAAAACGAGAAAGAAGACATTGAAGTCATTTAAGTTCATTTCATTGTTCAGGGTTGTTTGCTATAAAGTCTCTAGATGCATATTTTTCAAGGATTATTTACGATTTTCATGGAGAAGTCCACAAAATTGATATTTGGTTCCAATCCCAAATTCTTTGATATGATTGAAATTCCATTGCGTTCGTTTAGGGCAATGGTCGTTTATTTAATATCTCACCCATGCATTTATACGATTCATTTTTAACCGCACAAAATTTCATTTTTCCATTCGTTTCCATTCAAAAGTTAATGAACTCAACTCGAATATTCAATTTTTTTTTCTGCTGCATTTCTCTACAATTTTTACAAGTGGTTTACTTGAAAACTTATTTTTTTAATTTACTGCTGGTTTTTTTTTTGCAAGCATTCAATTATGTTACGCCCAAAAGGTTGCTATGAAAGAATATATGTGCTCATTAGCGGAACGGCAGTGGCAATGGTAGCAGAAGTTTCGAGCCTTGCGATTTGACTTTATTATGGGAATTTTTTATTTTTTAATAAATTGTTATTTTGTTTTGTATCTAGTGGGCTTTTATAATAATAATATAATATTAACGCGCCTTACTGAAGAAGATTTGAAGTTTAAAAAATGTTGCTTATAAACAAACTTTTGACATTTAAAGTTTATTTCTGTAAGGTTATATAACATACCAGAAGGGGAAATTGTTGCATTTGTTTTTCTGCAATAACAGCAAAACTCTCAACAGATGTGAAATAATCATAAAAAATTTAATTGTTCCTGTTGAACATTAAATACTTTTAATTATTATGCGAACGACCAAATTTTAATTTCGATATTTGGGTGATTCCATTCTAACTGTGATTTTTCATGTCCTGTATTGTTTGATCTCACTGGTCATTAATTAATAATTTATTAATGAAAGTTTTGTGTTAATTGGATAATTAAAAACATATTTCAACATTATTTTTATATAATATACCTTGCTACTCAGAGAAAACTTTTAATATATCACTTATATGTCAGTACCGTGTCATGTCCACTTCTAGAATTTACCTGTAAATTGTGTATTTTTTTTGTCACAGTAAATGATTTAAACTAATTACCTCATAAATTCTAATGTTTATGATCAAACTGAAAAAAATTGACAGACTTTTTGTTTAATATATCAAGTTAACATTGAATTCCAGTCCAATTACTTTTGTCTTCAATTTTTAAAGAATTTTTGAATTTGAATTTGTATGACTCGAGCGCCATCTACCTTAAGTTTTATAAAACCGCTAGTAAACCACGTTGAAAGTACCTTACATGGATAATGTTTACAAGCATTGAGTGGATGAAATAGTGCCAAGAGTTTGTGTCATTTTAGAACTCAATTTTTGAAAAGGTATGTCATAAATTTTCTTGTCAATACCGTGGTATTGATAAACTTCATCAACTATTAATTTTTTCGGACTAGAATATTAAATTTTTGTACTTAATACTAGTCTAAATTTTACAGTAAATGGATATTGTTAAATACATAACCAAAAAATAGCAGTTGTTTTTTAAAATGAAAATGTCAGTACCGTGTTTGTCAGTACCATGTGAAAAAAAATAAAAATTTTAATTAGTAATAGTAATTAGCTGTAAAATTATTTAAATTATTAATTTAAATTTTTTTTTAATACAGATGGCACCAATATGAACAAAAGATTGGTAGCAAGAAAAAGGAAATCGGATAATTCATCACCAAAATTAACCAAAAAATTTAAATGCTTTGGAAAAGATGCTGATAAAGATAATTTAGAAAAAAATGAAACAATATCATTGCGACGCAGTTCGAGAATTCAAAAAAAACTGTGATGAAAACCAAAAATTATATGCCAATTAATTAAGTATTAATTAGTTTATTTAATATTATTAATTAGTCAGTACCGTGGAACGGAAAATTTGAAATGTGTTTCTTATTCTTAACGCTTTGAAGTTGTAGTAAAATCCTTTCAGATTTATATTTTAAGAGTAAAATAGATGAATAATACTCATAAATAAGTTAAAAAAGTTTCATTCCAAAATCTTGAAATTTTTAATAAAAAAAATCACAGTTAGAACGGAATCACCCATTTCATTTTACCACGTATTTTTATACCCTGTACCAAAAAATGGTAAAGGGTATATTAAAGTTGTGCAAATGTATGTAAAAGGTAGAAGGAGGCGTGGCAGACCCCATAAAGTATATACATTCTTGATCAGCATCGAAAGGCGAGTCGATCTAGCCATGTCTGTCTATCCGTCTGTCCGTCTGTCTATATGAACAAACAGATCTCAGAAACGGTAAGACCTACAACCACCTAATTTTGCACGTAGACTCCCCCAATCCATAGGCATAACGAGTTTATTTTTTTTTTTCGATATTCGTCCTATAACATATAGCTGCCATAGGAACGATCGGGAGAAAACCCACATTTAGTAAAAAAAAACTCTTTTGTTTTTCAAGATATCTTCACCAAATTTCGGATTTAACAGTTTTAGCGAATGTCCAATTACATATCTCAATATTATATATATCGGTTAGCTATATCATATAGCTGTCATAGGAACGATCGGCCGAAAAACAACATTTACTGAGAAAAACTTTTTTGTTTATTAAGACATCGGTACCAAATTTTAAGTTTTATGATTTATATAGTATTGAGATATGTAATTAGACATTAGTTAAAACTATTAAATCCAAAATTTTGTGAAAATATCTTAAAAAACAAAGGTTGTTGTTACTAAATATGGGTTTTCATCCGATCGTTCCTATTGCAGCTATATGTTATAGGTCGAATATCGAAAAAAAATAAACTCGTTATGCCTATGGATTGGGAGAGTCTTCGTGCAAAATTTGGTGGTTGTAGGTTTTACCGTTTCCGAGATCCGTGCGTTCATACGGACAGAAGGATATGGCTAAATAGACTTGTTTTCCGATGCTGATCAAGAATTTATATATTTTGTGGGGTCTGCCACACCTCCTTCTGCCTGTTTTATGCATTTGCACAACTTTAATATACCCTTTACCATTTTTGGTACAGGGTATAAAAAGTTGTAAAATAGACTAAACTGAACTTAGCTGCGGAAAACTGAAATGAAGCGTTCAGGAAGCGTCTGCAAGACTTTATTGTTAATGCGTATCCTTTAAATAGTTGTATACCATAGGTATTTTGGCTGTTAATCGACAACAAAACTTGAAAAACTCATACCAAAATTCACGAAGCACACATGTTTACGATAGTTTTTAAAGGCGGAGTACAAGTTAAATTATTATAAAGACAATCTTAGAAAAAAACACTGTTGCAAACATAAATGTGTAAAATGTAAAATATACTATATGCATCTTCAGCTGTTATAATTTAATTACTACAGAAACTTAATTCATCTTACTTACCTTAATCAATCAATTAAATTTTGAATAGTTTTAGTATTTTTTTACTAATTTTTTCGCATAATACCAAGAAAGCTCCCTTCCCATAGATTATTAGGCAATGCAATTTGAAAATGTCGAAGTGCATCAAAACGCACAACGAGATGTTCAACAACAACAGTGTCACAAAATTGAAATATACGTTGCTTTCACACACTAGCAGTGGCATCACACTCTCACCCCCAGTCTGCTATTGCCACAATAATCTTCAACTGCGTTGTCACCACATCAACCTTCATTCGATTTCCCTCGGGTTTCCAGGATCTTGTATGAAAAATATTTTTGCGAAATCCAAACAAGGCAGGATTTTACGTTGTTCAATACTGCTTCAGTGTTGTTGAAGAGACGAGACGACTAATATTTGCTATCGCATGTTTAATGATCACGAATTTTTCCCTTCTACGAAAACTACTTACATGCATATTTCAAAAGCAGGGTTTTGCGAAAAATCAACATGTAATTTGTTTTTATAAGGGCGGCCGCCATGATGGCTTCAAATCTGTATGATGTGCATTGGGTTACGGTATATTGAACGTGTAGAACGAAGCTCTGCATTACTAGACAAACTGATGGATTGGAATTGGAATAATCTCAATTTAGAAGGCAAGCCTAACTTAGAACATATAAAAAAAAGAGGAAAAGATGGAATTTGTGCTTATATAGTGTAAGTCGGCTAATAAAACCATCGACTAGGAGGTATTTCCAGGTTTTTATTAAACCGAAGAGAAATTTTAATTAAACTTTTCTCAATCTAGTCTACCATTTTTTTTGAATCTTTGGTTTAAGATGATTCTGATAACTGATTATTTCGGGTTCTTAAAGATAAAATAAAAAAAAATTTAAGGTTCGATTCGCATTGTAAGCGGTTATTGTATATATATTTCGACTTTTCTTGTGTTTTTTTTTGTACAGATATGAAATGAATATACATATGCAAAAATCAAAAAAGAGGGTGACAATTAATTAATCGCCTTTAAGATGCAGAAGTGGCCGGTTCTACAGTTTAAGAAAATTAAAACTAAAGGTGTGTTTTTCTTGATTAATTAAGGCAGAACCTAACTGAATATTAATTAGATTACAGCAAAATCTCCCATAACCGGATAAAATTTGCCTATTCCACAGGTACTTAACAAAAAATTAATTTATTGGCTGACTAAAAACAAAAACCAAAAATATAATTTAAAATTATTACTAAATTACAAACTCATAAATAATGCAAAAAACTAAAATATCTGCCTAAAACTACCTTAGATATTTTAGCAAGTCAGAAGAGACATCATTAGCGAAAAGATGATAGTTAGAATTATAGGCTGAACACATCATAATATACATATATATATACAACAAATTTAAAAGCTACGAAGTAGCTTTGGGTGATAAAATCCCCTATTCCATATTTCTTTTACTGTCTTATATGGACCATTGTCCTGCGTCTGTATGCTACAACGAATTTCAGAAAACTTAGTGAGAATTAGTAAAGAAACGAACGGAAATAAAAAGCAACATATAAAATAATATGTATAACAATATATGCATGTATAAGTGAAATAAAAAAAAAGGAAGAGAAAGGTTCTCATCTAACCGAAACCGTTGGGTGGTTGTTGGATCACTGCCACTGTAAGCTGACACAAATGGTCGCAGAGAGCGAGAGCGCAAACTTCTGTTATACTAACATTTGTCCCAATGTACATGAAATTTATTGCACAAGCCAATTCCTCGTGTTTCGTCCACTTGGCGTATTTTTGACAAATTCGTTACTTTTGTACCAATTTTAATGAAACGCACACAAAAGTGCGTTCTTGTGAGGAACGGCTAAATTGTAAGATAAAACAAATATATAACTGACATGTGAATCAATCTGTAGTTACATCAGTCACGTGTTTTGTTTATAAAGCAAAGAGAGAAGCGCAATGCATCAGATAAAATACAAGGAGGCTTATCGTGCTGTGGGAACTCTACTTGTTTTCATAAACACTAAAAGCAGTAATGAACAACGTTAAACGTAGTTTGCTGCACGTATGCTGCTTAGTGAGCAGGCTGCACCATCGGGCGAGGTGACAACCACTCGCAACTTGCTAAAGCAGATTGAACAGAACATGATGATGATGACGACGATTAAAGCGTCAAACTTATGTATTCATTTATATAAGAATCTATATACATGCATATATATATGCAAAGCCTTATACAAAATAACAAATATATTGTATATACATTTATATGTATTCACATACATATCTACATTAATATATACATATACATTTGTATGTACACAGCAGGCAGACGTAACTGTCTTGTATATACACACGTGTGAACAAGGCAGCCAGACAGCCGATTTTTACAACGGTCTGGCGACGTGTCTGACGTCCGACTGTCGCGCGACCTAAAATCGGCTTCTATGTACACATGTTTGCAATTGTATTTGTTGTACATTCACACATGTATGCAGACTTGTGCGGACTGTTGCCAACCCAACGGCAACTTCATCCATAAATATTGTATATAAAAAAGGAGTGTCTGCTGTAGAGACGAGTCAAAGCAGAAATTTTATGTACTATAGTTTTGGGTGTGTTTACCCGCTCCGGCATGTACTTTACTTGCGTTGTAAGAAATTAATCGAGATGAAAAGCTTAAAGATCTTAACAGTAATATAATACAAAGTTTACTTACTTGTGAAACCGATATGTATGTAATTTTAATTATAGAAAAACTTTTTCAGGTGTATGAAGCTTAAAGACAAATCTTAAATTTTCTTAAAAGTAAGTACATAAGTAATGTAAATCCATCTAAAACGAATTTTATTCCCCATTCGAAAAAATCTAAGATTGGCTTTTTAAGATTTTTCAAATTAATTAAAATTCCAATAAATTTTGTCTATATTGGATAATTATAAATGGATATTGAACAATCAATACCCCCATGGTGGGTACAACCAGAAAGCCTGCTATTGTAAATGGATATCGACTTGGAGGTCACTGCATGTTTAAAATAGTTGTGATTATCAATAGCTCTGGAGGTCTCTCGAAATGAAACCGCAGCGACCTACATTTAATTAATATAGACCGCAGTGCGCATAGGTCATAGTTTGCCAAATTCTTATGAATTTTGACTGTATTTAGGTAAATGTTTGTTTGTGTACACTAAATCAGATAATTATTAATTAATTTATTGAAGCAGCAGTTTTCGAAGTAATTTTATGCAAAAGTACTTGACGGATTTTTATAAAACATAGACAGAAGTTGAGGATGATCCGGATCCGATCATCGACGGCATTCCTATTAGCCTCCTCAAGGAAAAACTATAAGCTTATAGTTTGTTGTTAAAAGCAGAAACATGGTTAATTTAGTTAACTAACCAAAGTTGAAATATTGGCTACAAGTGCGCATTCCAGCCAGAGAATAGCATGCAGAGATTACGCGTTGACATTGCCTCATTAATTAAACGTTGCACTTGCACTTCGACATCTGAGAAGCCGAGCATACCTGCTTCACGTCCCTCCAATTTGTTTTGTACGAAGAGTAGAGCTCGCTGCGCACTTATGTTCTTCTAGAGAATTCTAAGTGGAATGGAATAAAAAATCAGATTCACTCACAGAGTAAAATTGTGTCGAAGTGCTTGCGTGTTCAGCAAAATATTTTCTATAAAGGTTGGGCGTAACCGACTATAGGAAACCCTTTACCCAATCCAAAAGTGAATATATTTTTTTGTTGCTTTATGTAAGGATATCTCAAGAAAACACAAATTTTTTTTTTAGTAAAACCCATTTTTCAGCCGATCCTTCCTATGCCAGCTATATGTTATAGGAAACCGATATTTATCATATTCAGGAATATGATTGGATAATATTTAAAATCATTAAATCCAAAATTTGGTAACGATATCTTCTTCGATCAATCCTATGGCAGCTATATGATATAGTAAACCGATATATATAACATTGAGATATGTAATTGGACATAGGCTAAAACTATTAAATCCAATGTTATGCCTATGGATTGAACGAGTCTTAGTGTCAAATTTGGTGGTTTTAGATCTTACCGTTTCCGAGATCCGTGCGTTCATACAGACAGACGGATATGGCTAGATTGACGCCTTTCGATCCTGATCAAGAATATATATACTATGTGGGGTTTCCAACTTTAATATACCCTTTAACATTTTTTAGTACAGGGTGTAAAAAATCAAGAATACGATATTGTGCTTCATGAAAATTTAGAGCTTATAAAGATCTGAAGATGACGAAGAAACAAATGAAGACGAAGCAGATGGAGGCACTTTAACGTAAAAATTTTCTGAAACTGCTGCTGTTCTTATTTTGGCAAACGCCGTAACCTGGGCTATCAATAAAAATGTTAACCAAATAAATATTAGAGAACGTGAGAATTTGTAGCAAAAAGCAATGAATAAGTTCATTTCAAAGCCTAAAAAACAGCAAACTAAAATTTCGACTTTCTTAAAAAAACAGAAATTTTAGTGTGTTATACTTTAACCTTTGGTTAAAACAAAAAAAGGACACATATCTTTCCTTCGGGGTAAAAACATAGGATCACTTAATAATGTCATTGAGGAATTGAGAAATGTAATAAGAAATTGAAAGGCATTTAGAAAACGGAAAATCTAATCATATATCATCACTCTGTTGGTGAGTGAGTGAATGAAAGGGAATGTCTATGCAGAAGGTGGTCAACTCTATAACACATGACACCGTGATTTGTTTTGGAATGCAACCCAAGTGTCAAAAATGTTGCCTACAAAAAAAATTACAAGCAAATATCAAATTCTAATTGATGCCTTGTTCAAATTTTAATTACGTTATACAACTAATATAACTAATATAGCCGTTTCCTTGATATTCCATGCAAAAAACATTACCACAAATCGTGGTCAGAGAATATGTATACTAAGAAGGAGGTTGAAACGACAAAATCAGGCAGCGTGAAGTGGAAGGCAAGCTGCTGATTCCTTCTATCGAAAAATATTTTCTGCTCTTTGTGTTTGTGTTTCTTTCGCTTGCTATGCATGTGCTGCTCGCACACCATGCTTTTGATGACAATTGCTCGTCTTTATTTTGATTTCGATTTTATTTTTTTTAAGTAATTTCAATTGATATTGTTTCCCTTTATGCCTAATATTAGATTCCAGAAATAAATTTAATTACTTACCGTGACTGTCGACATTTTTGCTGCAAAAGTTTAGCACGGTGTGTTGTTCAAATGTTTCGCTTGTTCACTTTCGCTTTTGTTAAAGTCAGTTTGGTGTGTTGGTAAGTAAATTGTTACCAACACAAAGTTTTGTGCACACGGTTGCATTTAATTCATTCAGGAATATGTCCGACCTCAATTTACTGGGGTGGCAATTCAGATTCCTGAGAACAAAATGCAATTTTACATGCTGGCAATACTTGTAATTCATGTGATGCTCGTACTAATTCCTAGTGTGAAGTTTATCTATTTTAGGGTGGATTTTTGCTGTTAATAAGTAATGAATGAATGCTTAACTATGCAAGATATTTTTTATGCGTATTTTTGCATTATTTAATATGTAATTAATTTTTAATAATTGCGCATGTTTCTATTATTGCACTATATTTTTTTAATTAATTAATTAATTATTATTAAATTATAAAAAAATACAAATTATATTAAAATCCTTAAATTTCAATAATGATTCTTTCATATTGCTCAATTTATTAAAAGCAGACACCTGTCATGTGAATAGTGAAAGATTGAAATAAATTGCCCAACAACTATTTATATTAACCGTAGCCGGCTTAAATTGTCTTTCATGCAATATTTTGCGCTCTCCACTACAATCTGAACGAACTTGTGTTTCGATTGATCGCCAGTTGAGTTGAATGCTTTGCAAATTTAAATTCCGTATGAACTAAATAATTGCGCAAAATATTCTAATTGGCTTTGACTTGCTCCATCACACAGTCAAAGTGCTAAGAAGCAGCTTTTAGAATTTAAATGCCTTTAACAATGAAGAATAAGAGCCAATCTATACTAATTATATAAAATTAAAGACGAAAATTTTGTCACGCTTTCAAACAAAATATACTGAACCGATTTAAAAAATTTTTTTTTTATAAAATCACATTTATTATTACCAACTGAGTGGCATACTTACTTTTTCAGTTTATTTTAATTAAATATGTTTTTTTGTAGTATTAAGTTATTACAAATACAACAAATCAATCAACATAAAAACGTTCGTACGTTTTTTACTTATATTTTGTTGTACGACGATTTTGTTGTCTTGACGAACGAAAAGCCGAAAGAATAGCCGAACTATGCTCACAAAGCAGAGTTTCGTCAGTGCTTATAAATATTGTGTTTGTTGTTTTTTTTTTTTGTTGTAGTATAACATAAATTGTTTTATCAGATTCTAATTAGGATATTTGAAGGAATTACTAATTGGACAAAGAAAAAGCATGTGCTCTCTTTTTTTCTCATGCTTTTAACGGGTTTGACAAACGAAGATGGTTGCACAAACTGGAGAGAAAAAAAACGCGAAGCGAATCACGCCGGGATTGCTAGTATTTTATAAAAAGCAAGAAGAATGAATTAGAGTCGAAACTCGATAATCCGACTACTCGCTGATCAGAAAATACAGTAATCCGAAGGGTTATTTTCATGCAATGGCTACTCTGTAATCCGAATTAATTGAAATTCTTTAATCCGAATTACATGTTTTCCTTATGTCTTCAGTGGATTCATATCGTTTTAATGGAAATTTTTATAAGTTTATATACAACTTATAAATTAATTGCTTTTTCATTGAACGTTGTGTTTATACCCTGTACCAAAAAATGGTAAAGGCTATATTAAAGTTGTGCAAATGTATGTAACGGCAAGAAGGAGGCGTGGCAGTCTCCACAAAGTATATATGTTCTTGATCAGCATCGAAAGGCGAGTCGATCTAGCCATGTCCGTCTGTCCGTATGAACGCACGGATCTCGGAAACGGTAAGACCTACAATTACCAAATTTGGCACGAAGACTTTCCTAATCCATAGGCATAACAAGTTTATTTTTTTTTTCGATTTTCAACCTATAACATATAGCTGCCATAGGAATGATCGGCCGAAAAGCCATATTTAGTAACAAAAACCGCTTTATTTTTTAAGATATGTTTACCAAATTTGGGATTTAATTGTTTTACCTAATGCCCAATCACATATCTAAAAAATATGTATATCGGTTTACTATATCATATAGCTCTCATAGGAACGATCGGCCGAAAAACAACATTTACTGGGAAAAACTTATTTGTTTATTAAGATATCGTTACCAAAATTTGGATTTAATGATTCTACGTAAACTCAAATCATGTTTCTAAATATGATAAATATCGGTGCACTATAACATATAGATGCCATAGAAACGATCGGCCAAAAAATGGCTTTTATGACTATAGCCCTGCCTTTCTAGTTTTTTTTTTAATAAAATTAAACATATATAAAACCATTCAGTTAACTGAAAGATTCGATATTCCGAATGTACCTGCAATCATTACTTTGGATTATACTACTGTAGCTTCACAAATGAAACTTATAAACTAGAAAGGTAGGGCTATAGTCGGGCGTAACCGACTATAGAAAACCCTGTACCCAATCCAAAACTGAATATATATTTTTTGTTGCATTAATATTTTATATACATTTTGTAAGGATATATCAGGAAAAAAAATTTTTTTTTTTGTCAAAAACCCATTTTTGGCATATCGTTCCTATGGCAGCTATATGTTATAGTAAACCGATATTTAATATATTCGGGAATATGATTGGATATTACTTAAAACAATTAAATTCAACATTTGGAAACGATATCTTAATAAACAAAAAAGTTTTTCTCAGTAAATGTTGTTTTTCGGCCGATCGTTCCTATGAGAGCTATATGATATAGTAAACCGATATTTATTATATTCGGGAATATGATTGGATATTACTCAAAACATTTAAATCCAAAATTTGGTAACGATATCTTAATAAACAAAAAAGTTTTTCGCAGTAAATGTTGTTTTTCGGCCGATCGTTCCTATGACAGCTATATGATATAGTAAACCGATATATAATATATTGAGATATGTAATTGGGCATTAGCTAAAACTGTTAAATCCAAAATTTGGTGGAGATATCTTGAAAAACAAAAGGGTTTTTGTTACTAAATGTGGGTTTTCACCCGATCGTTCCTATGGCAGCTATATATTATAGATCGAATATCGAAAAAAAAAATAAACTCGTTATGCCTATGGATTGGGAGAGTCTCCGTGCAAAATTTGGTGATTGTAGGTCTTACCGTTTCCGAGATCCGTTTGTTCATACAGACGGACAGACAGACGGACAGACAGACATGGCTATATCGACTCGCCTTTCGATGCTGATCAAGAATATATATACTTTATGGGGTCTGCCACGCCTCCTTCTGCCTGTTACATACATTTGCACAACTTTAATATACCCTTTACCATTTTTTGGTACAGGGTATAAAAATGGCAATCGCCAAAAAAAATGCTATGTATATAACGACAATCATCACACACACAACAACTACCTACAAGACAAATAAAAAAGCGCAACAACAAATGTAAGCATTCGGCTAGCCCAACAACTACAATCAAAACAAAACTCAAAATGTCAACAAGAGCGACACCACGTGCTCTTCTCTTGATGACTCATTGAACGACTCATGTAACCATAAATTAGTACTCCAAAAAAAAATATGCGCCATCTTACGGCAGGGTCCTGACCACTAAACCCAGGTACAAACTTTTTCAACAGGGTCATGCATGTTCTTATTATACATATTCTCTGACATGGTGTAATAAATAGAAGGTAACGCCAAGGTGTAACAGAAATCGGACCACTCTCATTATCATTAGGTGGCGTTCTTATTAGAGCGGCGCCATTTTATAAGTATGACATCATAGAAAAATTGCTTTTTTTTTGTCTGATTTACGACAGTTTTACGATGCACTACTATTCACATGGATAACATTTGTTATTAAACACAATTTTGTGTTTTATTTAATTTAATTAATTTTATTTGTGCACTGCATTTTACTAATTGTGCCTTAATTACCGGAAACTGCTGGCAGTTGGTTTGGCTGTGTAAAATACTGGGGCGGATTTCAGCCTACAGTCCAGTATATAGACTAATGTCAAAAAATATATGAATAATTGAATTTGTTTTATATTATCTGGTTCTGTATCATTTTCGACGGAAATATTTAAAAACACAATAATAATTTCCATTCGTTAGAGTTAGCACACTCGATTTAGTGAATACCCTTGGATTTAATTACATTCTTGTTTGTTTACTTATCCGCTTCGTACGCGTTGCTATACCGATCACCCGATTGCATAAAACTTTCGTTATTTATTGTGCGCATGCCTGGGAAGGCTTCTATGATTCTTCCGATTCAAAAAATAGGCTATTACGGCCCCTCCATCTTCTAAGCTAAAATAATATTTTGTTAATGAATGAAATCTGGAAAGAATGTAAAGGGTATCGATGAAATGAGATGGATATATTACGTAAATCATAATATTTCTGAAAATATGTGATGTAAACTGATGAAACTTTTTACATATGTAAATGAAATACAATCCATATTTAACGTGAGCAGTGCCACGCTCCACGAATAAGGAAAAAACAAAATTCGTCATCTATTTCAAATTATTTGATGCAGATTGTTGATATATGGTAAATATATAAAGGACACCGGAAGAAATAGGATCTTAACTGAAACGAAGATTTGAAATATTATTGTCCTAAAGGAGTTTTAAAACATAAAACAAAAAATTCGTAGCATGCGGGTATTATTAGTAAGCAATAAAAAAAATTGTAATCAATAAAGTACTTAATAAATAATGCTGCGTTAAACTATGGGAAAAGTAGAGGTTGAGACAGAGCCTTACCATTACATTTTTTTCTTTATGTTGTATTTTCTTGCGACCACCATTAGTGAAAAAAACATAATGCTTGATGAAACTCAGTCTAAAAGGAGATATCCTTAGATCCAAAAATAGTAAGTAGAGCCTAATTGAATAAAACACCGGCACATAAAAAGAAAAAAATCTAAAGTAGATTTTTAAGATGTTCGTAAATAAATATATACTATTTGCCGCTTATATACTGAAAGAAACCCAACCTGCTGCTGCTACTAGTTGAAAGTAACGAGATGGTACAAAGGCGAATAAATAGAGAACAGTACATAGCCATTATGTGTGCACGAAATAATAGAATGATAACACGACCCAAAATGAAAACTTAACGAGTAAGCGCCTTTATGTTATCTTCATTGTTGTAGGTGGCGGTGATGGGGTGGCGTCGTCGGCATTTCAAACGAATCAATTCAACATTCGGGTTCGGTCGGTTAAGTGTCGGAATAGTAGTTTGAGCCTGATTGGGTGGTTCTGTCTGTGATGAAAATTGCTTTTAGGGCATGGGAACAACAGCAACAAAAACTATATAAGCAGTTACATCCACGTCAGTCGGTGAAAAAGAAAACAACAAAGCATAAGCATTTAAAGCCTGATTTCTCAGTTTGTCGCTGGTTATACGAGTTTAGATTTTAGTATTTGTTCACACTTTTATAGTAACAATAAAGTATAATTTGGGGCTAGTTCTGATGCGGCGTCGAAACCAAAGATTTGGTGTTCGGGTATTCGAATCCACAAAAATTTTTGTAAACTGGAATCACTTAATTTTAAACGAGTGGTTACAATCCGAATCGCAAATATCTATTCAATTTGCATCACTACTATTTACTTATCATTTGCGACCAAATCTTTGTCACTTAAAAAAAATAGAAGGATTTTCGTGTTGTGGAAACTCTATTCATTTTAAACACTATTTAAGCAGTAATGAACAACGTAAAATGATGCCTAGCGCAACAAATCCCATAGGGAAGACCGACAAAGAAACCTCCCCATCCGGATGAGGTGATAACCAGAGGAATTGAGAGGTCTGCATTTATTTCGATTATTGGGAATCGCTGCACTGAAAAATCATGAATTCAACATTTTTTTGAAACTCTGTTTTCGTGCGCAAATTTTAAAAATTAAAAAAGTTATCTGATTTATATGTGATTCTAAAAGTAAATTCAAAACAAAACGAGTGCATGTGAGTATGATTTGTCGAAATGGGTTGGTCAGTCGTTGTTTGTATGTATATAAATATACACATATGTAAGAAGGAATGTAAGCGAGTAAAAGCCTGTGTCTAAAATTGTGTCAATTTGTTAAAAGTTCAAAATGCAATTTTATTGGGCTTTTTGTGCTTTCAGATATGACAGCAGCTTGGCAAGCTTGTAAGACGATATGCTACATTTTATATGAGATTTTCAAATTTAAATTAATTTTACGTGAATTTTTCTAGTAAAATCAAATCCAAACGTAGATAAAATAGTTTGTAAAAAGTATATATTAGCACTTTATTTCAAAATAAAGAAAATACGCTTACTCATTTCTATAAAGTAAATTATTCTCAACTAAAACAAGTCAATAGCAATAAAAATCAGTAGCGATTTTTTAATAATATTAATACTTTGTATGGTAGCCTTTTTGATTTATAACATCTCTCAGTCGGGTTGGCATCGAATCCACTAGTTTTTGCGTGACTTCTGGGGTGATTTTCATCCATTCTTCTTGCAATGCTTGTTTTAATGAGTCCTTATTGGAAATATGGTGTTTTCGGATGTTAGTTTCCAACAAGGCCCATAAATTCTCTATAACTTTCAAATCGGGAGACTGTGCCGGTGGTTCCATTAGGTGGGGGCAGTTCCATATAAGCCAGGACTGCACAATTCCCGACTTGTGCTTCGGATCATTATCTTGGTAAAATCGAAAGTTGCTCCGCAGACCTAGTTTTTCGGCACTTTGCTTCAAATTTGCTTTCAAAATGTCAAGGTACAGGGTTTTGTCCATGTTCCCTTCAATGAAAGTTAAGTTGCCAACTCCGGCTGCGGACATACAGGCCCAAACCATTACAGAGCCTCCGCCGTATTTTACAGTCGCACGTAAATTTTTTATATCAATCTGTTTATTGGGCTTTCGCCACACAAAAGATTTTCCATCCGATCCAAATAAGTTAAATTTGGACTCATCGGCAAAAATTACCGTGTTCCAAAACTCTGAGTCCTTAGAAACGTAGTTTTTTGCGAATGTTAGCCGAGTGGTTTTATTTCTTGAACTTATGAATGGCTTCTTCAGTAGCACTCGACCATGAAAGTCATGTGAACGCAACAGGCGGCGAATAGTTGATGCACTGCATGTTTTGCCAAGAGATTTTTGTACGTTATTAGCCAAAGATACAGCTGATAGCTTCGGGTTTTCACGGATTTCTCGCAGGATTACCCTTTCATCGCTGACGCTAAGAATTTTATTTGGCGGATTTCTGTCCTTGTCCTCCACTCTATTCTCCTTTAAAAATCGCTCAATTATCTGCTGGACCGTAGACGACGATAAGTTAACGATTTCAGCTATTAACCGCTGACTTTTTCCTTCTTTGAAGTGGTGAATGATCAATTCTCTTTGTTCTATTGTTGTGCGTGGGCCCATGTTTTAAATTTGTATATCCTCACTTCTGAACTGACTCTATCAAACTAAAATTGAACAAAAACCAATTGAATATTCTATCCAAACACATAGTGAAACCATGTGCTTCATATTTGAAGACATACCGGTATGAAAAGCTCAAAAAGTAAACTGCATCAAATAAGCTGCACGATTTGAAAATGCTGTTTTTTTTGTTTTTCATAGTTTTTAAAATGATAAACTGAATATTTACTATTTATAAAACACTAATCTTAAACTCTGCTCTACAAAACTGCATTTTTAGTTTTTTCGATAACTCATATGGTTCAGAGATAACTGGGCTTAAACAAAAATTTTTGGTCTGCATCAAATAAGCTGACACTCACTGTATAACAAAACAAAAAGGATGCCATCCTACATCAATTTAAAACCGAAAAAAAAAAATAAAAAAGGAGTTTCCACAATTTTAGATTCCACTACTAGTGCTGTGTGAATCAGTCAGTGCATAAATCAAGGAAAACTTGATTGCCATAAACTATCGATCGGCGTTGTTGTATGAATCGTTTGTTCCTATTTAAACGAAGGAATTTTTGTTTCCTCAGTTTCATTTTCACTACATTCATTTGACTAAATAGTCGCTTTAATTCTGCATTGGACCAAGGAAAAGAAAGCATACAAATCACAAAATATGCAACTTCTTTCAATCTTTCGTTTCCTCCAGAGTCTCGATAAGCCAATACTTCCAGTCAGAACTAAACAGTGTCTTTATTTTGTTGCGATTTCAAAAAATGTATTTCATTGTATTGACACTATATTTCCGAAATATTTTCATTTTTAATGTATTCTAAAATTGGTACAATTGTATCCTTCTTAGCACTCAAAATTTTTCCAACTGAAAAGACACTTATTTTTTGTAAAATATCCACATTTGTTTTTGTTAGTAAATGTGGATGACGAACTGTTCGTCAAATGGATAAACGAGCGCGGCTATGAGCTCAAACCTGTTAAAGGGAATGGCGCGAGTCTATTCTGATCCATCTTGCTACAAATCTACGGCGACAAAGAAGAGATGCACAATGTATATCATCAAACATCTACACTAGGAAATCGCTTGTAAACATGGAAAGTAACAGCAGGAAACAAGGGCCAGAGAGTGAAAGGCGACGAAATTGAACTCAAGGAAGAACAGGTTGGCATGACTTGATCATAATATATGAACACCGCGCAAAAACAGGCGGATCAACCGATAGACGAAACAAGTGGTGCACAACAACTGGAAAGGAAATTAAACACAATAAGGTGTTTATATAACAAATTTAAATAATAATAAGTGTCGCAGAAAAAATAGTTGCTTTTAAATTGTAATTGCTAGATTGCACTGCGCATAATTGAAAAGTCTAACTGGTAGAACCAAATACGTGATAAATTATACTTTTTCTCTGCTTCACCTTTTCAATCTAGCTAGCGCACAAATTTTTCAGAACAATACACAGTTGCGGAATTTTTTTATTGGTATTTGATAAGCTTTTTTAAATGCATAAGCATAAACTTATCTGAAAAATGTTGTCACGTCGCAGCAGATTAACGCATCTATTCTGATTCAGTCGTAAAAAGTTATAGTGTTTAACACATTCGTAAGTTTTTCGATTTTAGCAGTCGTTATTTTAGTGTTGAAAAAAAGCTCTTTTGTGTGTTTTATGACTGTTATCTTCAAAGTGAGTGACAAATGCTTCTTCTTTATTATACAAATATGGAAGACAAACCGGTACAAATGTAAGTAAGTAAACTTATAATTTACAGGTTTTATAAATGTTTTTTATCTTTTTTGTAGGCAAAATAAAAGAGAGCGCACAACACCAGAACAGCTGGACTAATATGTGGCGTTCTGCAGGCAACATCCGGAGCTGCGAGCCGGAAAAAACTACCCGCAGGCGGCATGGGTAATTTAAAATCTTTGGAGTTCAAGATTTCAATGGTCTGAAGAGCTCAAAAGGCTCAGCGGCGAAGTGGAAGTAGTAAGTAGTGTTGTCTCATTTAAATAGTTGAAACGTGTGTTTCAGAGCCTTTCACATAAGATGCTTTGCGTTTTCGGACTGCTGGAGACTCCTGGTTATGCCGTCCACAAAATTCAGTTCAACAATTATCGCAATCAAACAAGTCTTTCTGTATTTAATTTCCAAACTCACCTGAAACTCCGATGCGACTTCGGAACGCATCTTAGCAAGCACACGGGACTCATGGTTAAGTTAAGACAGCCTTTTTATACCCTGTACCAAAAAATGGTAAAGAGTATATTAAAGTTGTGCAAATGTATGTAACGGTCAGAAAGAGGCGTGGTAGACCCCACAAAGTATATATATTCTTGATCAGCATCGAAAGGCGAGTTTATCTAGCCATGTCCGTCTGTCCGTATGAACGCACGGATCTCGGAAACGGTAAGACCTGCAACCACCAAATTTTACACGAAGACTCTCCCAATCCATAGGCCATGTGCAGTGTAATTTGATCTGCACAAGTAGCAGCCTTTTGATGGAGCCGCAAGACTTGGCGAATGCATTTACAAATATTTACAAACAAACAATAGTATGTTACCATTTCGTGTACATATATAATACGCCCAATAAAATAAGAACTTATAAATATAAAACACAAGTAAATAAATGAAATTTTTTTTTTTAAATAATAACAGAAGTATTTTTTATTTTTGTTTTCAGATTGGTTTATATTTTCATTTAAAGAAATGCAAATGTTTCACGTCTTTCTTCAAAATTTTCATTTTATTCTCATAATTCCGCGTACAAAGTCAAAAAACTTACTTATGATCTGCTCTTTCAGTCGAAAATAATCGACATTTACGACGAAAATCGTAAAAAGAGCTCTTTTTCGGTAATGAGAATACTTCTTCTTATAAAAAGTCGTTAAAGAGGCAATTATTATTTTTTCAACTCTATGACTTTTTACGACTGCATCAGAATAGATACGTAAGTTGCAAGCGTTACCATTCGCAATCCCAAATCCGGAATTGTCCGATCTTTTCGTTCCGGTCCATGTTGGAATTAGAATCTAATAAACGATTTATATTGGGTGTAGTAAAAAGAAATCCAATTTTATATATTAGTATAAATTATTAATTATTAGTATATATACAATGATCCGATCTAAGTCAAATATGCGCTATTTTGTTCGATGACTTTCTGCCTTTTTGAAGGTAATTTTAGTATACCTCTCTCATAGAACCCTGGTCCTTATGATCAAAAAACGGTAGCAACCGATTTTCGCAAACCTCTCTTGAAGCGAATTTTTCACCCTCAAACTCGTTCGCCATAGACAAGAACAGGTTTACGACGTGTGTGGCCTGGCGTTATCCTGATGATAGACTACTCCTCTTCTATTGGTGAATGCCGGCCGCTTCTGAGCGATTGCTTCCTTCAGACGGTCAAATTGTTGACAGTACACGATCAAATTAAGAGTAGCTCGTAGTAGATGATTCGGTCCATGAGATTTGTCTGTGTTAACTCGTTAGGCACCCATACATCGAGTTTTTTTTGGTATCCGGCGTTATTCAAATGGCTCCAAACGGGTTTTTGTGCAATGTTCAGCTCCTGCGCCGGAACGGAATCAACGAAACCAAAATTGGGCATGGTTGGCTATTACAGTATCAGGACCATAAACACTATTCACATTTAGCATTTTCGTCTTTATCGAAGAAAAACTGTATAATGTAGCATATTTTCTTTTTGAAAGGGTTTATTTTTTGAAACGTGCGCAAACGAAACTAAATCAATTAATTGCAAAAGCAAGAAGCTTTTGCACAACTAACTGTCATCTTTACACATCTGTTGAAAATCAACGAAACAAAAACTAAGCCAGATCAAATATCAATTAACTTTAAAGTTAACTTTACTCTGGCTAGTATGACTGTATGGCTTCCTTTTTTTAAGGAAACTGTTACATATACAGGATATTTTCTGCCAAAAGAACAAGCTGTTTGCCTTAAAATAATTGGCATTGTTGTCACGATGTAAAATTTCACTTTCTGCCTGAGCAGCGAGTTTTAGCACCTAGAGAAAATGTACTCAGGCAGCAGCCTAAGAAATTTTCAAGCAACACTGAGGATTGTTTGTCTTTCTATCTGCAAACTTAACGTTTGCTCAGCTATATCAGCTGTTGAGTTATTGCTGTCTTCTTCGTCAGATAATAAAGAGTAATAAAGCCATCTATTAGGAAAATAATGGATTACTTTTTAGTACACCTTATATTATACTACAACAAAAAAAAAACAAACACAATATTTATAAGCAGTGACGAAACATTGCTCTGTGAGCATAGTTCGGCTATTCTTTTGATGGCAAGTCAACAAAGTCGTCGTACAACAAAATATAAGCAATACACGTACAAACGTTTTTATATTGATTGTTGTCATGTATTTGTAAGAACTTAATACTAAAAAAAAACATATTTAATAAACTATAAACTAGAATTGGCGTAACAGACTATAGAAAACCCTGTACCCAATCCAAAACTCAATATTTATTCGTTGATTCAATATTTTGTATTCCTATCTCAAGAAAAATAAAATTTTTTTTATTGCCAAAAGCAATTTTTTGGCCGATTGTTCCTATGGCAGCTATATTTATAGGTCGAATATCGAAAAAAAATAAACTCGTTATGCCTATGGATTAGGAGAGTCTTCGTGCAAAATTTGGTGGTTGTAGGTCTTACCGTTTCCGAGATCCGTGCGTTCATACGGACAGACGGATATGGCTAAATCGACTCGCCTTTCGATGCTGATCAAGAATATATATACTTTGTGGTGTCTGCCACGCCGCCTTCTGCCCGTTACATACACTTACACAATTTTATTATACACTACCATTTTTTGGTACAGGGTATAAAAAAACTGAAAAAGGTAGTATGCCACTCAATTTTTAATCACAAATATGTTTTAAAATAAAAAAATTATTACAATCGGTTCATTATATTTTTGATTTGAAAGCGTTACAAAATTATCGTGATTAATTTTATATAATTCGTTTAGATAAACCAAGCAAATTTTTCCGCTTATAACGAATTTGTTTAAAGGGAACTTTCGATTATAACGAACCTTTAAACTCAAAAACTTGTTTATTTTTCGGTTATAACGAATTAAAAAGTGGCGCTATGAACAAAAATTTATATTTTTGCGATGGTAACACTGTAATACGCAGTGTTTTATTTTTCATATTTTCTTGATTCCGAGAATTTACCTCGGTTTAATGTTTGCGTGAAGACGATGTGCAGGCTGGAGCTGAAAATTGCAAACTTTTGAGATGGACGGAAAAGAAAAAGAAAAGAAGAGTTTATCTCTTTTAGAGAAACATGAAATAATAAATCGCTTAAAATAAGAAGTAAATCATGATTTCTTTAAAAAGGATTATTTTTTTTTGTTTCAATAAACCAAATTTTTTTTAATAAATAAACAATGGAGTTTATACATGCATATGCATATATGTACATACATTTTTTTATTGGATTATTCGTTTATAACGAACCATTTTGCCCGGTCCCTTGAAGTTCGTTATAAGCGAAAAGTACTGTATGTAAATGTCTACTAAACTGTATTTTTATTCATAAACAAGCCAGATGCTAAAAAAAAATGAAGCGACATTGGCAAAAGCATTGCAGATAATCGGGCCACCAGCACTCTAGGTCTTTAACCTTCTGCGTATGCAGAAAAAAAACAGAGATAACCAATAGCAGCTCAAAAATTACTTAGAAAAACATATTTAGATATGAAGCTAACGATAGAAACATGAACTCGAACAGAACGAATGCATAACGACAGCAACAGGCAAGAACACACCTGTCCATGCTTAGAGCCAAGCGCACCTTGTCGGCAACACTGGCCTGACTGCCAAACTGAAAAAAAACAACTTGGAAAAACCAGTCGCATTTCAAGATAGTATTCAACCTACCATACGTTTATGCAAAAGAATAAAAAAAATGCTAAAAGTGCTTTATAACAAAAAAAAAACACAAAGAAGAGTCGGACGACCATTGCTCCTTGATCCTTTATGAGTGTGAATGACATCCAATGCATGTTCAAGGAGGTGTAAGACAGTATAAATAAATGCAAAATTCACTTTCTGCTTAAGTGAATATGCCTTTACACAATCAACTGGTTTTTCTTGCGATAATTATCCGTTAAAATAATTCAACACAACCTCCATAATTGTAATTTAGAGTGAATATAAAATCACAATATATACGAATTTGAGGACTTCTAAGTCTTAAGAGGGGTAGGGTATGGGAGGTAAAAAAAACAGTTTTTTGACAATTTTACATCCATATCCATTATTGTTGCATAAAAATATAACATATGAATATAACATATGTATATGTTAAATTTCCATTCAATAGACGACCTTTTCCATGGTGGCCTCAACGACTCAACACTGGATTATCTGATATCAAAAAATCAAACTATTTTCATTGGTTAATGAGTTTCTCTAGGTGACACTGTCGAGTTTTGTTTTTTTAATACACTGTACCAAAAAATGGTAAAGGGTATATTAAAATTGTGCAATTGGCGTGGCAGACCCCATAAAGTATATATATTCTTGATCAGCATCGAAAAGCGAGTCGATCTAGCCATATCCGTCTGTCCGTATGAACGCACGGATCTCGGAAACGGTAAGACCTACAATTACCAAATTTGGCACGAAGACTTTCCTAATCCATAGGCATAACGAGTTTATTTTTTTTTCGATATTCAACCTATTACGATCAACCGAAAAACCACATTTCCTAACCAAAACCTTTTTGTTTTTTAAGATATCGTTTCCAAATTTTGGATTTAATCGTTATAGCTCATACCCAAACACATATCTAAATATTATGTATATCGGTTTACTATATCATATAGCTGCCATAGGAGCGATCGGCCGAAAAACAACATTTACAGAGAAAAACTTTTTTGTTTATTAAGATATTGTTACCAAATTTTGGATTTAATGATTTAAAATAATATCCAATCATACCCCCGAATATGGTATATATCGGTCTACTATAACATATAGCTGCCATAGGAACGATCAGTCGAAAAATGGTTTTTACTAAAAAAAAATTTTTTTTCTTGAGATATCCTTACATAATGAATACAAAATATTAAAGCAACAAAAAAATATATTCAGTTTTGGATTGGGTACAGGGTATCTATAGTTGGTTACGCCAGACTATAGTCCTGCCTTTCTAGTTTTTTATATTTGGCAGTGAAAATACCGATTTTTATTCGAACCGTTATTGAAAACCTTAGCCAAAGGCTAAGGCAGGCTCAGTGAAGCACAAATAAGTTGTCATAACGACAAAAAATATCATTTTTTCAACTTTACACCCAAAAAAAATTACACTTTTTAGTCCAAAACATATGTTTTTATTGATTATAATTTTTTTGCATAATTTAAAAACTAATTGTTAAAAAAAAGTGCAATTTCAATACATAACAAACAAAAAATGTTCATTCCCTTTTTCACTAATTCATCAACGCACTTTTACGATTTGAATATTTACTCGTATAGTTAAATGCATTGACTGACTCATTTCAAAACTTTTCTGCTGTGAAATGTTTTCTATTTGCACAGCCAGACATTATTTTTTGAAATATCAGAACCTCTATTTTTGTAGTTAACTTTGAATGTACACATAGGAGTATGTGAAATCAATTTTTTTTCGCACAAAGCCGGGCACATATGTATGTTATCAGAACAATTTTGTACTCTGCAAACTCTATTCCTCTTCCACTGGGTTGCCATCCAATCCAACTGAATTTATTTATTTCATGTAGCGGAATTTTGCGCTGTTCAATACTGCTTCAGTGTTCTTAAAAGAATTAAAGTTTGCAGAGCACGAAACAGTCCTTTTAATTATTCCACGTGGTTAGTACGTTCGCTTTACCTGTTGGTACTTTTAGTAGCAGTAGTGAAGAACGCCAAAATTGCTTTTTCCAGGTCTCCCGACACATGCTCGAGCGATTTTTCTAAGTCCCCCAAATGCCGACCCAACACTGTGTGAAGAGGTGACAACTTTAAGTACTACCTCATAATATGAATATGAAATATGAATATTAAAAGCTTGAGACTAAAGAAGTCTGAGGTGAAACTTAAAAAGGCGATGCCGTGTTGCCAGAGCTGCAAAGGCAAACTGCCTTCAGGGGAACAACAAAAACATCATCAAATAAGAGGCAACTAGCAGACGAAACCGGTTTCAATGATTTTGCTGATGCACAATGTTTATTAAAGCTCGGCATCGCATGGCTATATTTTTTTTGAAAGAAAATTCGAAAAATTAATACGGAATAATGTTCAATAAGAAAAAAAACTTCGTGTCAGCTATTTCCACTATTTTATAGAGAGAAAATAATTTCACACAAAATATTTTGAGAATCAAAGAAAGCATCTTTAAAAGGAAAAGAATCATCCACAGTTACCCATTAATGTCAATTCTTGCAAAAACCGATTTAAAACTCGCATTTGCTGCTTGGTTTTGGAAATTGAAACCGTGCAATTCGTTTTTATAAAGCGAAAAATTTGCAGAAGCTACGTTTGATATGCCATGTCGAGTAAATAACTACTAACTCGGGCGTAACCGACTATAGAAAACCCTGTACCTAATCCAAAACTGAATTTATTTTTTTTTATTTTTGCTTTAATATTTTGTATTCATTACGTAAGGATATCTCAAAAAAAAAAAATTTTTTTTTTTAGTAAAAGGCTATAGGTTATATTATTACTTAAAATCATTAAATCCAGAATTTGGTAACGATATCTTTATAAACAAAAAAGTTTTTCTCAGTAAATGTTGTTTTTCGGCCGATCGTTCTTACGGCAGCTATATGATATAGTGAACCGATATACATGATATTGAGACATGAAATTGGACATTGTCTAAAACTATTAAATCCACAATTTGGTAACGTTATCTTGAAAAACAAAAGGGTTTTTGTTACTAAATATGGGATTTCGGCCGATCGTTCCTGTGGCAGCTATATGTTATAGGTCGAATATCGAAAAAAAATAAACTCGTTATGCCTATGGATTGGGAGAGTCTTCGTGCCAAATTTGGTGATTGTGGGTCTAACCGTTTCTGAGATCCGTGCGTTCATACGGACAGACGGACATGGCTGATCAAGAATATATATACTTTATGGGGTCTGCCACGCCTCCTTCTTGCCGTTACATACATTTGCACAACTTTAATATATCCTTTACCATTTTTTGGTACAGGGTATAAAAAACGGAATTTTCGTTCAAATTTTGTGACACATAATTTTGTTAGTTACCCGAGTGTTTTTTTTCGACTTTTTAAGGTGTATCGAAATTTTTTGATTATTTAGAGAACCAAAGATATAAAAAATAATTAAGAATATTGACCAACCTTGCGCTTTTTGTAGTCCAATTCACGTTGCACTTTAAATGTCTCTTTAATCTCTACTTCCTTAAGCTCGTCTAAAATACGTTGGTACTTTTCTCTGTTTTCTACGTCGAGCGCCACGTGCAAATAGTCATGCCAGTTGCGTGAGTCGAAACCCCAATGGCAAGTGCGGTTCTCAAACTGACGATGTACATGGCCAACGAACTTTTGTGGCGAGAACCAACCATCACACTCCAGGCACTTAATACATGTTGGCTTTTGGTATGAGTACATGTCAGGCGTGCAGATACCTTCGCACTTTCCAAAACACTTGTGGTACACGCGAAACGAAAGTGCTCCCTTTGCTAAACTTTCGACTGGTATATAGCTGTTGCGATCAGAACGGTGCAACAAAGCGGCACAGAGACGCTCAGCGTCTGTGCGGGTTATTAAGCCACTGGCTTTGACATCCGAGGGTAGAATTTTGGCATCCTTAAACTCGATCAGCTGGTCTGGAGTGCATTGAGAACAAAAGATGCCCAGTTCATCAAAGATACGATTAATCTGTTCCAACGTGAAATCAGCCAGCACATTATTAAGAAATTGTGGTAGGCAAAGGCGCATTTCGCCTCCTAAAGAAAAACAACCTATGGTTTTGCCCTCAAGCCGCGTCTCATAGAGTTCGCCTGAACAAGAATCAGCCATGGAGAGTATAGGCTGTGATAGTTCTGGCGGTGGAGGTGGGTAGATTTGTGGTGTTGGTGGTGGAGATACAGCCACAACCGCAACCGCTCCAGCAGTTGCTGCGTTCAGCGACACACTTTGATGATCATTTAGTTCGTTTGGTTCCGGCGAGCTGAGGACTTCTTTTTTTATTACTGACGCTGCCGGCGTCTGTTGTTGACATTTGCTGGAGCCCACAGTGCCTTCATTTGACAGCATATCTAACACTTCGCACGGACTCGAACTGACACCACCGCCGCTACTGCCGATACTGCCAATTGCATCGCTGACAATAGCAGCGTCTAATAAACAGTTGCCAGCAGCAGCGGCCGCCAATGCGTGACCCGGTCCTTGGAGGCTTTTCGGGGCACTATTTTGATACTTTTTAAGCACGGTGTGTATATTAGGAGTCACGTACTCTGTCATATTTTGCACGCCGGCGCGTCTATTAGAATCAGGCTCTAAGTTCAAAACTTTAAAGAAATTTTTAATTATGCAAACACAACGCGTTCCGTTCCGTTACTTGTAATGTGATTTTAACGTTACGTATACGTAAAAACACGTATCCACATACAAATAAATTATCCCGCACGATTTGTATTTTCATAAAAACAGACACATGAACATTTTACAAACAAATTTTTTCTTCTTTGTCAACAATTTGGCACTTTGTACATAACATTTCATTCATGTTATGGTTTTTGAATTTTTTTGTGAAGCTAGCTTTTATTGCCTTGCAGTAGACATTTCGCGCATTGCGAATTATATTTAGACGCGCAAAACGATCATTAACAAAAAATATATGTATATTTGTTAGTGGTGGTTATAAAAATCGCAAAACACTGTCGCTTGTCAAAAATAATCGTTCAGAGAATGGACTCGATTGAGAATTTAAACTAAAGCCATATTCCTAATGCGCCGCTTCTTATTTTTTTTTTACAATTTTAGTTGTTGTTGCTGTTTTTACAATTATATTTGTTGTGTTGTAGTGAGGGAGTGAGCGTGAGAGCAAGCAAGCCCATAATAATAGCTGCTGTTGTTTTTATTATTGTCGTTGTTGTTGACTATACTAGTCTAGGCGCGTGTTTTTCTCGTTACTTTTGTTGTTGCCAATGTCTGATTAGAAAATACACACAGACAACAGAAGCATTTACCGACGACAGACTTTTTAGCTTTTTTGTTTTTGCTTCTTTGCTTTTATCCCTCTTTTGAGTGTGTTTTATTATATTTCTTTTTTTTGCGAGTTTCGTCGTGTCGCATTCGTTGGAATTGTTTTTGCTTTTGACGCACACAAGCCTACATGGGCAAACAGCCAGACACACACTTACGCCCATGTATATAATACACGGAGCGCGAGAATCCCAACGCTAAGAATTTTAAATTTTTTCTAAATTTAAATTTTGCTTCTATTATTTTGTTTTGCTTAATGTTTAGTATGCATTGGAAATAATTTTTTTATTTATTTTATTAATATATTTGTTAACGCGACACTCGAATGAATACACTTAAGCACAATTTTCTAGATGAATTTTTATACTTTTCTTGGGTGCTTTTTTATTCATTTGCTTTTGCTTTTATCTTTGCGACGCACGCTCGCACAGACACACACCAACACAGAAATGACACAGAGAACGCGAGGGCAAACTCACTTACTTTATCTTTATCTCGTCTGAGCACTATTTTTAAACAATTTGCGAAAATTTTTCCACTTAAATTTGCACAATTCACGAAAAAATCGATTTACTTTAATAAATTCTGCCTTTAAAAATTTTATTTGTTTTAATTGAATAATCCAATGCAGGAAAATGATAGCAATCCGTTATATTTGCAATTGATACATGAATAATTGGTTGATCTATTGTCGCATAAAATTGTTGTTGGTTTTATAAAGTTTTACGGATTTTGTTATAATCTTTGTTTATTTTTTTGTTTAAAATCGCGCCCAATAACGACCGCGCCACAACCTCTCAACCCTCCGCGACTTTTCGGCGTGAAAACCAATTTGCAACTGTTTTTATTTGCATAAAAAAAAAACCTGATAAAAAACTTGTGCCTTGAGTGACCATATTGGTTGCCATTTCCACCCCACAATGGTCATACGCTCACTGTGTAGAATCGTTAAATCACACAAATCTTATCGATAACTGAAAAATGTCATCGATGAGAGTATTAACAGACTTTTAAGAGATAACATTAAATGTTAAACGTCTGTTGCTGTCTGTAACAGACAAGATGGCGATTTCTGGCTACAAAACAATTTACACTCAAAACAGCCGACCCGGGTTTTTGAGAAAAAGAGCTACGTCGCCATCTTGTTTCAGTGTGAGCCAGACAGAGACCACACTATGTCGGTTGTTACTCTAATTTCAGTTAACAGTCTGAGAGGACTGCGAGAAGTGAGAGAGTGAGAGTGGCACTGTGGCGTCAGTGTTGTCACGTAGTAGGATTGTTGTATGCAATTGACCTGAAAAATTCTACCGAAACTGTTTCCACCAAAGCGACAACACTGTCAGTAGTGTATTGAAACCTAGCACTCCTCTCTGAGTGAGATATGCGTCAGAGTGAGAAAGAATGCATTTGTGTTTTCAAACTTTGTTCCTTATACGAGAATTCAATGTGTGAAAAGGTGATAGCTAGCGCATTCCATGAAGACGGAGTCTATGTGGGAGAATGCATGCTTTGTGAACTCAGTTGCCGTTGGAGTCTGGTGAGGCTGATGTATTGTCGAGCTTGGTTTCAAATCTTGCCATTTCAGATTCAGAGAATCAGTTTGTAAGAAATGATCATAAAATTAGCAAATTGCTGTTTTAAATCGAAATCAATTCTTAAAGTACACTTATCATTAAAAGAAAAGGCTCTTTCATATATTCTTCCAGTGTCTTAGCCACCGCAATTTTTGTACAACAAAGGAGCTGCGGGTGTAGTGGTCACTCGGAGAAACGGTAGGCAGTTGTCCTGTTTTTCTTAAAAATTTTTTTTTTCCACTGCGTCGTTACAATACAATAATAATAATGTAATAATAAATCGTCTCGAACGCGCGTTTTCTATTTTTTACCTTCTTCTGACACTTGTCACAACCATTGCATGGATGATGATGATGTGCATAGTAGAGGTGTCAAACTATCGATGGTACTATCGATAGTTTTAATTTTCAAACACTATCGATGGTTTTAAAATACTATCGATAGTCACTGTAATGTAGCATTGTGAACTTCATCACTAAAATTTCTCTGGATCATTCGATGCGCAGGTAATTTCCCCTCCGAAAATTCTATTTGTTGAAATAGTTAAATTTTGTGCAATTTTACATTTTTTCGGTGGTAGTGCTGATTGTGCAGGTAGTGCTAATTGTGCGGGTGGTGCATGTGGTGCTGAAGGCGTGGTGTTAATACAGTTTTCGAGATGGCTGACGGTAAGAAAATTTAATAGGTGATACACCACAGTTGTGTAACCGCATAATGAGTCCATATTACATATAATTAATATTTTTGCAGGTTCCATTAAAGATTTTTTTTTAAATTTCTTCTTTAACGATACTATCGCGATAATATCGATAGTTTTTTTAAAAATCGACCATCGATAGTTTGACACCTCTAGTGCTTCACCACATGGTGTAATAAAAAGAAGGTGGTGCCAATATGTGTCCCTGATCGGACCACTCTCATTAGAAGGCCGCCATTTTATATTTGTGACGTCACATGAATTTAGGGTATTTTGAGCTGATTTCAACATTTTTACGCCGCACAACTTTAACATATATTTGGATACAGAGTTGCAATTTGTAAATAAAGAAATATGTTAATATTTTGAAAAAATTACGGCATGTTTGAGTTAATACTTGGTTGTTAAAAGGATTTCCGCGCCATTAAATTGATGAAATATGTGCAGTTTTTCTGTTAACATTTATATGGCATAATATAATTCAACTGGTGTTATGTGTGTGAACTAAATTATGTTGATTGCTTTATTAGATTTTTTGCAATTACCGCCAATAGTAAAAACAGACAGTATTCCTCCGCCTCGTCTTCGAGTAATAACCAGATTTGTATTATAATTACCAAAGTACCATTTCAGTGTTGCCGCGTTCGTTGACAACAAAATTAGCTGACTTAATGCAGTTAAATTCTGCACACACACAGTGAAATTCTGCCGAAGTGCGTGCGAGTTTTTTGAGCAGATTTGCATTATAATTACCAAAGTAGCTTATAACAATGGGCAAACCACGCAAATCGTTTGAAATTGGGTCTTTGGTGTTCGCCAAAATGCCTGGTTATAAATCTTGGCCCGGTCGGGTTATTGGAAAACTTCCAAAACACAAAAAGTGCAGGATTTACTTCTTTGGGACCAAAAACACGGGCACCGTTTTAACCTCAAAGATTTACCATTATAATGAAGAGAACAAAAAAATATTCATTAATCGCACTTTATTGAAACACAAGCCACATTTCAAGGAGGCTGTGTGTGAAATAGAAGCCGAATTGGCATCTGATGTATTAAATGCCACCATGCCGTTGACGTCCGGCGAACAGGAGAATATACTGCCACCACCAGCCGCCGGCGTCGCACCAGCAGTTTCCAGTTTCGATGATGAGGATATTACTGAGATGTCAAATATATTTGACTGTGGAACCGCAAAAAGTGAGTGCAATAATTATTATTACGTCAACAACAACAAACGTAACCATAATGTTTTTAAAACTGACAAAACTCTGTGAGCAAATGACGCAAGCACAATGCTGTAAATGTGGGTTTTCACCCGATCATTCCTTTGGCAGCTATATGTTATAGGTCGAATATCGAAAAAATAAACTTGTTATGCCTATGGATTGGGAGAGTCCTCGTGCAAAATTTGGTGATTGTGGTGGCCAACATCTATAACCTGGCATTTTGGCAAACACCAAACCCCCAATTTCAAACGATTTGCCTGGTTTGCCCATTGTTATAAGCTACTTTGGTAATTATAATGCAAATCTGCTCAAAAAACTCGCACGCACTTCGGCAGAATTTCACTGTGTGTGTGCAGAATTTAACTGCATTAAGTCAGCTAATTTTGTTGTCAACGAACGCGGCAACACTGAAATCTCACATTGTATTCCATTCCACTTCGAATCGTCTAGGACGTTTTATTCAATTCCATTGGAATGAGTGTGTTTTTGAAACACACAACCCTGTTTCTGCTTTTAGTAACGAACCACATTAACAAATCGGTGTAAAGTAGCGGTGAGCTTGACAGTGAAGCAAGTTTATAAATTTCTGAATTCGATTAGCGACAAACTTTTAAATATTAAACGACTATCGCTCCCAGACACCAAAAGAAAAATGACTATTAACATTATATTATTTGGGCAGATCTATTACATACGAAGATCTTTCAAATATGTTGTACGTATCGACAGAATGCATCCGAAAAAGCATATTAACAACATTAAGTGCAATTAGGGATGCCCGGCCCATAAAAATGCCCTCTACTGCCGAAGAGTGGCAGAAAGTTGCGGATGAGTTCTGGGAGAAACGCAGGAAAAGGAATATGACAACTACAGGCATTCCCGGGGGCGTGTCGCTGTTGAGCACTCATTCGGAGTTACAACTCAAGAATTTCCAATACTCTTATTAGCGACAATGCGTTTCCGGAATCCGACACGAGCACGATCACCACGACAGTGAAGACGATGATGAAAACAGTGAGGAAGCTCGACGCTTATAATTAATATTAATTTCTTTAATTAATAATGAAATAATATATTATTTTATCTACTTCATTGATTTTTAAATAATAAAAAAAAATTAATTTCAAAAATAAAACAAAGTAACAATACTTGTACTGTTTACATATTAAAGAAATTAAATTATTTGTACTTCATCATAGTATATTTTTAAAAGATAATAAGATTAAATGAATAAGGAACTAATTATTTAGTTATGACATATTATTCTAATAAGTCTATTAGACTATTGTTTCTTACAGTTTTCATGTAGTATATCACAACATTTCTTCAATTCTTGTGTCATTTCAGACTTTAATTTAACATATACATTTTGTGTAATTTCGTCTTCCAATTTTCCAAAAAGATCTTCAATGTTTGTCATTTGTTTGCTGATCGCGTCAATTGCGCCACGCTTTTGTTTTCAATCAAGCGCTTGGGAATCGTGCATACAATGTGTTTACGAGCTTACACAAGTTCATCGACAATTCGATCCTGAATTCGTCATTATATTAAATCACCTGCTTATAGGCCATGTTACCGAGATTATGGCAAAGCGATTATCGCATGTTGCACCAAAACAAAGAATTGCAAGCAATGGAATTCTAGCCACGCATGGAATTATGCTCACACACAAATGACGCCAATTCAATTAACGAGTCAAAGCTCGAAAATTTAAGTAGTGGAGAAAAGATCTTGTACAAAGCTGAGGATTCGGATATCTCTTCTGGATTGGTCAAGGGTTGCCTTTTTAAAAAATTTTGTATGATTCATACGCAACGGAGTTATGAATTTATTTTTTTTCTCCACAAATTCATAAATGTCGCACACGTTTACATTGTCACTTGTTTCTCCCGTTCCGAAGAATTTGACATTGTAAAACTTTCTGTAATAACTTTGACTTCGTCCAATTACTTCGGCTGGCCAAGGAACGTATCCTCGTAGTTTTGCGAAGACCAGCGCACCGTTTCCGAAACTTTTAGTCTTTCGCAACATTTTATTCTGAGATTGAAAATATAATGAAAATGAATAAATTTGCAAGAAATCATGATGGCAGAAAAAGAATTCATTACTTACCCTCGACATTTTTGCAGCAAAATATAAATATACTGGACAAAGTGAAAGTGATGCTTAGATAGATGCTTTAATAGATGAGTGTACGCACAAGGCAACTGTTTATGCTGCAAATTTGTTAACATACATAAATATATATAAATTCGAATACATATATATATAATTCATCATTTAATATAATTTGAAACATATGTATATAAAATATATTCCGCTGAACAAAAGTGCTTCCGACTTAAACATTACAAACAAAACTTACAACTAATATGACAAACGTTGAATTATGAGTTGAACTTGAAGCGATGCAGCATTAGTGAAGCTCAGTTAAATGCAGGTGCCGCGTGGAACCACTTTTTTAGTTGACAATAAAAACAGAAAGATCACTAAAATATCACTAAATAAATCGCACTTATTATTTATTATACAAAAAATATTCGATATTCCAATTGTAGTTTCTCAGATTAATCAATAGCAAGCAAGTGTTGGTTGCTTGTTACATATTTTATCACAACACTCAAAATACAATTTGTGCACACACGTTGTCAGCGAGAGTCGAAGTCAGTTTGTTGTGTTTTGCTTGTGTTAAAGTCAGCTGTTGTGTTGGTGAGTAAATTGTTACCAACACAAAGTTTTGTTAAATGCACACGGTTGCATTTATTTCATTTAGGAATATTCCCGACCTCAATTTCCTACGGCGAAAATTCAGCTTCCCTTGAAGTTAATGCAATTTTACATGCTGGCAATGCTTGCAGCGGCGGGCAGCGTGTGTTGGAAGACCAATACGCACATTGTCATATATATATATATACATAGTGGTCTACCTCAAGGCATTAGTGACAATCTCAAAAGCAAGTATGCGCAGTGGATGACCACTGGAAATTATGGCATTATAAAATTTGTAGATGCCACGCATGAATTTGGCTATTAGTGCAATTATTTACGAAAAAAAAAAATACGTTTTTATATAGTTTACTTTACGTTTTATTTGCACGACGAGATTCTGCAATTTTTTGAGTATATATACATTGTATGAAATGTATGCTTGGGTGTAACTGCCATCGCCGCTGGCGGGTTTTGGACCACACCAGTCGTCTGCATCGTTAGCCACAGCGTCAAATGATGCAGCAAAATCTGCGCTTACATCCAAACCAGCACTCGATTTGTCAATGTTGGTAGTCACGGTTAAACCACCGCCAGGCACCCGTTGGTTTGCTTTCATACATTAATCGGTTTAAAAAAAGACGAATTTTGTACTACGTGCGATTTAAAAACAATATTGATTAGGTTTGCAAACACGAGAAGTGGATTCTTAAGACCCCGACTGGAGGCGTGATAGTGCGCCGCCAGGTTCCACTGAAACTAGCTAGATGCCGAACTTTTTGTTGATTTCAGTTTGAGCAAAGTATAACTAAAATAAACAGGTATAGAGATTGATACATTCTCGCCTTATGTAAATCTGGTTAACTTAGAAAAAGGGGTTTATATAAGCAGCTTTCTGAGTAAAAAGAATTATTAGACTAGTTTGTTAGAATCTTAATTAGTTAATCGGCTAGTTAGGAGTGTATAGTGAATTGTAGAACTATTTTTGCTTTTTCAATTCACAAAAGTCAAGGATTGACGCTAGATTGCGTGGAGATGTCTCTTTCGAAAGTCTTTGAAGCCGGTCAAGCTTATGTTGCGCTCTCGCGAGCAAAGTCTTTGGACTGCGTGCGTATTCTGGATTTTGACAGTAAGCAAGTGTGGGCAAATACGCAAGTTTTGCAGTTTTACAAAAACTTTCGCAGAAACTTACGGGATACCTTGATTCCATTGGGCCCTCAAAATAAAAACAAAAAGGCAACAAGTGAGAACGCTAAACATAACGCTTTAGCTAAGCTCAAAAATAGCATTGCAAATAAGCCACTTGTTACAATTAGCTAATATAATTATCACTCAGAAAGGCTGCTATTTAAATGATAAATTAGGTTTTTATTAAACCTTTGAATAAAGATCTAATGGTTGTTTTTTCAAACATATAATAAATAAACACGCTAAATTGAGATACTTTTTCTTTTACTGACTGTCAAAATAGTTTTCTAAATCTATCTTGAAAGATTTATGATCAATCATTCACTAAGCTAATGAATAACGGCATCATCATTCTTCATACCGCTACCAACTGGGCCATGGCGGCGCTCCCATATCATACGATGCTTTTGCTTCATATAGGCACTTTTAGCATTGGCATAGCCGCCCAAATCGCCGTCTGTAAAATGTAAGATTTTTTTTTGTGTTTGGCTTCTTCGGCTTAATTAACTTACACTTAATAAACCAGTTTTCTGATGCCTTTTCATATATATCCAAAAGCGGCCGGCACTTGGAAATGTGATCTGGAGCTTCATATAACATGCAATCTTCAAAACGTTGGCGTAATATATTAACAATCTCATTGTCAACCAGGCGATCGCGACGAAACTGTTGATCTGCTTCAAATCGGCATGTTGCATCATCTGTGTAGCATTGGTCAATGGTCGGCACCCGACGAAACTGCTGGTGGTACCAAGCATATTTCTGTTGATTTGGCTCGACAATAGTTTCTTAAAAATTGATAATAGTTAATGAAATAAGTGTATTGAAACTCGGGAGACTGTATTGAGGTTATGTTGTTATGTAATACAAACTTGACAAACATTCAAGTATACAATAATTAGGCTGGACAAGAGATTGATTTTTAAATAATCTTCATATCTGAAGTACTTATATTTCCGACTAACCACTAACCTCTAAACCATGTAATGGGACCATCAATTAGATTCTGCACGGATTGTGCAAAGCTAGCCATAGGATTGCGGGGCTCTGGCATATTAAATCTATTGGAAGTAAAAAACTATTTACAATTCCAATACGTTATTTAATGAAATCTACGATAAATTTACTTTTGATAAATATGCTCCTCCTGGCGTTTTTTGTTTTGTATTTTTTGACTTTCGATAATACAACTTATGAGAGAATGAGAAAAAACATTTGCTGATTCGATAACAGGGTAGTCAGCTTTCTTAGTGTTCGAACGAGCTAATGGGTGGTTTGAATAAAAACCTAGCTCTAGCTACAACTAGCAAATTTTAATTTTCAAACCTAGGGTTTGAGTTGAATAAGAATATAAGCTAAAGCTAGTACCTATTGCAGTCTAATCAGCACTAGTTTTTCCAGTGGTTCATTAAAATCGGTATGAATAAAAACAGCACAATTTTTATTGCTGAAAACTAATTTAACTCATTAATAACAGAGGTCCTTTCAAGGGTTATAAATCAGGCTTATCTCCAGCAAACTGTAAGCGCCTAAGTTCCTTGAAAACCCAATGTTGTTTTAGCAATTATAAAATGGATTGTTTATTTCCAAACGATTTACACATTGTACGCGTTACCCGATAATTAACACTTTCATATTTCATGTTTCTTACAATTAATTCCGACAATATATTAATTAAAAAGCCACCAACTACCTGAAGTGTCCAAGAGACACTATAAAAGAAAGCGAAGTATTATTTTATATTTATTTTATTGTTATTCAATTCAATTCAATTCTTTATTTATCCCAGATATTATATCTTTACATTTGCATTAACATTGGTATAGAGTTTAGCTTGATATGTATTAGCTTTACAACTAAGAAGTACATTTTATCGATAGTTTTATAATTAGATTAACATGTTTGCTTTTTTGTAAGGAAAATTGGGGAAAAAACCTTACATATGATTCTTAATCTAACTTAATTTAATCTTAACTAAGGACTAGAACTTAAATCTAGGGATCGGTACTTAGTAGTGCTAATTTGAGTTAGCATAAAAAGTACCGATCAACACGTAATTTGTGTTGTATTTTGATTGCGAAGATTGAAAATTATTTGAGCCTGAAAAATTTTGGAATTACTCATACTTATATCTGCCTTTTGATGGAGAAGGTAAGTGGAGTAGAAAAATGGTAGGTCGAGGATCATTTTAAGTAATTTATTTTGAAACCTTTGCAGTTTGGCCCGGTGACTAGCTGCGCAATCGCCCCAAACTTCTGAGCCATATAGCATTATCGGTACAAATATTAATTTAAATATAGATAATTAATTTTTATATGATAGCCATGACTTCCTATTGATGAGTGGGTATAATATTTTGATTGTTCTGTTTAACTTTTCTATTGTTTTGTCGATGTGAAGACCAAATGTGAGCTTACTATCTAAGTGGAGCCCGAGGTATTTGATATTGTTTTCCCACTGTATTGCTACGCTACCAAGTTGTAAATCGCTGTTTGGTAAGGAGGAGAGTGCACGTTTACGGGTGAAGAATAAGGCCTTTGTTTTATGTGCATTTAACCTAATTTTCCATTTGTGTCGGGCTACTTCTAAGTTATTTTTAATTATACTGTAGCTGATGGCTGAGCTGTAAAGGGCAGTGTCGTCAGCAAAGATTAAAGCTGTGCAGGAGAGGAGAGGTGGAATGTCATGAGTATAGATATTATATAGTAAGGGTCCTAGGACTGATCCCTGAGGGACGCCGGCGGCAATTGGTTTTTCGGCAGATTTTACATCGTCCATATTGACATAGAAATACCTATTGGATAGGAAGTTTTGTATAAGTTTTATTAAGTATCTGGAAGTGCCAGCGTTTATCAGTTTGTATATTAAGCCGTTTTGTGCCAAACAGTATCAAACGCGGCTTGCACATCTAGGGTGACCATCCCAATACTAGTTTTCTCATTAAATTCAGATTTTATCAGTTTTTTTTAGCTTTATAAGCGGGTGGATGCAGCTGAAGTTGGATCTAAAATCGTGTTGGGATGGTGGTAGTATACTATTCTGTTCAACGTGGCTATTAAGTCTTAGCTTAATAAGACGCTCGAAGATTTTCGAAAAGCCACATAGCAGGCTTATTGGTCGATAACTTTCCGGGGAGTCGGGGGTTTTGCCAGGCTTTGGGATAGCCACTATTTTGGCCAGTTTCCATTTGTTTGGGAAGTAGCCAACATTAATGCAATTTGTGAGGATTTTAGCCAATATGACTAGGGCACAATTCGGTAGATGTTTTAGACAAATGTTGGGGATATTGTCGGGACCTGGGGATTTGTTGGTTTTAAGGGAACGGATTATGTTCCTGATGTCAGTTGGATTGACAATTTCATCGTTGGAGGAATCAATGTTATAAAGTGTGTTTATTGCGTTATTTACAGCTGCAACAGTGTGGGGGTCTGAGAGCGACTCAGTAAGCTGGTGCTTCTTTTCGAAGACTTCGCTCATAACATTGACTTTTTGTTCTCTAGTGCTGTATATTTTGTCATTGTAATAAAAACTGGGGATGAACTGCTTCTTGTTTTTGATAATTTTTGTAATCTTCCAAAATGGTTTCGAGTTATCATCTACAATAGTTTGGACAATTTAACATTCCAGCTAGCATTGTTGTGCTCAAATATTTTTGTCTTTATTTGGCGATTCAGGTAATTTTATCTAGCTTTAGCAATTTGTTGTCTGGTTCTTATCCAGTGCCTCAGCGTAATGTTCCTAATTTTCATAAGCTCAATTATATTGGTGTTTGTTGCGTGGTTATGCATGTTTTTGGGATGGATTGGTCCATTGCACTCAACACTTTTGTCGTAATAAGCTCAATTTTTGAGTTTATAATATCGGTGGTAGTTGCAGAGCTTAAGCTATCACTTTGTCTATTACACAGAGATTGGGTAAGAACCCGCCTGAAAAGCTTCCAGTTTGCTTTGGAATACTGGAATTTTTGTTTATTTGCGTGTACTAAGTTTAAAGAGAGGTAAGAAACCACTGGCAAATGGTCAGAAGACAAGTCATTGTGAACTGTTGGTTCAGCTATGATGTGGGGCAAGCTGGTAATGAATAAGTCGAGGGTAGATGGTTTTTCTTTATGGCTAGCTGGAATATACGTGGGGTCTCTTGGGTAAACAACACTGAAGTTTCCTTGTGCTGAGAGCTCGTGTAATATTGTGCCCCAGCAATTGGCTCTGAGGCAGTTCCATTGGCGGTTTCGGCAATTTAGATCGCCTCCTATTATGTAGTTACCGCTAATGCCGTTGAACTTTAACAGGTCTGATTTGAATTGTTCTTTTTTATGCTTTGTTACGCTTGAATGGCAACATAAGCTCGATAAACATTTCGCGGAGTTTCCCGGATAATAAGCAGAGAAAATTTTAAAGGAGTTTCCTCTGTTGTTTTCTAGCTGAATACTGACGTTTTCGATTAGATGAGTGTTTATGGTAGGAATCTGCACGTGTTTTATATTGTTATTGATAATTATAGCGACACCACCCCCTCTAGTATTGCACCGATCGCTTCTATAAACGGAGAAGCCCGGTAGAAAAAATCTATCGTTATAAGTTAACCATGTCTCACATAAAAGGCAGACATGAATATATTGATTGTTTAAGAAATGCAAGAGTTCTAAGCGCTTGTATCTAACGGCACGTGCGTTCCATGCCATAATATTGATATGTTCTCTTAAATTATTTGTTTGAGTATACATACTTACTGCTAGATTAGTAATAACGGTAAATTGTTCTCCTTTACTTGAGCAGCAATTGAGCTTATCTAGTAGCTCTTTTAAAAGAGCATTAATTTCGTCTATTGAAAATAACTCAGGCAATGAGTGCTTATTCGGATTACTGTTATTGATAAGGGCTTGCTTATAGTTAAGACTAGGAGTTGAGCTAATCGCAGAGAATTTTACTTTCGGGCTATAAGACTCGCCACTGCTCATTGATTGCTTGCGAGGGGTACTTATAGAGGGGAGATTGTTGTTGTAATTACCATAATTATTTTGTAGGTGTTCATTCGTTTCTTCGTGTGCTGTGAATTTGCTTCGTCTCTCGTTGTTGTTACCGTTGTTGGATCTTCTTTTTATCCACGTCAGGTATGAGGCGCGGCAGGGGCAGCCGGGGTCGGTGGATGCGTGATTGCCTTTACAATTCGCGCATTGGAGTGTACCCTTTTTGGAACATGACTTTGTCTCATGTGGCCCCGCGCAGTGCGAGCATGACATCTTTACATTGCATTTGCCTGACCCGTGACCAAACAGCTGACAATTGTAGCACTGTGTGAGCTGCTTGTTTGTTTTAGTTTTGTGATCCCAGCGCACTTGGGTGTTGTTTATGCGAGAATGGTGTTTGCGCAGATCATGAAGCGTTGCAGTGCTGTACTGGAGGTAGATTACATACAAAAGCAGTTTGTAACCAGCTCGTGTTATTTTTTCGATGGTTTTAACGTCGACGCACTTTAGTCCGCGTTCTACTAGCAACAATTGCATTTCTTCGCTGCTCATCTTTGCCAGTCCGGAGAGTATAGCTTTGAAGGGCTAAGTGTTCTTTGCCTCGTGAGAGTAAAATTCAAAGCTTTTCTCCTTAAGTGCAGCGAGAGTCGACTTATACGCCTCTTGCGAGTTTTGATGCCAATTGAGATCGATTTTATGTAGTAGTCCGAGATCTTGAGAGATTTGATCAACTCGTGGACCATTTTCGGAGTCTTTTTCAGCACCGTAATTGG